>VWZP01002964.1:0-35440 GCA_013396995.1 Dicaeum eximium | reverse complement strand
GGGGGGGGCGCCGGGAGCGCAAATGGCGCCGCCGGGCCGGGGCTGCCGGGGCCCCCGCGGGGTGGAAAGTGCGTTTAAACCACCAAACGGGGCAAAACCACCGCAAACCCGCCGATGGACGCGGGCAGAACGCGGGTTTAAGTTCTTTGCACGGTCATCAGGCGTTTACAGTTTCGGAGATGCTGTTTGCCCAATTCTGACCCAAGAAGTGATGGAGAAAATCGGGGTTATCCCGCCTGGGCGCCGCTCCGGTGAAACTCCTCGGGACTGTGACAACTCAAAAATACTAATAAACATGTAAATCCAGTGTAGTAGAAACAGTTCTTGGAGACTTCCCCAAAACCAGAAAGATTTAAGTTTGAAAATAGAGATTTTACATGGCCAAACCAAACCAAAAAACCATCAAACTTTCTGGCAGCATATTCACAGTGCAGAACTAATGGAATGGGGATTTTGGGAGGGGAAGTCGGTGCTGAATAAATAGAGGGATAAATATAATAATTCAAAAGTATCGATCGGCTGCGGGTAGGGATCGGGTTAGGACAGTCTGAGTGATATTTGGTGTCAGGAGAAAGGGATTAGGACAGTTTTATGGGCTCCTGGTGCCACAAGGAATCGGGTTAGATTTATACTATGAAAACATTTAATTTATTAATTTATTATTGCCCAGATAAATTTTAAAAAATAGCCTGTAACTGGGATTAAGAGATAAAGATCTCTGATATTTTTGTGTCAAGTTGTAAAAGACCTTTCTGTTCTGTGCTTTATTATAGAGTAAACCAGAAGTAAAAAGGAAGGAAAACAGGGACTTGATGCTTCAAACTTCCCTTCCCTGTGCAGCAATTAAGAACAGTCTAACGTGGTCTCATCAGCATTTTGCTTCCTCACTGTATGATCTATAATCTGCTCAGATTATACATTTTTGAGGATGGGAACAGTCTTTTCCTGAGCGAGTATTCCCGCTTGGCCATGGGAGATATTTAATAATGATTAATAGGAGTCCCCAGGGTAGTCTGCTGGATTGCAGTTTTACAAAGTAATTACAGATGCGATTAAAACAGAGGATGTTTTGGCCTCTGTGCACTGGTTTTGCCCTAAAATTGATTGCACCTTATACTGCAAGTAATCCCATTAAAACTGAACGTATGTGAAATGAATTGTAATTCCCAGTGAGTGCTGGGGTGGAATCAGAGCCCAATTTGAGCTGCTGAGGGCAGCTGGGTACAGCTGCTGGGCAAGTTGTGCAGGGCCAGTTCCGTTTGTCTTGGCCAGAGGTGATCTATTCTGTCTTCAGGGGTTTCATTGCCATAATGAGCAAGTTGCAGGAGGGTGGTTGGGTACACAGCCAGATGTGCTCTGCAGACCATTGCTGCCCCACTGACTCTTCAGGGTCCAGGATGTGTTTTCCTTGCCTCAGCCATGCTGTTTGTCAGCAATTTTATCGGCAGTTCTTTATTTACTGAAATTTTAAGGCTTTGCACTGATTTTTAAAAGTAGCATTGTGAACTTACGTAAAGCAGTGTCTGCACTCTTCCTTTAAATATGCATAAAATTGTGTTGGTTTATCTGCAGGAGGAGGCCTGGCTAGCCCTTATCTCACTTCTATCTCCATGCAAAGTGTTAGTGCAGATACTTCTGGGTATGACAATATATTCCATTGGTGTTGAGGGATGTGGATTTGAGGGTGAAGCTCCAGTGTAACTCCCTTGTCCTTTTCCCTGAAGCGCTGGTAGTTTTTGAGAGATAATATGTGCTGCAAGCCTGACTCTGGGACATGGAATCAGATTCTCTCAGGGTGATGATGGAGATCATAAAATCATGGAATACCCTGAGTTGGAAGGGACCCACAGGGATCATGGAGTCCAAGTCCTGGCACAGGACACCCCACCAATCCCACTATGAGTGTTGTCACAGGATAAGGTGTGGAGTGTCCGTGTGCCAGTCCATGCCTCACCTGTGGTCAGGAAAGTGTTCTGGAGGCCTAAGTCCCATTTGCAGAATTGTACAGTTTAAATATCAAGAAAATGTAGATAAACTGGATCAAAACCAGATTGACCCACAGCAGTGATTACTCCAGGCATTATAGTCTCTCTGTGAAATAACAAGATGATTCCTGAGTTGCAGTGTCGATTCTTCTTCCGCACACACTGTTCTCTCTGTCCCATATTTTCTGTAATTTTTAATCTATTTCAGCCTTTCCTCAAGCCCTCCAATTGTGCTGAATGGGCACAAGAGCAGGAAGAAGGAGACGCAGTGGGATGAAAAATCAGATTGGAGACTTGGGAGAAATGACCAAGTGAGTCCTTGTTAAGAAAGGCTGGCACCTGCACACTCCTGCACATGGAATCAATTAGCAGCCAAAACCAACAGAGATCTGACCAAACCTCTTTCTCCTAATTAGGAGATCACTCACCTTGCTCCACAGGTGCGGTATGAGGGCAAGTGTGCTTTGCTGAATTTGGCATATTATTTTCCAGAGAATGGTTCAATTTACTGGTAAAATACTTTATTGCCAAGAAGTATGTGTTTTATTATTAGGTTTAGCATCTTTTGGCTCATCTCCTGTTTGTTTTGTTTTTTTAAATTTCTGATTGAATCCAACAAAGTGATGAGATAAATGTATAGTAAATCTAAGCAAACAGGTAGAGGCTGTATTCATGAGTCACACAGGACTTGTTTTGATGACTCTATTTATGCTGTAGCTTTTAAACTTTTTGGAAGGCTGCGAGGATTGGGATTGTTCAGCCTGGAGAAGAGAAGGCTTCGAGATGACCTAATTGCAGCTTTCCAGTGCCTAAAGGGAACCTACAAGAAAGCTGGAGAGAGACTATTTTCAAGGGCCTGGCATGACAGGGGAAGCAGGAATGGCTTCACACTGACAGAGGCAGGTTTAGATTAGATATTATGAAGGAATTCTTCTCTGTAAGGGTAGGGAAGCCCTGGCACAAGTTGCCCCTGGATCCCTGGAAATGTCCAAGGTCAGGTTGGACAGGGCTTGGAGCTGCCTGGGACAGTGGAAGGTGTCTCTGCCCATGGCAGGGGGTGAGACTGGATGGGATTTACGGTCCCTTCCGATCCCAAACCATTTTAGGATTCTGTGATTCTACTTTGGGTCACTCATGCGGAGCATGAAGGTTTTTAAAGTGTGTAATTCCTGCGTGTCTCCAGGTGATGTTCAGAAGTGTGTGTAAGTCTTACAGTGATTACAAGTGATTTCCAGGGACTGGGATGAGCAGCTCTGTGGTTTCAAGCCTGGAGGAGAACATTCTGAGGCTCCCAGCTGAGCCCTGTGGAGGTTTGTGCAGGGCTCGGGCAGCGGCCAGGTGCCCTCCCCAGAGCCACTGCTCTTCCCAAGCAGGAGGAGGTGAGAGTTGGGGAAAGCAGGTCAGCACCAAAGGCTCTTAGTGAAAGCCATAAAACTAGAAGTACAGTCTGTTTCTGCTTCTCTCTTTCCATAAAGGAACAGAAAGCATTAACTCTGTGGGCATGGAATAAGGTTTTGTGCCTTCTTTTGTGTCCCTCGCAATCTGTTTGGAATAGGTCAGAAAGCTGTCTATCATGGCACAGAGTGCCTGTAAGGACAGGAGAGAGGAGCTGCTGCCGCACGGCTGTCACGGTGTCACCTAAACCTACAGAGACAGGCAGCAAGGTGGGTGTGATGGCCAAGGGGGACAGTCAGACTCGACTGAGGCAGCACTGTCAGGTGTGCTGATCCGTGTGCTCCAGTGTGGGAACTCTGGAATGCCGGCCGGCGTCACAGGGGGTGGGGCTGGGTGTGGAATGGGCGCACATTCAGCAGCCACAGCCTGTGCCAGTGCTTTTCTTTTGACTGCTGAAATAGATACATGTGTGTGGTTTTGACACAGCTGTGTCAGCAAACCAAGATGAGCAGGTCAAAGGCTCCAACAGTGCTTTGGGCTTCGTTCTAGGATGAGTTCCTGGTTTAGAGTAAACTCACAATTTTGCTGTCTGATCCTATGAGCTGTTAGAGGTCACATTGCCATGGTGCTGTTTATTGGCCCCCAATGCAGTAGCACCTACCATAATCCATATGTTACTGTGTGCTTCAGGGAAACTTGGAAGGGCTCTGTTGTACAAATGAGCTGGACAAACTCCTGAAAACACAAGTATTTCATCTTGTGGTCTTGTGGCAGAACCTACACAGAAAGTGTTTGCTTCTCCTCCATAACAGCCAAAGCATCCCTCTCCCTTCCTAGACCCTTTTCCCACTCTGCTCTTTCAGAGCAATATTTTCTTTGATTTGTAGTTCAAATTTTTTCCCTCTTCATAGGAAACAAAAATTAGTGGGAAGTGCAATGGGTGGAGTTCAGAATTCCTCAATTCTGAATTTTGTGTTTTTTTCCCTTCACTGACATAGACAGTCTCTTCACGCCATTAAATGTTTGCTGGTGGCTACTGTCACTTCCTCTTGAGGCATTGGTACAATTCCATCCTAACTGATGACGTTCCTGGAGATGAGGCTGGGGTTTTATTTGGTCATGGTATTAGTTCAGCCTTGCAAATTATTACTTGCCTGAGGTAAGCAACAAGTTTTGACGGGTGAGTAAAGCATCATCTGTCATCGTCACAAAAAAGTACAGGCGAGGTGGTTGCATCTGAGCTCCTCAGTGTTCCAAGCAGTTCTGAGACCAGTTTAGTTGTGCTGCAAGGAGTTGTGGTGGGGTTTGTGTGTTTCTGTTTAAACTGCAGCTCTGTTCCTCACTGATGGCACAGGAGAGCCTGGCACATGTCACGTGTCAGGTGTGAGATACAGCCACAGAGCTCCCAGGAGATGGGAGCTCTCAGAGCCAGTTGCCACTGAATGAGAGGAGCAGCTTTGCTCGGCTCTTGCCCTGTTTCAGGGCAGAAAGGTGATTGGTAAATCAGTTATTCCCAGAAAAGCACAGTATCAGATGGTTCCCTCGATGCCAGTTGCTTCTTGAATAGGATTTGCCTCCTGGTCCATGGAAGCTTACCCAGAAGTGCTGCAAATTTCATGTTATTACTTGATTTACAGTCTTTGCGTTTATTGCACCATTGCATTCCTCACCAGAGAGAGACACTGAAATCCTCATGTCATTGGAAATTATCCTGGCAGCACCCAAAATGGGATTTCTGTTGAAATGCTTCTCTTCCCATCAAGTCTGATGGTGTTTACTTATAGAAGTAGAGTGAACCCCCATCCACCCATTTAGCCTTCGCACTCACTTTGTGTGAACTTTTACCCTTTTTTCTTCCTGTTTTTTTGTTTGGTTTGTTTGTTTTATTTGTTTTTTGGTTGTTTGGGGTTTTTTTGTGGCTTTGTTTTGTTTTGTTTTGGTTTGTTTTTTTTTTTGTTGTTGTTTGGTTTGTTTGTTTGGTATTTGTTTCTGGGGGTTTTTTTGGTTGTGATTTTTTTTTTTTTTTGGGGTTTTTGNTTTTTTTGTTTTTTTTTTTTTGGGGGGGTTTTGGTTTTTTTTTTTGTTTTTTTTTTTTGGTTGGTTGGTTGGGTTTTTTTGGGGGGGGTTGATTTTGGGGTTTTTTTGTCTCATGACAAAGGTAGGATGGATGTTAAAAGCCAAAGCTAGTTTTCTACAGTAACAATGACGTGGTTTCCCAAGCCTGCACTGGTTCAGGGGCAGAAATAAGATCAAAACCTGAGTATTTCTGACCTCTTCCTGTGGATTCCCTATCTAAAGATAAAGCATAGATGTCTGTGTGGAAGCATATCAATTAGGCTTCATTATCTCTGCGAGCCTGGCAATCATTTATCATTTCATGGATTTATAAAATGCAGAGATGAGAAAGACCAATTATCAGGTCTTCTCTGGTTAAGTTTGATGTTATTTTCTACATTGTGATTTTTGACAGTTTTCCTGGCCCAGTTTGAAGTAAATTCTCCAAGTTAATTTTACTTCCTAAATAAAGGAACTAAAGGTTCCACATAACTTAGGTTATGTGGACCTAAATAAAGGTCCACATAACTTCCTAACTCCTTCTCCCAGAGGGAGCTTTGTAAATGGTCTTGGTGCTTGAGCTTCTTTATTTTTAAAGCCTGAACTCAAATAAAAAATCTAAAAAGGGATGGGCTTGCCCTTGTTGTTGGCAACCAAACATTTGCTACAAACAAATGTTTATAGATGTACAAGGCTACATCAAATATTAACATATTCAATACCACCTGACACAAGGTTCATTTAGTCCAATTCCTGTCTCTCCCTGCAGCTGTGGGGATGTGAATGTGTTCTGTGACCCTGAACATGGACACCCTCTACAGATGTTCTGCACCTGCAGTTTGGATAAACCAATGGAAGCTGGGGAAATCCTACAGACGTTACCCTGTGTTACCCAGAGATATTTGCTATTGCCATTTGCAAACGTCTGTCCTGCTTTTGGCCCAGTTAAAATAATCATAAAGAGCCGTGGTGGTGCTGGAATTGGAGCTGCAGGAATGCTGAAGTGTCCCGTGTTATCCTGCATCAGGACCATGGGTCTGCCTTTCTGCCTTTGGCTGAATTATGCTCACATTGAACCTGTAGGAAGAAAATTGAGCACCTGAAAGGCTTCAGGTTAAGAATGGAGTTCAGGGGCAAACAGGGCTCTCATGAATCAGAACAACGGTCTGATGGTCACAGACCTGGGGTTCTGTGTTAGAGTAGGGGGGGTGGCTGTTGATATTTGCAAATAACCTTCAGCTGTTCTGTTCCTTTGTGCTGAAAACAAATACACAGAATTGCCTTTAAGGCTCCAAGTTCTGAGTCTGGTGGAGGAAAAGATCAATTTCAAGTGAAATAAATTGGAGCTGAAGGAACTTGAGAGCTCTGAAAAATCAGGTTGTTGTTACCTCATCAGTCATTCAGAATCAGGCCCCCGACATTCGACCTGTGTTGGTAATCTTCCTTTTCCTCCTCCTCCTCCCTTTGAGCAGTGGGGAAGGGCTGGGAAGGACCTTAAGCTATGAGGAAACAGTTCAGCCAGCAGATGTGGATAAACCTTCATGCTTGGAGTGTTCTGAGATCAGCGATCTACGCTCCCATAAAACATGGAATTGGTCCACTGACTCCTGTAGGTTATTTTGCAGTGGCATAAATTTTGCCCTGTGTTCAGTCCAAGTCATTACACTTCTGCTCCTTACAGCAGTAACATTCCCTCACAGAAAGAGCTTCACTTTTATTGATTCCTCCTAATAGCAGAGAATCAACAAAGCACCACATTATTTATTAGACTGAAAGATACCAAATAATAATGTGTTGTTTTATATTAGATGATCAAGTGTAAGAGCCCTTAGTACCTTGGTTAGTGGGTCTAGTTGGAATGTTCAGCTGGAACACAATAACTGGCTGCCCAGAGAGCTGCTTTGTCCTTAAGATATATATATATATATGTATCTTTCTGTTTAATCCTTTTTCCCCCTCTCTCTTCCTGCTATATTCCAGTTCTTGCATGCACAAAATAAATTTTTCCTTAATACCATTCAAGAACATCTCTGAAAGGACAGATTATTTCTGGAGGTTTCATCTGGATTTCATATTAGCAAACCTGTTCTCTTCTGTAAAGGAAGATACAGTCCTGATAGTAAATTCTGCATTTCCAGAACTCAGGAATGAGGGATAGAGCTGTGCAATGAAATTGGAGATTTCTCCCATGATCAGCCAAGTCTCACCCTCAGATCAGAGACTGTTAGTAAAGATGCTCGTTGTTTCTCTAATATAAATGTATGTGTTCTGGGATTGAGGTTGGGCTTCTCCAGCTCACTTAGCCACAGATGTGCTGTGAGATTATGGCAGGAGGGAGCCCCAGCCTCTGTCTGCACTGGTTTAGGCAGAACCAGAATTGTTCATTTGTGTGCAGGGACGTCCCTGCCCCAGAGACCTCTGCTCCTGCGGTGCCATGGGTACCTTACCAGCTCCCAGCCACAGGAGCTCTGTCTGGAACAGCACATGGAGCTTGGAGATCTCCTTCCACTGTCCTTCTGCCATGGCACTGTGCTGTACCATCAGCCTCAGCCCCTGGAATCTGCACCAGGATGCTACTGCTCCTGAAGTGTTTGAGGGAAGTGCAGGAATCCTGCAGGAAGCTGAGTCCACTTAGAATTATCATTTCTTCAGAATGGGATGTTTCTCTTTGTATTGAAATGAAAATGATGCCCTGTCTCCTTGGGGATGCAGAGAAGGACGTGAGCCTTTCAGAAGCAATCCAGCATCTTTGAAGCTTTAAGAAATACAAGCTTTAGATAAAGAGAGGGAAGAACATTTGGGATGAAGCTTTGATAGGGTGCTGAGGCCAGGAAACACACAGCAGTAGAAGACAGAGGGGGCTTCTCCACTCTAACAAAGGAGCCCTGTTTCAGAGTGAAGCAAATGCTTTCAGGCTGAGGTTTCAGTTAAGTGCAGATGGCTGAGAAAAGATCTCAGACTAATGAAGTGCTTGGAATAAAAGCTTTGGAGCAGAGCTTCCAAATGCAACCACCTTTGACTTACCTCTTTCATTCTGGAGTTCAGTAGCTCCATAATGCACACAGTAAGGAAGATCAAGGAATGAGTAATCTTTGCAGCTATTTGCTCATCAGAAAGGTGGTATTTTAGTTTAATTTTTTTTATGCTTGGTTGCATTTGCAGTCAGGAGTAATAAAAGATGCACAGTGACACTATTTAACACACCTTAATAATTTTATCTCGACCAATAAACTGTTGCTGCTTAGCCTGTGTTTTAAGCTTCACGGATGAATCTCTGAAGTCTCCCATGTGTCATTCCTTTTCCAAAGCTGCCCTGTGTGTGTCTAGATGAGTTTTCTAGTTCTGCATCTGGATTTCTTGTGATGTCCTTAGCAGGACAGGCTGTGTGTGTGCAGGTCTCTGCTGGAGCATGCGTTGGGTGTCAAACCCCTCCCTCCTTCCCAGCTCTCCCTCCTCCCGTTAGTGGCACAGGGAGATGGGAATGGGCGTTATGGTCAGTTCATCACAGGTTGTTTTCTTACTTTGTAAATCACCGGTTTCCTTTGATTAAATTACTCACTGCTCCAGCAGAGCTCCCTCACAGATAGTATCATGGAGTCATTAAGGTTGGAAAAGACCTTTAAGATCGTCAAGTCAACTAAGATGTGCTTTAGAGTACTATTGGGGACCAGTGCTCCAAAATTAAAATATTATGAATAAAAGGAGGTTTTCTCTACTGAGATGGTGTGGCAGCACACAGGAGAATTACTTCCCTCACAATGGGACACTGAGTGTCAGTTAATGAAAGTTTGTAAAGGACTTTGACAGAACTCATTGCCTGAAAGGTGTTTTAACATTTTAATTTAATAGTTGTCTTTTTCTTTATTTCTGCAGTTCCCAGACAAGCTGTGCCCTGCTCTGATTCCCAAACCTGTAAGCAAATGGATTGCTTTGAAAATGGAAAGATTTGTACTCAAATGGGCTGCCAGCAGCACAGGGAGAGGTACAGAAATCCCAGATTTTTCCCATTTTTTGTTTGAAAACATTTAAAGGGAGCATGGTATTGCTGTGAGTAGAATAACCTGTCAGACCAAGTGTTACGGTTCTATATCCAGGAAATCCTGCAGACACCTTTCATTTCTTCAGGTCCTCAGCCCAGGCCTCCTCATTCCAAGAGGTTCAGAGACACTGGAAACAGTGCAGGAATAATGTTGCACTTTTAATTTTATATTATTTTTAATTTTGGATGTTTAATGATATCAAAGACATTCCAGATGATTGCAGAAACGGGAAATAATGGAAATCTTACTACCAGCAGTGGCTGTCAGGTGGCTGAGGCTGGCAGACCTGTCAGACGTCTCCGGAGGAAGAGAAGATTGCCTCTGGATTCGGAGGATGAGGAGGAAAATGCATATGAGGATGAGGTAAATGAGGCTACATGTACTTGCTTTAAAGAGAGCTGTGAAAAGCAGGAGCAGTTATCTCAGAGTTCCTTGTGCAGTGCAAACTGGGCTGAGGGAGGTTGTTCTGTACCCAGGGAATGGTCTAGGTCTGATCCTGATTTACATCAGTGATGGTAACATCTGTTCTGGGGTGACTGAATAGCGCAGGTGAAGTGAAAGTCAGGAGTTCACAGTAATAACACCACGTATCTCCGGAATAACTACACTCAAATACTGTTGGGTGATATTGAAGATCAGTGTCAAACCACAGGGTTTGTTTGGGTTTTATTACATACTTGCACGTATTCTCACTGCACCACCAGAAACCTGTATTAGTGGTGCTTAAACAGCAGTACCTCAGTCCAGAGCTGATCTTCCCTTCAGTTTCCTGCAGCCCCTAACTCCTTCCTGGGCGCTTGTGCTCTGCTCCCGCCCATCAGTGCCTCTCTGAACCATTTTACGTTTATTCACATAATGTAGGGTTCTGTAGGGCAGAACAGGAGTAGGTGTTTGTGGGCAGTAAAGCTGCAGCCTCTGCTGTCATGAGCAGTTTACCTTACTGTCTTGCTCAGCTTTTCTCTGGAATGTGGGTGAGATGTTTTGAGGGGTGGATGTTTTCAGAAGTCCTTGCAGTCTCTGTCTTCCCCCTTCTCGTCCTCATTAGGAACTGACCCCCTGTCCCTTCTGGGGAATGTTTGGCAGGCAGCTTTGTATGGCACATTTTGCCTGGTTTTTGTTTGCTCTGAGAAATGACAGCCTGGGAAGAAGCAAGCCCGAGTTTGCAAACACACAGAAGAAACGGGAATGACAGTCGGGCTTGGAGTGTGACCCAGGGAGACCACATTGTCTGGGGTGCTCATCTATGACAGGAGTTACTTGAAGCTTCTGCTTCCTTCAGGGCTTCATAAATTCCTTTTTTTGCCCTGTGTGCATTCCCTGACATAGATGGATGTAAGAAAGGGGAAGGAAAAAGGAGTGTTCCAGTAAGGCTGCTGACTTGAGCAGCAAATCCTGCATTGCAGCAAACAAATCCTCTGTACTGTAATGGAGATTTTGGTCCTGTGCTGCTCTTTAACAGCCACATTTAAATGGACTTCAGTAGCATATATTAAATAATTTGTAAAGCACTTTGGGATACCAAGATCAGCATTATCTGTGTAACATTCCCTCCTGATGTTCTTTCAGGGTTGTTCAAGAGACAGCAATGCTGGCTAGTAGTCCTTTTAGTTACCTGTTACATCTGTGTTGTACCTGCATTGTGAGATGATCAGAGGGAGGGAAAAACAGTCTTGCTAAACTTCTTTTTAACATATCTGTGTCTAGGAGAAGAATAAATCAAATAATATGAAAAGCCGCAGAAACACTAAACCAATAAAACAAGGTGAGCTAAGCTCATAGTCTCTTTTCTTTAATGTTTATAGATTTTTTTAGTAGCTATTATAAAGTGAATAATAATAAACAGAAGAGGAAAGAATAGGAGAGCTCATTTCACATTCAGAACAGCATATTGGGTACATAACCCTCTTACCACAGTCAGCTTTGGAGGTGTATTAGCAGGAATATCCTGGATTTGCCTGCATGATGGACACAGGGTAAGAATCTGGAAGGAGTCAGCTTCATCGGAGCTCACTGAATACAATAAGAATATTTTTTCCATTGACTTTGGAGAGCTTCAGCCACAGCCTACAGTGCTAAGTAAAAAAGAAATTGTAAACAATGTGATTGATTGTAGACTGTGAGTTAAATGTATTATATACCTTAAATCAGTCACTATGTAACTGGGGGGAGAGTTTTAATATACATTTAGAATGTAATTTTCTGTGTGTATGACTGTGGTTCTACCAGAATGAATCCAAGTTGTTTTCATCATCTGGGAGCTGCCTCTCTAGTAGATGCATTATGTTATTAGGAGTTTATAAATATATGTGTGTATATACAAAAAAATATTGTGAACTTAGCAAAAAATCACTTGGTTTTTCATTTATTTTATTTTAGGGTTATTTTAGCTGCAATTATATGCCTCTCTGTGCTGCCTGTTAGCTTATATTTAACCCCTTATTCCTGCGTGAAATGTCAGGAAGAGGAATTAATTCCACAATTTTAAGTTATTCTGTCTTGCCCAGACTTTGCCTTGGCACCTTTCCATGGCCAGCTCACCAGTCCAGGTGCCACAGTATTTGACCTGTGATACAATAAATTTTCATTTCCTGAGGAATTAGCACAGTTTTCCTGTTGCTGGAATTTCCAAAAGCAAGCAAAAGCAAAAACAGAAAGCAGAAGCTTTCCTCAGAAGTTGAGTAACAACTGCCTCTTCTGAGGTGCCACAGCAACTGTGAGAGGAGAAAGAGTAGAGAGGAGGAGAAGCAGAGCAGGAAGCATTAGAGAGAAGTGTTCATTTTCTTGTTGTTTTTGATTAATTAGTGCTTCCTGGAAAGAAGAAAATATGGAACTGGTCTTCCTATTTGGAAGAGGAACAGATGCCAGCTGCTCCCCAAAAGCTGTTCAGAGAGGTTGGCAGCCTTTTTCAGTCTCTTGCTGTTTTTCTTGGGCAACATCACAGGATTACTGGCAGTCACAGGATTACCAGCCCGGTGGAGGTGGGACTGGAGACCACTCTTAAGCTAGCACTTGTATATCTGAGTTGTTTTGGTACAAGTAGGCAGTAAATGTTTGTTTTCTGCCTAGGGAAACAGGCATTGGCCCTGGGCGTCTCATCCCAAATCAGGGTGTAAAAAATACTGGTTGAATCTCACAAATAAGCAGCAGCTGTTTGGATCTGCTCTGGACCAGTGGGCTGTTAGGCAGTTTCCAAGGACAGCTGGAGAGGGACAGGCTAATGTCTGTCACATGTCATGTGTGATTGTTCAGAGCCCTCCCAGCCTGTGGGAAACTGTGAGTGCGCTGGCTCAGGAAATGGTGTGGGTTCAGAAATGGTGTGGGTTCAGAAATGGTGTGGGTTCAGAAATGGTGTGGGTTCACTGGGTGAGTGCCAGGAGGGAGGCTGAGCCTTGTGTCAGTAACATGGCAGTGCCAGAGGCTGAGTTCAGCTGCCTCTGCACCCCAGTTAAATGTGCAGCTCCCAGTGAGCTCTTCAGAGCCCAGGGCTGTTGGTCCTTCCAGGGGGAGCTTAAAAGGAAGGTCTGGTCCTGCACTGTGTCATTTGCAATCCCAATTCAGGGTGCTTTTAAACTTTTACTGTATTTCAACTGTTTCGCTTGGATTAAGACTGCAGATAAATGAAAAACAAAAATGCTTTCTGGAATAACTGTAAAAGTGGGCTGCAGATCAAGCCTGCCTTGTCCCTTTCACCATTTGAAGATGACAAGTTACCTTTTGGTGAGAGTCTGGACTGAAACAAAGTGGATGTAGCTTTCATAGCTCTTCGATTCTGCATTGAGCTGGGAAGGGGATTCTTTTGTGTTTGAGAAGAGCTCATTGCTGCATCTGCTCAAATAAGTGTTCATAGCTAATTGCAACAGTTCAGTGGTTTTGAGAGATTAATTAGAATAATGAGTAAATATGAAATGCTGTGATGGTGCCATTACTGATCCCTGAGCCTGCACCTGTCTGTTGGAGCCGCAATCACTTGGGGTGGGATTTTCTTCTCTGAGTTGAACATTTGAAGCCTGAAATATAAAAATTTGAAGCCTTAAATATGGTATAACTGCTCTGCAATAGATTTTGTCTTTAGGAACTGAAACAAATGTTTCTTCCCCCCCCACAGTATCAATCATTCCCACAAGGCCGAAATGGATTTAAAGTTGGAATGAAATTGGAAGGGGTGGATCCTGAGCACCCCTCTCGATTCTGTGTTCTCACAGTGGCTGAGGTAGTTGCTTTTCTTGTCTTTGAGTCCAAAAGTCCCACGTACATCTAGAATTATTTTTTTTTTCAATAAAAAGTAGAAATATTAGAGTAATAGTACTTCAGTTAGTTAATTAACGGTAGGAGTTCAAAGTGATGCTGAAGGAAAGGTGCTATGTGATTAAGGATCTTTGCCTGAAATCCTACTGGCAGATTTTTGCACTTGTAACTAATAGTAGTGAACCTATCAATTGCCTGTAGTGAACAAGTATGCAAAAGAGTAATGCCATGAGGCCCTAAGACTTAGTAAATATAAACAAGTCAGAATGCTTTTATGCAGCTTCAGTTATGTGAAATCTGGGTTGATCTGGTATAGACATATAAGTTCTGGGGCTGCTTTTGTACCCCAGGAGTGTGTGCTTGGCATGCAACAGGAGCTCAGGGAGGTTCCACTGACCAGTTCTATTTCCAGCTGTTTGAAGTGGGGAAAGAGGAGCATGGAAACTAGGAGAACAAATGAGTTAAAATACAACTTGAGTTTCTGAGAAATAAATGAGATCCTAAGTTACATTCTCTGTAAGTATGTAAGTATCTCTGCAAGTATGAGGGAGTGTTTTATTAGTGATTTTCTTTCTCCTTTGTGACCCTTGGTGATAATCAGAGCTTCTCTCACTGTAGGTCCAGGGGTACAGGATGCGACTGCACTTCGATGGTTACCCAGAGTGTTATGATTTCTGGGCTAATGCTGATTCCTCAGACATCCACCCTGTGGGCTGGTGTGAAAAAACAAGCCATAAGCTGCTCCCTCCTAAAGGTATGACAGAAAATAGAGCGGTGTACAAGAAACCATAAATTCTACCAAGATGTCCTGGGTCTGCATATTTCATTTTTAGTGTGATTTCATCATGGAACTCGGTCTGAGGGGCTAAAGGGAAGAGGTTTAACTAACACAGTGACTCACAAAAGAGCAAAATATCTTCCTCTGTGACACTCCCAAAGACTGACGTTATTAGGTACAATAGAAACTGAATTGGATGTCTCTGTGCTTCAGAACTTGCTTCTTTCCTGTGTTCCGTTCTTTCCTGGATTCAATTTCCTAGAAACATTTGAAAGTTGAGATTAATGATTGGATATTATGGTGAAAAAGAGAGAGCTGCTTTAGCTGAAATGTGCAGCCCCTGGAGATCATAGCAGGGCAGTTATCGTGCAAAGTTCATATTCTTTCCAGGTAATTTCCATTTCTGAAAACCCACCAGAATGTACCAGGGCCATGTAAAACAATCTTTTTTTCTCTCTTCCTAGGTTTCAAGGAGGGAGAATTTAATTGGACTTCCTATCTGAAGAACTGCAAAGCTCAAGCAGCTCCAAGAAGCCTTTTTAAGACCCTCAGCAGTGTAAGTGGTGATACAGAATAGAAGGGGGAACAATAAGTCTGGTGCTATGTGAGTTCTGACCAGAATATTTGTGTGGTTTTAATATGCTTATGTCAGAGGTACAACCACGGTACAATCAGATGAAAACTACTTCCTGCTGTGTTTTATTTCTAAGAAGGAAAACTAGTACAATTTTTCTTCCTTTCCCCAGTCACTGACTTTCCAGAGGAAGACTTTGTATTTCCCTTCCTCCTTAATGCTGGAGGAAAAGATTTACTGAACCATTTATTAAATATATTACAACCATCTGTTTTACTGTGCCCCTACAGTCCAAATATTTGTGTCACTTTCATCTAATTTAATAATTTCCAAAATAATTTCTGGATTCCAACAGCATGCTCATGTGTGCCGTGGGATTCATAATGGGGCTGTGGATCTTGAGCATTTGTAATCCTTCCCCGCTGGTGCTCTCTCAGTGGTTGTTAACCTCAGTTCCCGTGAAATCCTCCATCCCATTTCATGTTACTGGGATGACACAAAGCCCAGGGGCTGGTAGATTGGAAGCTGCACATGGACAGTCACTGACTCCAGTAGGATCAAGGCCCAGCTCTGCCCTACTTCCCACTCAGTCACTTTGTCTCCTTGAAAACTCCTAACTTTTCCACCAGTAAAACAGGATGTGCAATGCTCATTATCCTCAGTAAATCACTGAAGGGTGTCTCAGCCTGGGAGTCTGCAGTGGTGGGTGTACCTGGAAATGCTGTTTTTTGAGCCACATTAGCTCTTTTTTAGTAACAGTCATTGCCAGAACTCATGGAAATCCTGTCTGCAAACCCCTTGGTAGTCACTGTGGTGTGTTTTGGTCTGTGGGTTTTGGGGTCAAAGGAGTTTATAAGGGGGATTTCAATGGCTTGACCTAGAACGTGGCTGATTTCCCTTTCCTGGTGTCCTGTTCCTCAGCCTGTCACACCTTCTGGGTTTCGTCTGGGAATGAAACTGGAGGCAGTGGACAAGAAGAACCCGTCACTGGTTTGTGTCGCCACCATCACGGACATGGTGGAAAACCGGATGCTGATCCATTTCGATAACTGGGATGAGAGCTACGACTACTGGTAAAAGATTCTATTTCTGATACATGTCTGAAGGTAGACTGGCTTTGTTTTAAATGCAGGCCCTAAAGTTGGGATCTTGTATCAGTTGTCAGGTATCTGAATAATTATTTAGAGTTTTCACAAAGAGCTAGTTGCCCAGTAGTTCCCTTCCTGTTTGGGTGCTGGGCAGCTCAGTGCAGAACCAGTGGGAGTGGCCTGAGCTGTCTGGGAAGCATTTGAGGTAAGAAAACTCCTTGTGGTGCCTGAAGGGGCTCCAGGAGAGCTGGAGATGGCCTTTGGACAAGGGACGGAGGGACAGGACACAGGGAATGGCCTCCCACTGTCAGAGGGCAGAGTTAGATGGCATATTGGGAAGGAATTGTTCCCTGGGAGGATGGTGAGGCCCTGGCACAGGTTGCCCAGAGAAGCTGGGGCTGTCCCTAGATCCCTCAAAGTGTTCAAGGCCAGGCTGAATGGGGCTTGGAGTACCCGGGGACAGTGAAAAGTGTCCCTGCCATGTCAGGGGGTGTGTCTTGGTTTAAGAAGACAGGTGTTCGCTAAAGAAGGCAGGAGCCTTCCCTGAAATGGAAAAGGTAAACCCGCTCCCTCCAAATCACCACAATTTTTGAAATGAAAAGGCTCTCAGGCAAAGATATGGGAATAGGAATAACAGTTCTTTACTAGGAAAACCGAAAAATACAAATGTAACTAGTACAAGCAAACAAACAAACAAAAAAAACCCAACCCTGACAGAGTCAGGATATGACCTGCCACCCTGGGGGTCAGGGTGTTGATAACAGTCCGGTTGAATGGTGGCTGCAGTCCTCCTGGAGTGGAAGATAGAGTTAAAGCAGTAATCCTGTAGGAAGGGTATAGGTTCCCTCTGAAAAGTCTGATGGTTGTGTAGATAGGCCTCGTCTTCCTCTGGTAATCCCGTGGAGAATGAAGTCCTTGGTGTTTTGGGCTCTGATTTATTCCGATAGGAATGCTTGGCTCCTCCCCCTGGGCAGAGCATCTCACAATGGGATGTAATTTTATCAGTCATGCAGTGAGGCTCAATGGCTCATTAACAGAAGATATCTCCCCAGAGGGAGAGACTGGTTGTGGAAGAGATAAGTCAAACTATCTAATTAACAGAAGATAACAACCTCATCTTTAACAGATGGCAAATAGAATACTTTATTTTAACAATCCAGGACAGGGTGGAACGGGATGGTCTTTACAATCCCTTCCAACCAAACCATTGCAAGATTTACTTTGTATTTCCCTTTCTTGTGGGACAGCTTGAATGCCTTTAAAACCCAGTGTTAGACATTCTAACGAAGCAGTGCTTGTCTTCTACACCGTGATCATACCCAATGAAAGCATCTGCTCACCCAGCAGAGGCCTATCAGACAGCATTTGAAATGCTGCCTTTCTTTTTTTGCTGTCCATCTGACTGGTGCCAACTTTCTCTCTTTGATTCAGGTGTGAAACGAGCAGCCCATATATCCATCCTGTCGGCTACTGCCAAGAAACTGGAACCCCACTGACAACACCACCTGGTAGGTTGCAAGTGAGACTTACTTCCTGCCTCAGCCAAAAAACTGCAAACTAAAGCTTCCACATAATTACCTATTTGCAAGTTCCAGGTTTGCTTCCAAACTCTTTACTGCCTGAACAATATTACTGTTCCTACTTTTTGCCACTGCAATCTATGTTGTTTCTTAGTTCATTGAAGAAATGGAACAGGGTTTGGTAATTTATAACTAAATTTAATTTTAGAAGAGAAAAAGTGAGAAGGATTTTCAGCATTTCATTCAAGGTGAGCTGGGAGAAAAGGGGATCTGTACCGTGATTTCCTAGATGGAATTTCTGGAAATCACAGAATACTCTGGGTTGGAAGGACCCACAAGAATGATTGAGTCCAACTCTTAAGTGAATGACCCATACAGGGATTGAACTATGGCCTTGGCATTGTTAGCACCATGCTCTAATGATTTCCTAGATGGAATTTCTGGAAATGAAGGAGTAACTGAATCCACATCTCTTTCTGCTGTACTGGAATTTGGTAAATTAAGAGAATGTTGGCAAATAAGAGAGGACAGAACATACAGGGAAGCCAGTGTTGTTTTCAGGCCTTGGAAGTGCTCATTCACCTTAAAAATAGCAAACATAAAGAAATAAAGCCTGACATTTGTCAGACTGACAGCCCTGGAGCAAGACTTCCTGTAGTTGCTGTGTTCCAGGTTCAGTGGAGCAGGAAGCACTGCCTGATCCCTCTGCATGAGTGGAATTGGCCTCAGTGTCTTCACTGTAGATGTAGAAGGGGTTATGAACATTGCCTCTCAGCCACACCACATCTGTCCCTACTCCTGGAAGGTTCAGCAGGGCTGGGCTCTGCAGTTCTCTGCTCATATCAGTATTTCCTGTGCCCCCAACAAAGCCTGCAGCCAGTTCTGGTCTCTCTGCTGAAGGACTTAAATGCAGCAATTTGCAGACTGTGCTCTGCATTTAGTCACTGCACCCTCCTGCCAAAAGGAACCCATCCTGGGGGTAAACATTACTGAAATAGGAAAAAAGTAGAGCAGTTTCTTAAATATAATTGCCAGGGCAAGACATCCCACTGTTGTTAGAGCAGTACACCCATGGAGCCTTTTCTCTCCAGGCTGCTGGGTTTACTCAGCCTGGGTGAATGGGCAGCAGGAGAGGAGAAGGTTCTACAGTCTTACAGGTGGTCATACATAGAGTAGTTAATAAAACAGGAAATTAATTTTGTGATGCCTTTGCACATCACAGAATCCTCTGACTAGCTCATAATTGGAGTTTTCTTTTGGGAATAAGAATTTATTAAGCTGTGCAGAAGTGAACTCTTCAGGGTTCAAGCCCAGTGTAAAACTGGGGAACTGCTCTGGGTGCTGGAGGTGGTGGGTAGGAGCAAACAGGCCACTTTCCAACACTATCCATTGTAAGTGCTAATTACAGTGTCACAGAGCTGCCTTTTTGCTGTTTGTAACATTAAATATGGGGTTTTCTTACAGAAATGTTAATTCTCTGTTTTTTCAGGACACAGGGATTCCAAAGCCTTCTCGTGGGAGAAATACTTAGAAGAAACTAATTCCCAAGCAGCCCCAGCAAGAGCCTTTAAACTGGTGGGTGAATCTCTTTGATTGTTCTTGTTCAGGTGCTGTTATCCACCCTTTTTTTGCTAGAGGCTTTATTTGAGCATGGTTCACCTTGTCTGTGCGAGGAGGGTGAAACTGTGGTTTACTTTAAGATCATCTCAGTGCTGCTGAAACAAAAACATACAGCAAAATACAGGATTTTTTTTTTCTTTAATCCTATGGAAGGCTGGCTTGGAAAGGATTTTTGACTAAGTATATTCAGTGGCTCCATTAGCAGATTTAAGGGCAGAGCCTTCAGTCCACACAGGTAACTGTGGCTTCCAGAGGTAAGTGGGTAGTGCCTCACAGAGGGCACAGAGAGGAGAAGGAGTGCAGTTATCTGGTGTCCCCTCTACATGAAGTTTTAAAAACCTTTCTGAAATTCACCTTGCAGCTGTGCAAATCTGTACTTCCCTGGCTGGTGAAGCTGGAATTAAGGTAGAGAATTTCACATGTGCTGATACAGATCTTAGTCCTTCTGGGGAGGAGCCAGCTGTGCCCTCCACAGAAATAAATGTATTAACAGATGAAAGAGCATCTCTGCCAAGCCCCTAAGACCATCCTGCAGACTCAGTGTGAAGGTGCTTTTCTCAACCTTGGGATCATGAGCTTTTGTTTCTTTCATTGCAGTTCAGTGTGTTTATCTTGAAAATCATTGTGAGCAGAAACAAACAAAAAGCCTCTAAAATAACTGTACTTTTAATTTGACTTTTTTTCCTTCCACACTGCTGGCTCACGTTGCTAAACTTTGCAATATGTTTAAAAACTCCTCTTTGCCATCATGACACTTGTCTTGGTTCCTTTTTCTGAAGTGGGAGTTACAGGTTAATACCTGCTGCCCTCCTGTGTATTTTTGTGGAAAGGTCTTTGGGACTGAGGAGGAGAAGCAATCAGGGAGGCCTCAGATAAGAGAGGCAAAAATCCAGCCAGACAGTTTTGATAATGGCCAGATTTCAGCAGGTGTCCATATGAGGTTGGGCAGGCTGCAAGGTGGTGTCAGGGAGGTGGAAGAAGTTTTTGCCTCTTCAGAGAACTGTAAGGCTTTAACTGAAGTTACCTGCAGCACACTGGAACTCCAAAACATCCCTGGGATTGAGGTTTACCATGGCTGGGAAGCACCTTGGAACCAGGGGCAGGATGAGGAGTGGAGCCTGTCAGTGGGACACAGTTGTTACCCCCAAGGGTGGACTAAGCTTTTTTGAGCCACACTCCTAAAATTCTAATAGAGCTGAAAAATGTGAACTTAAAATTCCCAGCCCAAGTCCTCTGTAAGATCTGCCATTGTGGCTTCTTCCCTCAGATTTTCAGGGTCTAAAGTGTGGTGAGAAATGTCATCTGAACATAAGAGGGCTTTACTCAGGACAGGATGCCTGTTGAGTACTGAGAACTCCCTTCTTTGGATTCTTCCAAAGGGAAATGTCTTCCCAAGGGGAATGCAGCTTCCTTGTCTGCCTCCTTTCCTGTTTTCCAGACATTTCTGCAGCCATTGTTCTTCTTCTTCAGGTTTTGAGAGAAGAGTAGAAGGACCAGTTCTGGCCCTCATGAAACTCCAGAGTGCAAATTAGCATCTAAAACTGTGTTTCAAAAACGAGACAGAAAAGAAAAGGTATTTGATGTATCAGCAGTCAATAGGACTCCTTCAAGATCAAACCTCGTTATTTTTCTGGCTTGGTTGGACTGAAGTACAAATAAATGGCAAAGCTATTGATTTTTTAAAAATTATTATTATTATTCCAGCTAGCAATTACAGGAAATCGGTACATAAAAATGTGGGTTGAGAGCCAGAAGAGGGCATTTCTCACTGAATTAGCTTTCAACAGTTTTAAAGAGCTGTCTTACATAGTCTGGAGACGCAGGTCATCAGCACAAATAGCAGGTCTTGGGTCTGGATTTCTGCCCTCTCTACCCAAAAACTCAGGAGACAGCTCCAGTGTAAGCATTGTTATTTCAGCCTATCCTCTTGGGCTGGCAATTCCAAAACATTCATAAACTATTGCCAGAAGGGCAGCAACCCTTCAGCAAGGCTTAAGCAAAGGCCTGGCTCCTCTTCTGGGTAGGATTTGGACCTTGAGCACTCAGCTCCTTCTTCAGGGAGGACAGACAAGGTTGGCTGGTTCAATAAGATGCTCTTGAAAATAAAAGTAGTTTAGATTGTCTGTTTTGTGGTGTGTCCAGTGTCTGATAGCCCATTGATAGATGTCCGTGTCCAGATGAAATGATCAAAGGGGAACTTCAGGTATGGAGTTAAACCCCTTAGCTCAGGAGTGCATCTCCTTCCTGTCCCCAGCCACTGGCAGTAAAAAGGGTAAGGAAGACTGGGATGGAAGAGTGATTTTAATAATTTCATTAACCTGGTCATGTTCAAATAGACAATTTATCATTTCTTGCTAAAATCCTCACCTCTGTGTGCGGAAGTGAAGAGGGACATGTTTTGAATGAGCATCCATAACCCCCCACTGAGAAGGTCAGAGGAGGAAGTTGCATAAATGGAAAAATTGGTAAAAGCTGTGTGTTACTTAGAGGTTACATAGGGTGCTGCAAAGGGCACACAGCAGGTCAAAGGACATTCTGGAGTTTTTCCAAAGTCTTCAGGGTTTGAGGAAAAGGGCAAGTGAACCTCTGCAGGGGGAGGCTCTGGGGGCAGAGTTGCTGTGAGTGCTAGCACAGCAGCTCCTAGCAGTGGCTCATGAGCAGCACAGGTGTTGGCATAAGGATTAATCTGTGTAATGAGGACAACTGATAGCCAAGAGCTGTAGCTGATGCCAGGGAGGATGTAGGGTAGTGAAGAGAGGCTTCACCTAATGGCATGTTCAGATGTGAAAAGGGGGGAACTGGCAACTGTCCTTGCTGGTGTGACATCACAGACCAGTCAGGTTGGAAGAGAGGCTGGAGATCATCCATTCCAAACCCCTGCCAAGGCAGAGTTACCTGGAGCCGTGGGTTTAGAATTCTACATCCTGGTGGGTTTGGAATGTCACAGTGAGGGAGACTCCACAACCTCCTTGGCCAGCTGTTCCAATGCTGTGCTACCCTCCATGGAAAGTATTTCCTCATGTTGCAATTTTAGTGTTTTAGTTCAGGGCCATTGCTCCTTTTCCTGTCACTGGGGCCTACTGGAGAGTTTGGCACCATCCTCTGACACCTGCCCTGGAGATATTCATATATACTGTTGAGATCTCTTCCCTCTCAGTCTCCTCTTATAGGGAAGATCATGTCCCTGCTGTGTGGGAGGTGTGCTGTCAGGCTGGGGAGGCTGTGTCAGTAGAGCCACTTGGGGTGGTCCCTGGCCTTTTGTCTGTGAGGGAAAGGTCTCTTGTTCTGGCTGGGACAGCTCCTGTGTGCTGAGCCACCTCAGGCTGCCTCTCCAGCAGTTTGGGGCTGCTGACAAACACTCAGCTCAGTCCTCTTTGGAGCTCTGATTTTAACCTCTTGGAAACTCTAATTTTAGCGTCTGAACAGTCTGCCATGTGAGATAACCCAAAGCTCCAAAGGCAGCTAGAGGTGGATGGAAAGTGGAGCACATTTCATTCAGAGCAAGTACTGGCTCTGAACTGCAAGGCTTTTTAGCATTCTGCTTACAGTCCTCTCTTGCAGCGTCCTCCTCACGGATTCCAGGTTAATATGAAGTTAGAGGCTGTGGACAGACGAAATCCCATCTTGATAAGAGTGGCAACAATCATTGACAGAGACAACCATCGCGTTAAGGTATGACCTTGATCCCAAGTTCAGAGCCTGTGCTGAGAACCTCGGGATGGGCAGCGCAGGGAAAACAATGCTTGGGAACGAGGAGCAGCAAACAACAGCCTGGCAGCTGCTGTGGCTGCCCTCCGGGCCTGCCCAGCTGGATATTATTCCTGTTGCTTTGTTTTGCTGAAATCTGGTGGAATTGGCCTGGTGTTAGTTACTGTTCTGATGTAACTGTTTTGAGCTAGCACTTGACAGTGTTATGTCCCATCTCTTGGCATTTTCCATGTGATCTCCGTGACTGATGGCAGCATGACTGTTCTGCTGGTGAAGCTGCCTGACTACATTTTTTTCCTACCAGGAAAGGAAAACCCAAAGCAATTTAAACCCTGGTACATGTGGGAAGCAGCATCATTCTCCAGTAAAAATCTGTCACATAATTGTGTTTTAACCTGGTTTTTTCATGCAAATATATTGCCCAAATAATCTATTGGGCTTTGGCTTCTGAGGAACTAAGTATGAGCCAGCTGAAGTGGAGGCTGCACTTATGGAGACTCCATGGCCATGGGTCTCCTTCCCAAAGGATGATTGCATGGGCAGGAGTGGAGTTCACTCCCCATTATCTGGTTGATTCTGAGTCTCTCATTGCTGTGAACGAAAGCCAAGCTATGCCAGTCCATAGTGGCATGATACTCAATTCATACATTGAAACTTTTCTGCATTAACAACCCAGTAGCCTTTAAACTCCAGTGGTCCTCAGTCTCTGTTAACTTGACCTGGATCTGAGCCACTACCAGTCTCTTCATCCAGCAGAAAATTGCAGCTTGTTCACTACAAAACTCACCAAACTTGTTGGCTTTTATGGTGTTTTGGGATCCACAGAAAACAAAACAAATAAGCATTCGTGTTTGCATAGCTTTGGACTTTGCATGTTAGAGCACCCCATGGGCTGTGCTGTGACAGACTGTGTCACCAGAACCAGGTTATTCTGTGAAACACAGATGCAGGAAAACAAAGAGTTAGACTGAGCACAGAGATGATTGCGCCTGACGGAAAGAATGATCTGAAAGATTGAATCAGCCTCAAGCTGAGCAAGGTGAAACAAAGGGGGAAGTTAACATAAAAGCTGAGTCGTGCCCTGAACAGTGTCTTTCCCTGAGACTTCTGCTTCTTTCAGATACATTTTGATGGCTGGGACCATCACTACGATTTCTGGGTGGATGCAGACAGCCCTGACATCCATCCTGTGGACTGGTGTGAGAAAACTGGACATGCTCTGCAAGTCCCTCTAGGTAAATACAGGACACACTTTTGTTACGCTGAATAATTTCCTAAGTGCAGTCTGCTCCTCATGTGCAAATCTGTTTATCTTCCTTTTTTTACCACTCTCAGGTGCTGAAGATCCAGGGGGAGCAGTGGGACAGGCGTGTCCTACTCCGGGCTGCCAGGGGATCGGGCACGTCCGGGGCCCTCGATACGGAACACATTACACGTATGTGGATGAGTGCTGTTAATAACAGCACCTACAACAGCAACAACAACAGCTACTACAATAATGATAATAATGATGCAGTACCAAGAAACTGCACTGCACTGAAATGATCTCAGGGTGGTTTTTCTGGAGATAGCTGCAATCACAGCTCCCTCTTGTGTCTAAGCAGGCTGTTTGATCATAAATTCTGTTCATAGCACTATAATCATGATAGCTGCAATGCAAATAGATTCATTCACTCCAGTTTCTACATTCCAGCAGTACTGAAAGAGTTGTATTTGTGAAATATTATACTCAAGAACAACATGCAAGGAGACAGTTAAAGAGGAGGGGGCATGGGTAGGATGTTAAAGTATAAGTGAGGAGAGGTTGCTCATGCTTTGTGCTCTGCCTTTTGATTTCTTGTGTGCTCTTGGAAGAGGAAGCTTTTTCTCAAGGAAATTATTTAAGAGCAAGAAAACAATCTCAGGTGGGAGATCAGAAGACCTGGTAGTTTATAATGTAATAAAGGGCTTTGAATTTTTCAGACTGAAAGTTGCAGAACTCTGTTGATTAATGAAATGTTGTTCTGATAAGCATGTTACAGAGGATGCGCTCTTCTTGTCCTCGGCGGTGGCTCTTTAACAACATGACTTTGGTTTTTAATTCTGCCATATAGTCCCCTGCTTTCTCACACCTAGAGCTGGGTAACAGCACCTCCGGAGAGTTTGTGTCCTCATTTTCTCTAGGTTTGTGATGGATTTCTCTGCCTGAGGTAGGGAAAACTGTATGACTGTAAAGCTTTCATTGCCCTCTCTCTTCCTTGTTTTTCTATCACAGCTTAGTTGGCTGCCCATACTCTGATGTGAACCTCAGCAGAGAAAACATGTTACAAGACCGGCTGAGTGGGGAGAGACCTTCGCCTGGGAACATCATGCAGAAAGCCAGGAGGCTGGAGACCCCTGGCCCATTGCTGGGAGCAGAGGAGTCTTCTCAGGACAACTCTTTGCAATCCAGGTGAGTTGGATTTTACTCTTGGCCAGGTATTGGGGAGCAAAACCATTTACAAGGATGAAAACCACTGGAATTGGCAGCAACAGAGTGGAGCATTGAGTTCATCTATCTGTAATACTGATGTGTGCCCCGGACACTTACCACAGAACAGGGCACTTTTATACCCTCATATGCCTTAATAAGTTTCTTGATTCCTTAATCCTGGTGCTCTGGTCACATTCCAATAAAGGAAATTGCATTTTGTCACCATAATTTTTTTCCTTGCAGTTTTTATTTAAAATATGTTCTTTTCCTTTGTTTCCTGTCCTAAAACTGTCAAGCCAAGGTTATTTTGCACTATTAAACTGTAGCTGTGATCCACCCTGGGTTGGCTGAGCACTGTGTATGTATCACTTAGCAGCAAACAAGCTGAGCACTCTCAGATATTTTGTTTTCTTAAGAGAAAACAATTGCAACTGAGCAGCATTGAAGGAAACTGTGCCTTAATTCTTGGAGTGCAGGAGTCAGTTGAATCTGTCATGGGGCAGACCGGGATATGAAGGATTTTTTTGAAGATCGTTTTTAGTCTTCACAAATCCCGTCTCACTAGGGCAAACTCCAGCAATACTTTAGTTTTTTGTTGTATGTGAAGGCTTATCTATATTTTAAAGTTTATCAATTTGTTTAGATTTATAACATTTTCAAGATCTATTTGTCCATAAAAAAAGGAATGAATGCTTCTTTCTCAGCCCTAGCCTTCTTGGCCAAATTGCTTCCTCCCATGCTGTACCACAACTATGCAGGCATCTTCATTCCCTAATTTCCACACCAAAATCGACTGCATTTCAATGGCACTCTTACCATAAAGCTCTTGGGAGATTTTGAATTCTCATAGAATAAATGGCATTTTAGAATTGTAATATATTTCTTTTCTTCTAAGTATTTAATTTCCTGATAGTGGGAGGTCTGAATTCAGCCTGTAAATCTGGTATCATCCTGCTGCTAGTCCTCCCTTGGCCAACTTTGTAGCTCAGTTTATGCATCGAACTTAGTCATGGAAACTTTTAATCCAGAGGTATCAAGATACAGAAATCTTAAATCTCTTGCTTTCACCATAACACAATGGTTTCCTGTAGCTGCTGGAATCAGAGCCTGAGTCCACAGAGGCTGATTTATTTCACTTAAATTTTCTCAATCCTTGCAGAAGAGGAACAAAGCACTTTGTACTCAGGGAGGGGAGAGGAAAGTTCTGCCACAAGGTGGTGGTTGTTGCTCTCACTTGCCAGGAGCAGCCAGCTTTGCTCTCCTGTGGGAAAAGGGAACAGAGGATGTCAGCTCAGCTACTGGCATTTATCTGTCTTTCCAGAAAATCTGCACCAGACAGTGAAAAGAGGTGTCAAAGCAGCATCCACACTCCATCAGAGCAGTCAGAAAACAGTCAGGAGAGAGGCTGGGGAGAGGAGGATTCCTCTGCAGACATCAAAGCCACACCAAAAACGTAAACAAGAGTTTTGTGATGTATTTTCATGCATTAACAGTTGTGTTTCTTGATGCTGCTGCTGTATCTGAAATAAAGGTGTAAATAACAAACAGCCCAATTTGATCAAAGTTTTGCAGCAGAGTGTTTTAGAATGACATGGTAAATCTCCTCCCTTCCTCCTGTTGTTTTGGACCCTCTCTTTTCTGCAGTAAACTCAGATCGGAGTTCTGGCCATGAATTTAATAGAACAGCCCTTAGCTTAGAGAGGGGTCAGGGATGGAGCTATTGCTTATTTTAAGAGGAAAAGGTTTTTGGTTTCTGTAAATCCCATTTATCTTTAGAAGATAAGAATGTATGGAGAAGAAATTATATCCATTTCTGTATCTTCTGAAATGTGTAATTGTTGCTTTCAGGCTTGGGTGCTCACATGCTTATATCAAGTTTCAGCTGGTGAAACAGGAAAGCAGTGGGAAAGGTTGGTTAAGTTTTATTCCTTCTTTCTCTGTGTGTGCCTATCTCTGCAATATCCCCACAGTCACGAGGAGTATTCAGAACTTCATAGCTTTTTTTGTCTTTGATTCCGCAGTCAAGACAAAGCACATGCTGGAGATGATGGCAATGGTAGTTTTTCATCCTTTAAAATGAGGAAAAAGGGTAAAATTACTTAGAAGTGAAAGGTTTAATACTTTGTAGAGTGGAGCCTTGTATTTATTAACTGAGAAGACAAGTTTGCACTGGTTTTTGTGCTACTGCAAACTCTTCTGTAGTGACAAGGGGTTCCCAAACAGTCTGTGACCTGCCAGCACAGGGCTCAAGGGAGACTTGCTCCAGACTTAGCAGATAGTTTAGGTTCCATCAGCCCCTTTCTTTAGACCCTCATATATATTCAGAAACATATTCTGAATCATTGGAGGAATTTTTAAAGGTTCTCTTAGGGATGAAAAAGAAAAGGAAAAGCTAAATGGAAAAACAGTGGGGTTTTTTGCCTGGTATGTGACAGGTTAAGTTTTCAGAGCAGCTTTCTGCTATCACTTCAGCAAACGATATGTTTAACTTTCAGATTTACTATAAAAAGCCATTTCAGAGAACGGAGCTGACCAGGCTTTTAGGAGGATTTAAGATGTTAATAAGTCTCCAATCAAAAATAGCTAAGCAGGCACAAACTGGGACAGGTGCCTGGATTTATTTTTTTTTAATACCCATTTTTACCTAGTGCTGAATTCTGCAGTCAGAGCTGAGGGATCTGCCAGCTCCAAGCTGCAGTTGCAGCTGGCAGGGAAAGCTGCCCACTCTCCCTTCACATTCACCTTTCATGGAGTGATGGAAATCAGGGGAGGGAAATGCAATCTGCAGTCATCTACTAACCTGTAATTTCACAATTACCCAGAGCTGTCCTCCCAGCTACATTTAAACTATGAGATCACTGCTTCTTTGTCAGAGGGAATAGTCACTTGTCTAGGTCATAGTTTGTGTGCTTAGTCCAAGGATTTGTGCTTAGTGGAGGAAAGGAATTGGTCTGAGATGGAAGCAATGCCCACTCAGCAGGGATGTAGCAGTGGGGGAGAGCTTGGGCACGAATGGGACCTTCTGGAGCAGGAGGTGGGGACAAGACCAGGTGCTGCCTGTCTCTACCACTGCAGCAGTGCAGCAGGGAAGGAAGGGGTGACAGCCCTCTCAGGAGCAGGTCCTGTGCCCTCTCATCATGAGGAGCTCTTGAACTGTGCAGTTCTTACTCAGGCTGTATTTATGCTCCCTTGGTTTCATTATTATAAATTTGGTGTTATTTGATGCTGTCTCATGACTTTTAGGATGTGGAGATGAGATGAGATGAGCTGAGTGGACTCTGGGGCCAGGCAAGTGACTGTTCACTAGGACAGGGTTTACCTCCAGAGCTGCTTCCCCTTCAGCTAGGGGCCAGCTGGCAAACCCTGGGAATCTGCTTTTTCTTTGTATTTCAGCCGTTTTCCTTTGTGCTTTCCAGGTAGTGACTGCTCACCCCCCACATCTTACACCCGGCCCACTGGGAGCCGCTGTGCTGAGGCAGCAGAAGCAGTAGGGGCAGCAGAGCAGCAGAGCAGTGGCCACTCCAGGCACACGGAGCCTTCCCGAGTGCTGAGATACAGTGGAAGGCTCAGGAATGCCATGGGATGGCGCTGCGTAGCCTGCAGGGCCGGGGGCAGCCCCCCATGCCACTGTAAACCAGAGGAGTGCTTCCCAGCCTGCTCCCATCCTCTGCCTGGCTTCCTGTTGCATAACCAGCATGTCCCTGTAGGACCATGACTCTGCACTGCTCCAGTGATCTCATTAGGGAGGGGTGATTCCTTCCTCCTTTTTTTGCCTTGGTTTTCAGAGCTTCCGTCACTTGACACATGAGGAGGGAGTTGATGTCTGGAGGTACCTTGAGCACTCCTGGCCTAGGAGGCTCCTGGGGAGCAAGCCCAGGCCATGCTGGCAGCACAGAGCTCTGGCTACAGCTGGGGCTGGAACGGTGCCATCAGTTCCCAGCCGAGGATGCTGTTACCAGAACTCCTCCACCTTGTCAATAAAACGCTGCAAACATCTTCTCTGTTAGCAGCATGACATCATTTTCCAGGGAAGAAGCTAACGATAAAGCCTCCAGCCTGACAATCTTATCTTTTTTTTTCCCTTTCTCCTGCTTGGGAGGGTGGGGAGAACGCCCTGAGAGCTCCGTGTGCCACACAGTAGCCGTGTCTGGCTCTGCTCACCCTGCCTTGCTTTCCCCTCCAGGCTGTGACCCTTCCTCCTGCTTTGTTGTAGTTGCTCCTACCTGAAGCCTGGCTCTGACTTGTCTTGTTTCCTTTTCCAGGCCCTGATTTGGATCTCCAACAAGCCCTCCACCAGTCTATCTTCATGCCTTCCCTGGCCTCTAACCCGACCCACCGCCTCCATCTCTTCTGGGAGCAGCACTGCAGGCTCTTGCCCGAGGTCTCAGGCCTGACAGCCAAGCAAGTTGCCAAATGGACTGTGGAGGAGGTGAGTTACCTGTTCCCGTTCTGCTCTCCCGGGCTGCAGGAATGCCAGGGCACCCTTCCTCTAGAGTGCTAATTGGGAGACATCTTTATTTTCTTCCCTCTCCTAGGCAATGCTCTTCTGATTGCTGTGTGTGTGCCACAGCTGACTCAGCTGGAAGTTAGACCCAAGACCCTTTATCAGGGAGGGGAAGGACCCCTGTTAACCCTCTTGTATTCACAGCTTATTGCCCTCAACAGGATTCATTCCCTCCCTCTGTTTATTTACCACTTGGTTTCTCAGTCCTCAGGCCTGAAGCATCATTCTGACAGCAGATTCCCTTTCTCTGATCTCCCTCCCCCTCTCCTGTGACTTTGCTGCTGATTCACTTTTACAGTGCAGAGAATTCCAAACTGCACTGTGCATGCCCACTCCTGCTGCATCTCTCTGCCTGATTCCCTGGGAACAAAACTGCCCACAGCCTGACCTGATTTCTGGCAGAGGTAGCTGTGCAGCTGGCTCTGCAGCTCTTGAGATGTCTCCTGTAATTAGGTGGTGTGTGAAAAAGCCAGAGTGTTTTGTGTGCTGAGTGGTTGGTTTTTGCCTCGATGCCTTGGGCATAAATAATATTTCTCTCTGCGCTTGGGAAGTGGTGACAGTTTGGATCCTGGTGCTTAATTGCAGGGCATTTAATTCCAGAGAAGTGTGCTGTAGTGTTGTGCTTGCAAGGATGCAGGGAATCTGCAAAGCAGGGAAAAGGCACTGCTGTTCATGATGCAGAAAGGATCTTCAGAGGCTTTTAGAAAGTGAATTTTCCCTAAGTGCCTCTTAACATCGGATAAATCCTATCTTGACTTCGCTCTTCATGCTGGAGGAGTGGTAGGAGTCTGGTGGGATTTGCAGTGATGTGGGAGATGGGAACCACAGCAGCTGAGAAAGGGACAGAGCAATTAGTGTTGATGTTTTAAAACCTGGTCCTTTTTTTTTGTTGAGTTGTTGTGGTTTGGTGGTAGTGTTGGGTTTTGGTTGTGGTTTTTTTTTTTTTTCTTTTTAATAAAAATGTGTTAGAATTAAATTCATACTGAGGAGGAAAAAAAGTCTCTGAAAGATTTACCGTTCCTGCCCTTTTGAGAAAGCTTCCAATGATTTGTCCAAAAGGTCTTTTAGCAAATCAGTAAAGTCAGAAGTAGATAATCCTCTGACATGATAATCAAAATCCCTTTCTTTTGGATAAAACAGGAGGCTGTTTCATGGAAGTACAGTTTCAGGATCCAAGCCAAATAAAATTTGTCCTTTGCAGTTGACCTTTAAAGCAACTGCGGGGTAAATTTAACTGGGGTATTAGTTTGATAACTGATGAGTGTGAGCAGGGACCACAGACACGGATGCAGGCACTGGATATAGTGATTCAAACCCAGAATAAACTGAACTCTGCTGCAGCCTGAAACAACTGGGGATATTTTGGCTGCCAGTAGCAGCATGGCACATTAAAAAGCTCAGTTACCACACCACAGTGGACTGGCTGAAGTCATTACAGGTTTTATCCTGAATTTCAGTAAAGTGGGTCTGGTTTTGCAAATTATGTTCATCACAAATTCCCAGAGGAATCCATTTGGCCTCTCTCTAAGCACTTGCAGAATCAGCATGTGCAGAGCAATATAGCCATAGGTCTGGGAGTTGAAAGCAGCAAGACTTGCTGTGTTTTAGGGAGTCCAAAGTACATTTGGTCTGTCAGCATTTGGGCTCCCAACATCTTCCTGCAGGGCAAACATTTGCCTTTGGGTTGTGCTTTGACCTCTGCTGCACAAAGGAGTCCATTCTGCTGATCTGAAACAGGAGTGATAGGGATGTAAAATTCTCCTTTGGTTTCAGCCTGAAGAACTGTTTTTATGTTATAAAACCCAAATTAAGGAAAAAAAACCCGTTGCTTTAATTCTCTGCTGGTTGAGAAGAGCTGAAATTGCAGAGGAGCAGCAGCTGTAGTAGCAGTATTTAGGGGCCCTCAAGCTAAGAAAGTCGTGGTAACACTGAGCAGTCACTAAGAGTAGTTACTTTAATGCAGCTTTGGTATTTATTAAAAGCTTCCTGTCATGTTTTCAGAGCACAGACTATTGACTCATAGAAGAACATTAAGATCTGCTAGAGTTCCATTGTTCATTAGTTAATCCTGCTTCAAATGCTAATACCGGGGAGGGGGGGACTGTCCTTGTGCCAAGTGTGAGTGGATTTCTAAATCCCAGTTAACCCAGCTCCTCTCTCTAGCCTCAGAGGGGGCCAGTCCTGCAGCAGCTGTTGAAGGGGTGCAGTGTGGGGCTGCCTTGTCACCACAGGCCATGAATCCTGTGCTGGTCTCAGTGTGTCTGCCACACATCAGCACGTTCCAGAAGGGTCGTGTTCAGTTTCCAGCGTGTTCTCAGGATTGCATCAGGCCCTTTCCCTTCACCAATGTGCTTTGGGAGTGTAAGAGTTTCCAGCAGACAGTTCTGAGCCATGGGGTGGTTACAGCAGGAGGGGTCAGCAGACTTTCACCTCCTCATAGAAAAGCTCTGATCCCACTGAGATGTTCCCAACCTGTCCAACACCTGTCCAACCCTCACTTTGAGCCCCCCAGTCTCAGCCTTTCTCAGGGTTCAAGGCTTCCCTGCCACCATTGTGGGGTTGTGTTGGTTTCCTGTGGTGTCTTGTGCTTGTGCTCCCAAGCCTCCCTTGTCGCTCAACTGCCCTATCTTGGTTTGGGAACCCTCCTCCCCAGCAGTGACAGCCAGGCAGGTCCCTTTGGTTTGGTGGTACCCAGAGTCTGTCTCGTGTCCAGGGGACCTTCTCTCCCATTTTCTCCTCTTGCATCTTTCTTCACTCTCTTTTCTCCATTCCTGGTAAACCCACGGCTGCTTTTTGTTTCAAGAGGCCACTCCAGTGGCGCAGGGAGCTTGCAGTGTCCCTACAAAGGACTTTGGGGCAGATCAAAGGTCTGTCACTCCATGTTGGTGACAGCAGCCAGCAGCAGTTGTTCAGGGAAGGATACAGGAGCAAGCCAAGTCCAGGTCATTCCCTGGAGATGTCTGCCAGCCTCTCAGTGCCACAGACACTAAAGAGCACTCAGCTCTTGCCCCAAGGGTCCAGCTGTATTTTAAATTCTCAAAGGAACCAGCCCTGGCAGAAGGATTTTCATTTGTGTTTTAATCATTAGCAGATGGGGGGACTCAAAAGGAAAGTAGTGTTTTGTTATTGGTTATTAATAGGAGTTAATGCTTCTACAGAAGAAAATTTGAAGTCACTGCCCAACAGAGATGTGGATTTTAGGGGTTGCCTTTAAGACAGAGTGGAAGAGGAGGACGAAGGAGAGGGATGCTCTGCTTTCAGGTTACATAACAGAAGCTAAAAGAATCAAAGCTGCTCTGGCCAGCGCAGAGCAAACCTGGAGTGCACTCTGAGAGCCTCGTTCCTGCCTGGCTGGAACTGGGGGGAGGGAATGACTCCAGGTCTAGTGGTAGGTACAGGGATCTGATTTAGGAGAGACTTTGACAATTCTGAGTTGCAGGGAGCCTGTATCTGACAGTGACCCCTCCCAACTGCTTGTTTGTGTACAGGGAAGAAATGTCACATCTGCAACAGCTCACATGGTTACACCTCATGAAGCAGAGGTGCTCCTACAAGGGAGCATCCAATTGACAGGAGATGTTTGATCTGATTATGCCTCAATATACAAATCTCCTGTGAACCAGTGAAGCTGCAGCTGGAGAAGACAATGCACACTAAGTCGTCCTCGACTGCACACAGGGCTGCTCCTCACACTCCTTGGTGTTATATAATGTAACCCCAGGGCTGCTTGCATGACTCCAGGGGGATTATTCCAAATGTTAACAGATTCCTTGCTTAGAAAGGTTTTCCCTAATGTGAAATGTAAAATTAACTTTTACTTGTTTAATCCTCTTGGTTCCGGGGATCCTGTTCACCCAGCGCAGATTAAATGAAACCAAAACTCCTTTCTTTCCCAGCTCTTCTGCCTTTGCATGTCGGTAAACCAGCAGTGCTCATTCAGTTGGTTTATCTTGTCTCTTACAAGCATGTCATCTTGGGAAACTCTCTAAATCCTTTTCTCTTGTTAGTTTTACTTTCCAACGGTACGGTAGAGAAAGTGAAGTTGTGAGTGAATTTAAAGTAGTCTAAGCCGTATACACCTTTTAATCTGGAAAAATAATATTGATTCTGTGAGGGCCTTCTAGAGGAGTGGAGAAACTGGATTCTTACAGGGAGAGAAATGGTCAAATGGCAATAGGGGCAGTTATTGGTGGTAACCAAAATATGCAGAGGAGTTGCAGCAGCAACCCAGCAATGTTTTCCGTCTATAAAATTCATTAATGTGAGAGTTTTGAGTATTAAAGTTTTAAAAATTCTTGCATAGAGAATTCTCATACAGAAATAAGAGGGTTTTTCTTGATGGTGTCCCATTTTAATTGTCTGTGTTTCCTTTCTCTCACATGCAATTGCAGGTGGTGAGCTTTATCCAGCGTTTACCTGGCTGCAAGGAACAAGCGTCTGTGTTCAGGGAAGAGGTAAGTGGGGTGTGCCCAGACCCTGTGCTGCAGATCCCTTGTCACGATCCACAAGGTGGGATTCATGATGTGGTTCTTTTATTTGATCCCAGAGTACAAAAGGTAAACAACACCAGGGACTCAACACAACAAATTGCACTTTATTGCAATCATCAACACTAATATGCGATAGAGGGGAACGAAATAAAAGAAAAGGAAAGGAAAGGAATAGAAAGGAAAAAGGGAAGTCAGGGATATAGCTACCAACTGAAGTCTGCCCAGCCGTCCCTCGATGCAGGTGCGGGGTCTTCTGTCCGTTGGGGAGATCTCGAAAGGGGGGGAGTTCGGGGTGCATTTTTATTGTCTTTTACAAAGCGAGAGGCACAGGGCCAGAAACAGAGGAGACTGATGACCATTTAATGTAGAGATTGTTGCCCTAAGAGACAGGCACCAGGTAAACAGCCCGCTGTGGCCAGCACCGATTTCTTCATCAGCACAGGCCGTACCAGTCCTCAGCAGGGAGGCATTTTTGCGATGTGTGCACATTCCTTGGCCGTCCTCCTGCCTCAGCCAGGCCTCAGGGTCTCTGAGTGGTCTCAGCCCTCAGTCCTCAGGGTCTCTGAGTGGTTCCAGCCCTCAGTCCCCGGAGACGATCGTGAGGCAAAAATGAGGGATTCTCGGACCGACTCTGACATCCCTGGCATTACAGCAGAGAGCTCAGACCTGTTCATCTGCGTCATTGCAGAGCAGTGGCATTTAGGAGGCAGCCTCAGCATGGAGCTGAATTCCACCATGGCTAATTGCATCCTGCTGCTTTAAATCTCTTATGCAGTTCCAGTCACAGAGCTTATGCTTAACATCCTGCCTTGGACCGTTGTGCCATAGGTTTGGCACTGCTCTAAAGATGCCCTGTTGGAATGGTTAGTGAGGATCTCATCTGCTGCCTCTAACAAGGGCATGTGCCTGCTTCTCCTGGGGAGCCTGGCAGGTGCATGGTTTCCCAGGAATGTCTAGCTTCCCCTGTTGAAGAGTGTCGCCTCGAG
>VWZP01002961.1:137521-151185 GCA_013396995.1 Dicaeum eximium | reverse complement strand
CCTAAAGGGACCAATACGAAGCTAGCTTTGGACCTAATGCAGGAAAAAGATGAAACTCCCACTAACTGGCTTGGTAGGTTAAAGAAAAACCTACAATTATATTCTAATATAGATCCTGAGAGCCAGGAAGGCCAAGTGGTGTTAAAGATGCAGTTTGTTGCTAAATCTTGGCCTGACATTAGAAGGAAGTTGGAAAAGCTAGACGATTGGCAAGATCGTGGTATTAATGACCTTCTAAAGGAAGCACTCAAGGTGTATCTGAGGCGGGAAGAGGAAAAAATTAGGACCAAGGCTAGGAAAATGATCGCAGTAGCCAGGGAAGAATTGGGAATGGGGGTGGATACCCCGGCTGGAAAAGGCAGATCGGAAGGAGGGAAAACAAATACAGACAGAAGAGGGGAGGGTGTGCCCTTAGGGCAGAGATCGCCAAGCAAAGCCCTACCACCATGGGCAACAAAACCCAAACCGAATGAGAACCGGCAATGTTATTATTGTGGGGAGGTGGGGCACATTAAGAGGTTTTGCAAAAAGATCTCATTCAACGAAGCCATTATGAGAGAACAAGAGAAGTTATAGAGGTTGTTGAGGGGAGAAGATTAGGGGGGTTGGGGGCTCTACCCATTAGTTGACCCACAATACCACCCTATAGAGCCCCTGGTAAAACTGGATGTGGGTCCCTCTCATGAGGAGTATGAATTTTTGGTAGACACCAGGGCAGACCAGTCAAGTGTTTGTATGGTTCCAGATGGAGTGGCCATAGGGGAAACAACCTGTGAAGTCATAGGGGCGGATGGTGTTGCCTTTAAGGCCCCCATCTTGGAAAACGCAGAAATATGAGGAAACTCCAGAATATACTGGGCCAATTTAATTTTCTTACCACACCTTGAATACAATCTTTTAGGGAGAGACTTGCAGGTACAACTCAACATCAGAGTTGTACCTGAAAAAGGAAGAATGACCGTAAAGATGATGGTACTAACAGAGGCAGACCTTACAGAAATAAATGAAAATGTATGGGCAGAACCAGGAAAATTTGGCTTTTTAAACATTACACCCATAAGAATAGAAATGAAATAAGAGGCCACACCGGTTCGGGTCAAACAATATCCTATATCACAAGAGGGGAGAAAAGGTCTAGCCCTAATCATAGACCAGCTAATTGAAGCAGGCATTTTAGAACCCTGCATGTCCCCTAATAACACGCCCATACTAGCAGTAAAGAAAGGGGAAGGAAACTACCGGTTGGTACAGGATCTAAGAGAGGTGAATGAAATAACTATTTCAATGTATCCCCTCGTGTAAGATCCATACACATTCTTTAATAAAATCCCCAGGAACCACGCGGAAATCTTTTTAATAAAGGCCATCACAAAAGAGAACCAGCTCTCTTGGCCCGTTCTTATCACTCTGAGGCTTCTGGGGTGCGGGCAGTGTATCGCAGACTCGACTTATTAACAGGAGCTGGGATTAGCCTGGCTCCTCACCCTTTTGTTGTGAGCGGATTTTTAATAAACCGAGTTTGCCTTTTTTTCAATCTAAAAGGCATCTGTCTCCGTTTATAACACCTTCTCTGGCGGTCCTCTTCCAGCTAGCTTCAAGGTGACTCGGAGGAATGAAAGACAACAGTTTTGTAGGGCATTCCACAGAGACCAAGCTTTTATTAGCCTTGGGCACTCTGTGAAGGGTGCCAGGGACAAAGCTCCAGGGAAGGAAGGAAAACAGTGGTTTGTATAGGAAAGGCAGGGGGTGGGGCAAAATGCACGGGCCAATGGGGTAATGGTGCAGGGCGGAGTAAAGGGGAAGGGCCAATAAGGTGGGAGAAACCAACATACTGCAGCAAAGGCCTCTGGGGGGATGATCTTCTGCTCATCCTAAGAGGGTAGTGCCTTAGGGTTTAGATGTCCAGGCGAGTGGGGCAAGTCTTTCCCTGGCTGGTTGTCTGGCTGCTATAGGGTCTCCCCAGAGCCTTCTCTTCTCCAGGCTGAACAACCCTAACTTGCTTAGCCTGTCTTCATATAGAGGTGCTCCAGGCCTCTGGTGATTTTCATCGCCCTCCTCTGCACTTGCTCCAACAAATCCCCAATTCTATGTTGGGAGCCCAGAAATTGAACATTTTACTGCAGGTGAGAACTCAAAGAGCAGAACAGAGGGATAATTGTGGCGGCGCGGCAGGAGCTGCCCAGGCTACTGCTGGGACACTCCCGCAAGTGTCTCAAGGAGGGCGGATAGCTCAACGAGCACCAGACGCTCAGGTCACCTGACGGTATCTTGATTGTCAGCAGAGATAAACAACAGGCAGGAGGGGTTCCTTGTTTGGGCTTCCAGTGGTAGTTTATTGGCTAACACACTGTGGCGTGGTGCTGGAGTCTTACAAGGCTAGTTCACCACCACAGGCACCACGCCGAGTGTGGGACACTCCCAAGCAGCAGGGTGACCCAGGGTGCAGCTTAGAGCCAATGCTCTACAGCACAAGCTGGTCAGTGCACAGTTTGTGGAGATAAAAGATTAAGGGGAGACTCTTGGTCAGGATCCAAAGGAAAGGTTTATTCACAGAGGAAGGAACCCAGGCAAAGAGCCCATAACTAAGGTTACACCAACTTATATGGCAGGGGTTCACAGCCTCCGACCAGTGGGAATAAGACAGGGAGGAGTGGAAGGTGGGATCACACAAGACATAAGCCAATGAGGTCCTGCTGTCCCCAAGTCTCTACTGGCTAGCTCAATGGGATCCTTGCAGCCAGGAGTAGGACACCCTTCACTGGCAGGACAAAATGAAGGGTGGCTTCAGAGCCTGGGCTCTGCCAAGGGGTTAGAGCTGAAGCAGTGCAACTGGAGATAAGAGATGCCAAGGAGACTCTTCACCGAGATCCAATAGGGAAAGAATTTATTGTAACTGGGGTAGGAGTAGGGCGAAGAGCCCAGAACACAAGTGACATGAACTTAAATACAGAGTAGGCGTGGTGCAGATTGACCAGTGGGATGAGGGACAGGGAGGAGTAAAGGGAGGAGTTGTGTCGTATCTAGACCAATGAGAGAGAAGGAGACTTGGGTAGACCAATAAAATATCACAAAGCACTGAACTTTCTGGAAAATCAGGTGGGGATTGAGGTGATTGAGGAAAAGAGGTAGGGTTTACCTTGACTGATGGGGAAGGACCCAGAACAAGGGGAGGAACTTTCCTATGTATGGGTTGAGGTATGGGAGGGGACAACTTCTGGGGTAAACCAAACTTGGGGGGATTTTGACATAAGAATGAGCCATTATTGCACACCACTACAACGAGGGGAATAAGGGGAGGGGAAAGGTTTCAACAATCTAATGGGACGGCCACATTCACATAACTGGCTTGGAAGATACTGGAAAGGGAGACGGGGTTCCATGTGATGGGCAGGAGAGGAGGGCAGGGTTACAATGATAGACATAGAAGGGACTGGAATAAAGAGTGGGGATTACCTTAAGGAGAAAGCAACAAGGCAGGGTACAAATTTAGGAATAAACCTATGGTAGGGGATGATCAACTATTGGGGACCAAACCAATGAAGAACACCACAACAACACTGAAGGCTTCCAGAGGCAAAAGAACCAAGAACAAATGAGGGTCCAGAATTTTATATGGAGAGAGGGGGGCAGAGCATCAAACCTGAGGGCCAATGGGTTGAAGAGACAGGGGCTCTACAGAGGTGGGACTGAAGGGCAACAACCAACTGGGATTCAGGAGAGGAGTGGTGAGGAGAAGGGGACCAATAGAGAAAGCAGGAGTGGGGAACGTTATGGAACTGGGTAGGAGACAAAAGATGATGTACGTGGAAATGTAGAACTTTCAAGAGCTGGGGAGGGGAAAGGATGACATAACTTAAATGATTAACATAAATGTGCAAAGGACTGTGGGAGAGCATCTCTCTATATCCTTGTAACTTGGAGGGGTGTTTCCCAAGGCATCCCAGCTTTGTCTTCCCTTTCCTCAGCTCAGGATGCAACACTNACTGGGTAGGAGACAAAAGATGATGTACGTGGAAATGTAGAACTTTCAAGAGCTGGGGAGGGGAAAGGATGACATAACTTAAATGATTAACATAAATGTGCAAAGGACTGTGGGAGAGCATCTCTCTATATCCTTGTAACTTGGAGGGGTGTTTCCCAAGGCATCCCAGCTTTGTCTTCCCTTTCCTCAGCTCAGGATGCAACACTGAATCACCTCCTTTGACCTTCTGGCTACACTGCTTTTGATGCAGCCCAGCATACAGTTGGCTTTCGGTGCTGTGACTGCACACAGTCCAATGATGTTGAGGTTCTTGTCCACCTTCAAGTCCTTCTCCACAAGGCTGCTCCCAGCCCCTTCTCTTCCAAGCCTGTGTTTGTGTTTGGTACTGCCCCAACCCAAATGCAGGGACATTATGCTTGGCCTTGTTGAACTTCACTTTGCACAGGCCTACCTCTCAAGCCTGCCAAGTGCCCTGGAAGTGTTAAAAAAACTTTTGGATGTGACGCTTGAGGACACGGGTTAGTGGTGGACATGATAGTAGTGCTGGGTTGATGGTTGGACTTGATGTGATATTAAAGGTCTTTTCCAACCTCAATGATTCTGTGACTTTTTTGTCTTGGTATAGACAGCAATATTAAAAGCCATCAAACACCAACATCTTTCTCTGACATCATTATTAACACTGTCTGTGTATCACCTTAAGAAGAACTGAATATAAGTAAAGAAACTCAACTTACCTCTTTCAGTTAGTATTTATATAGCTGTGGGAAAGGGACATTTCCTCAAAACGCCGTGGAACAGAGTAGGGAAACTGAGTTCAGAATTGCATGTGTATTAGAGAAGAGAATGTGCATTAAGGATTACAGATTGGGTTAAACTGTAAGAACTTCAGCATGCAACGAAATCCCCCTCAGCCTGGCTTTCTGACAAAGCCTTGTAACCTAAAATAAAAACAATGGCTAAACTCAGAAATACAGACAAGGGGCTGCCTGTACTTCCAAGAAGATTTCTGTGCATTTATGTTGTGTGTATAATGTGGGACTTCCTTTGTATAAAATGAAAATTTTATTCTCTATTTTGGGATTAGGAATCATCACATCGAAAGACAAAACTTACTGATACGAAGGTCAGTCCAGAATCTTTGTTTAGGGTGAAATTTAATAGTTTGGCCATTGAACTGAGAATAAGGTCTGTGAATTGCATAGGAAAACTAAACGATGACTGAGACATTGGAGTAGTTTCATCAGTTTTGATGAGACAGTTAAGAATTATGAGTCTAAAATAAACCACCTAATTACAGGTAGTGGTTAAGGTCCCAATTAAAAGGATGGGAAAATTGCCTACAAAATTATACTTTTAAAATTAGAACAAGACATTTGGACAGCTGAAAAGAGGAATAAGCTACGTAAGTGTCTTGGATTTTTGTATAGTTATTCATCTGCAAACCATGTTAGGAAAAGCTTTTAAAAATTAGACCATAGAAATTACCTTTATAGATGGAAGAAGAAATAGGTACAGAAAAAAGTGATTGTCAACAATATTTTCAATGAAGGATTTAAACTGTAGTGAAAATGTTGATCATCTCATGTTTCCAATAGAAAATTAGAAAATATATGACGCACCCGCCCTCCGTCCACTCGTGATGGGTGTCCCGGCTGCTCAGTGAGGGCGGTATGCAGCGAGAGTGGCCGCTTCCTGATTCTCCCTTACCGGGTCGGGGAGACGGTTCAGCCTGTGCCTCTCAACAGATGACACAGGCTGCAGTGAAACAACGTAGCGTCTGAAGAGGCGTAGCGAGGAGAGTAGAGGGAGGCGACACTTGATGGTGGTAGAAACAGGGAAAAGGTTTACTGACAGGGGAAGGGAGACCAAAAAGTGTCACCGAGCTCAAGGTGTACACAACTTATAAAGGGGGGCGGAAACCGGGGGTGGGGGGACACACAAACCAATCCGGGGAAAGGGAAGGAGGAGCTGGGCTCGGGAGCAAACCAACCATAAAGAAGGTGGGTGTCAACCAATATATAACCACCAATAAGGTTACAGGGAAAACATAACAGACAGGGAAAGTTCTAGAAAATAGGTAGGGAATAAGGGACAAACCACACCCCTTGGGGGACGGGTTTATAGGATTGACATGGACCTGGGGATGGGGCAACACCATGTAGGGAGAAGGGAAGGATTTGGGGCAAACCATTCAGGGAGACAACCTGGGGGAGATTTCGGGGAAAAACCATTGACAATATAAAACCTCTAACATTAAATACAACAATACTAAAACTCTTAAAAACACACTGCAACAAATATATCTTAAAATCTGGTGTTGACTTTATTTACAAAAGTAAGGTGTTGAGAGCAGGAACAGATCAGATCCTGTTGAGATAATCATCTGGTGACACTCATCTTGTGTTTGCAGCATATGTGTTTACATCCAATTATGTGTGTTCCTTTTGTGGTCAGTTGGATACTTTTGAACACAGTTCATGTCATGGTAATGCAGGTATATAGAAGTGATCAGGTAGATCTCATTCCAGAAAACATTTTACTTTCTGTTGCCTATTAAAGGAGTCTGAAAGATGCTGCTATCGCTGGTGTCCAGTATGAGACCACCCGCATTCCATTCTCAGCACCAAAGTGTGCAACAGCTGTAGACTAGGAACCTGCAGTTCCAGTAGATCCTTAGCAGAGAGAAACCATAGAGGAGCATGCTCATGAAGTTCTAGTTTACCACATTTTACATTTCTGTGCTGTAGATACAGCCTAAAGGCCATCCTTGTCCTTTCTGGTCAAGAATCTGGTATGCTGAGCTAGCAGGTCCAACACAGAACTGATGCCCAAAGAAAGTGATTCAGCAAAATAGGAAGACAATATGGAAATATCTCCAGAGGCTTTGTTTAAACCTTCAACTAGTACACTGTCATTCTGAAGGAAAAACTGAAGCTGGCAGAACCAGGTTTCGTCATTGCAAGGAAATTAAGTCTTTTTCAAGACTTAATCTACTATCTACATCTACTATCAGTGATAATAAGGTGATACTTTTACAATATATATACAGGTGACACAAAGTCATGTGAGGTGGTCTTTACTGGAACAAGTTTCTACCATATATAAATGTCAGTACTAAAGACTGATGTTGACAATCAAGAGTTTATTCAGAAAGAGAATTTCATGGGTACTGTGGCAATAAAGAATACCTGTGTCCTATTGTTAGGTTTTCTCCAAGGTGAGATAATTTTGTATTCTCCGGTGTTTTTCATACTTGATTCATCCCAAATGGTAATTACAGGATAGAAAAGTTGTCAGAAATTGGAAAGCCCAGAGAAGAGTGCTTGTGGTGCCTGCATCAAGATTTCCCTATTGTACTGCCTGTGATTAACTCATATAATAGCAGTGGGGCATAGCAGCAAATAGGGGAAAATGCAGTAGCTTTTCTCTATTCATTTAGCAACATCCAGAATCCAGATTTTAAAATCAATACCTCTAATCTAGGTATCCACTTCAGTTTGCACTGAGCTGACAGAAGTTATATGTGAAACACACATTCTGTCATTTCATTTGTTCAAAACGTACAGTAATTTAGAAACAACACTTTCGCCTAGTACAGAGATTTAAAGGGTGGAAGAGTCTTATAACAGCCAGAGTTGAAATAGTGTCCTCCTTAGATGATTGCTGCATGGTTGCAAAATTTCATCTGTAATACTGGTCTTCACTCTCTACTTTACGAACCAACCAAAACCTGAAGTAGCAACAGGCAAGAAAAAAATAACACTAATAATCACTAGTTACAAAGCTGCTGAAATTTCATGAACTCACTGTGGAGGGAAAAAAGATGGAAGAGAACCCATCTCCCACAGGGGCACCCTCCATGGGCAGCTGTGTGCCTTGAGAGACAGAGGGAGGAAATGGGAGACAAACCCCACTTGGTTCAATCTTCCCACTGAACAAAGAAAACAGGTAGGAGCTTACAAAGCAGTACCGGTGGTGGATGGGAATTTCTGCCTTTGTCTGGGGAGCTCTGGCCCTGCAGAGTCAGCCTCCAGTTCACTGTGCCAATGTTCCTGAGCTGTTGGTGTGTTGGGAGGAAGAACCAATCTCCAACAATCTCCTCAAACACTGGAAACAGATTTTGATTGTGAAATTCAACTTTGTGTGTTGTTACTGTTGCCTCTTTGGAGACTTTCCCCAAGCAGCACCCTAGAGAAAAAAATAACCAAAGAAAACAAAAAGGGAGCCTCTGCTTGCACTGCTTTAGCTCTCTGCAGGCGAGAATGATAGGGAAAGAGCAGGAACCAGAAGGTAAGAGAGGATCTTATGAGCAACCCTGACTTTCAAAAGGACACAGCAAGCCCCTAGCATCACAGTTCTATCTGTGGCCACAGGGTCTTGAAGAGCCAGTAACAATTTGGGGCATAGATAGATACGGAATACAATAACATTTTGTGTAACTCAGGACACTTGCACAATTGATTTTCAGAAGGTATCTTGATAATGGCAAGCAATGCCTTTAAGAAGAGACTGACAGACTATTGTAGTCTCTTTAAGCTGAAAAGAGTAGATTTTCTGTTTTCCACAGAACAGGCTGACAGCTTGTCTTGGTTTTGCAAGACAGGTGTCTGCTAGGGAAGGCAGAAAAGCCTCCCTTGGACTGGAGAATGTAAACCTTCTCCCTCTGAATTATTAGAATTTTGAAATTAAGGGGCTCTCAGGGAAAGATATGGGAATAGGAATAACAGTTCTTTACTAATATGTAGAATAGAGCAAACAAACAACAGCAGCTCCGGCATTAACCCCAAACAGAACCGAACCCAGTGACGCCGCTCGGCTGCGGCATTTCCCTGCGCTGCAGTTCCTTTCATGGCCGGCAGGGGCGCTGCGGCTCCCGGGGCTCGGGGCAGGTGCGGTGATCCCCACGTGGCTCGGGCAGCACGTGGAGATGGCGGCTCTGCCCCTGATGGGAAGGGATCGAAGCGAGGCCTTGCTTCACAGACCCTTGGGGCAGTGGTCCCAGTCCCCCTAGCAGGAATTTTCAGAAGCAGCAGGCTGGAAGTGACAGGAAATGAGCAGGAATCCTAGGCAGTGACGAGAGTGTCCCAAAAACTCCACAGANGGTGCGGTGATCCCCACGTGGCTCGGGCAGCACGTGGAGATGGCGGCTCTGCCCCTGATGGGAAGGGATCGAAGCGAGGCCTTGCTTCACAGACCCTTGGGGCAGTGGTCCCAGTCCCCCTAGCAGGAATTTTCAGAAGCAGCAGGCTGGAAGTGACAGGAAATGAGCAGGAATCCTAGGCAGTGACGAGAGTGTCCCAAAAACTCCACAGAAAACAGCTGGAGCCTGCAGGGTGTCCTGGCAGGGCAGGGGAATGCAAGGTCCAGCAGCAGAAGAAAGAGTTCCCTGCTGGGTCATGGCAGCAGCAGGAGGAAAAAAAACTAGCAGGGACGGAAGCTTGCAGTGATGGCAAAAACTCCCCCAGCTGCCTGTGTCCCTGTGTCCTCTCCTGTGCCGTAAAAGAGAACAAGAGCACTTGGAACTCCCCCTCTGCCCCAAATCTTCTGGTATCTCTGCCCCCTGCCCCCCTGAAAAGAAACTCCCAAGGAACCAGGGAAAAGGAAAAAAAAGTTTCCCCCTCCCCCAGCAGCTGGGACTACATGGAGGGTGCTCAAACCATCAATTCCATTATCAACTCAATGGGAAGAAAATTCCACAAAAAAGACAAGACCCAACCCCCAACACAGTTCAACCCCATCTCATTTCAAGCAGTTCAGAGATAATTGAGCATATCAATATCATAACAAGCTTAGCTATTGGGAACCAGCTCTTGAGATGCCATTACTTGGTCTCTGTGTAGGCAGGTAATTCACCTATTGAAATTAGGAGAAATAAAATACCTTAAGCTAAATTTAAAAGAAGAATGACACTGTGGAGCCAAAAGAAGGAGTAGTTAAAAGAGAAATTTCAATAATATAACCACAGATTGAACTAGTTTTCACTGAGTTCTAGTAGGCATGGTGTATCTGAATTTTGTGTGTCTTGGAATATCACAATTGTCTATGGGTCATGTGAGAAAAACAGGGTATCTCTGTTTGATATCTTACACAGGGCATTTGTCCATGAAATTAGCTTTCAATTTATAAAGTCTAATCCACCTGCCTTAAAATTTTATTTATCCCTCCCCTTTTAACTCTGTAATTAACAGGTTTATTAATTAACTAGGTAAAACCGGGTCTCAAGGTTTTCATACCTATCACACATTCATAACAATTTGTATTCATTACAGACTGTGTAATTTCATGTTATGAAACTGACACCTGTAACTGCTATCATGATTTTCATTTTGTGGAGAACTTGCCATGGAATTTCCATTTTTCTTGATGTTTCAAGTTTCTGTATATAGTAGATATCAGAATTTCAGCATTAACCTGAATTTAGACTTCTTGAATGAAAAATATTTTAATTCTGGTTTTCCATTTAATTCAAAATTGCTAAGGCATTGCCTTTTCCATTCATCTTAACAAAGATTGCCACTCTCTTTCCATTTATGAATGAACAATAGGAACAATAGTGATAGCTTTCAACTGGTATTAATATTTACATTCATTGCTTTTTTTAGTGGCATTGGGTAGTTAAAAGCGCAGATTTTTTATGTCAGGCAAGTATTCTTAGATTCTCATCTATTTTTTATGAACAAGTACATGTTTTGCAGAGCAAAATTATCCCTTCTAGACAATAGTCTTTCAAAATGAGCTGGTAGTTTGTGCCCTCTTGGTTCTATACCCTTAATTTTCTTTATCCCTTATTCCCAACACCACCAAATGGATGCATTATTCAGACTAGAAACAAGGACAGGAATGTCAGTTTCTCATCTATCATATATGTCTCTTTTAATTCTAGTGGGCTTAGGTGTGTAAAAAGCTTTTGGTCCATGTTTTACATTTTAAATGATGTAAATAGACCAACCCATATAAGTATCATGATTATATAGTAGTTTCAGTCCACACACTAGTTGTTCACAAATGTTAACAGTGTGTATTGAAGTCTAGGATGTTACATACGTACAGATATATATAGCTATATAATATTTTTAAATTATGGTAATTTTAAATTAAGGTAATCATGTTTTACCTATTTGTAGACAGTACTGGTTTTAAATATTCAAAACTTCTGAATTTAGGCCCCATCTAGTTAGATTTTCACTAGTGGAACATGTAAGTGTTGTATATAGGTGAAGCCTTATAAAATAAGGGCCTTGTTATCCTTGTAAAATCATGGCTTAGGCCTGCTACTTTGGCTAAGCAGAATGCAGCAGCACAGGATGGCCACCGCCTTCCCAAGAGCGTCTCGGTCAGGACAGCTCGATGCCTGCGATGCTGCGATGACTATTATTAAACCCACAAACACAAGAAGGACTACTGTGTGCATCTCCAGAGAGTTTATTCTCGAAGGGCAGCAGGGACAGAAGTCAAAGCATCTGAGGGTGTACCAGGGTTTTATATGACAATGGGAACCAATATGAGTAAGGCAAGGGGGAGGTACAGGGAGGGATCAACATTGCTGCAACCTATGGGGAAGTAATGCAAAGATATAACATCATTGGGATCCAATAGGGTTTGCAGGACAAGGGACCCTTCTAGAACTTGGGAGAAGAAGGGGGAAGGTCCAAGGATGACATAACCTGGGTTAATTGACAGTTTTCCAAGGCATCCCCACTTCTGGGTCTGCCTGCAATCCCACAAAAGAAGAGGACTCTAGGAGAATAACTCAGCTGGAACAGGGGTAGAGAGACGAGAGAGACGTGCTGTACGACTGCCACATGACCACATTGTGGTGGTTGGTGGTTGGTTGACTTGGGCTTGTTGTGCCTTAAAACTATGTAAACTGATAACTGGATAACTGTTTAAGAAAGGCCTAGTTTTTGCAAGCGGCTCTCCTTTGCACTGCCTGGGGACTCTGCATCGCTCAGCATCATCACATTAAGTAGCTGATTGCCTAAATATGTCTTTTTAAGTTACATTTTAAAAGTTGTGTAAAGGCTGAACCAGAAAATAGAGCTTCGTTAAGAACTTCCTTTGCTTTCTGCATTCAAAAGCTGAAGGGGTACAAGTGAATTTTTTGGCCTTTCATGTATCCAAAACATTACATATAGAACATCTTAAAAATACTAATTAAAAAAAAATCATTTAAATGAGCAGCCCATGGAAGATGGTTTCTCACAGAGTGTCCTGATGCTTGTACTTGCATTACAAGAGTAGGGGAGATGTGAAAGAAAATAGTGACTCATTAGATTGGTAGGATCCAAGATAATGGTAATGGAATAAAATCTCTGGTAGCCACACTTTCTGTTGTACTTAAAATTAATTACTTATCTATTTTTAAACTGGTGTGTACTGTTCCTGACATTGAAGAGAACGTGGTAAGAAAAAAAAAAGTTAAAAGAAACTTTAAAAAATACTTTTCTTTCCAGAATAATGTGCAGTAACACAATATTTCAATTTGGACCATGTAGTTCATAGCAGAAAACAAATAGGACAACCGCAATACCTGATTCAAGAACAAAAGAAATTAAAGTAGAATCTTTGATAAGTCCTTTAACACAAATATAGGCTATCAGTATTGATGTCATAAGGATATGATAAAAGAAAATGCAAAACTATACAAAAATCTAGTGTTCCTTGTTCTTAATTAAACTACTGAAAGGAGTCAAGTCTTATCTTATACAGAAACTGTCAAGAAACAACCTTTGACTTCAGAAAGCATATTGTAGAAACCATGTCCAAGGGGGTTATTTAGAAGTGGTGACAGACCATCAGGAGATGCTTTTCTCTCCTCTGACTATTGAAAAAGCCTCTAGACAGTTTAGTCTTGTTGGACTGTTACATTTAGAGGTGACTGAAATTGAGAGTGACTAATATGTTCGCATTTTCATCATATATGTGAAGGATGTCTGATGTCTATGGTGAGCTGAGAAAGACTGGCTAGGTGGAATGAAATCAAGAGTTTCTATATAACTGTGCTGTAATATTAACACAAACTTCCATTGATTAAGGCATCTTTTCTTGAAGTGAAATCTAGAAGGAATACTTTTGATTTTTTGTACTGAAGCTTTTTTCCTATGTCAAACAGATCAAACTATGGGTTTGTAAAATAAATCTAATTTTTGCTTTTTTATCTTTCTTCAATCTCCATGTCCCAGGAGCCTTTTTCTGCTTTCCCATTTTCACTATCAGTAGTAGACATTAAAAAGATCTGCAGATCTTTTAGAGATACAGTACTACAGTAATACATATGCAGGATGAAATTATTTATGAAGAGCAGACGTATGGCCATGCTAGAACATGATCAGATAGACTGGGATTTAGTCCTAATTCAACAGGAGGCTCAAACAACAGTGGGAAGTTGGCAGCAAAAACAACTCTTAGTTGTCAGGCTTGCTCTTCCCAAAATTGTCAAAATTGGAAGCTGTTCTGTCACTGTCACTGTTTGCTTAACAAGTAAGTTCTATTTCTATTCCCTCACTGAACAGGAAAGACAGTCAGAATGGGATCAATTTTTTGTCCATTTCTTCCTGAAAACGGTCTTTTTATTCTTACTTCAGGGATGAAAACCATGGCAGCAGTCAGGGAGTAAAGGGAGTGAAGGGACTGAGTGAGGGAAGTGAGGAAGTGAGGGATGAAGGAAGTGAGGGATGAA
>VWZP01002961.1:29966-110990 GCA_013396995.1 Dicaeum eximium | reverse complement strand
TTTTTTTTTTTTTTTTTCACCACGAGCTTCCTGACTATGTGTTCAATACCAGTGCAAGAATTAGGCACAGATAGTTCAAGGACATAATCCAATAACCAAAGAATTGAGGGAATTTTTAGCTTCCATTGTAAAATTATAAAGAAATGAACCTTTGAAATACTCAGTGTAGTCATGAAACTGTATGAGATCTATGAAATGCTACATAAAAATTATAAAAACAGATGGCTTCTATTTGTAAGGCCTTCCCAGATGAAAATTCAATTGTGTAACCAAAATGCATGTGATGTACATAACATAATGCTGAGAATAGCCAGTTGTGTCTTGCACTTTGATCACTTTACTTAATAAAACTGCATTTGAAATTGATTAATATACTCAGAATCACAAAGGATTCCACATAGAAATTAAAAAAACAAACAAACAAACAAAAAAGACTTTTAAAGAAAGCTAGAGAAATAAATGAAAAAATGTGTAGGGTTTTTTTTAATATTCTCTTTTATTAACACTGAGATTGCTAAATCTACAGTACTCAGCATGGACTAGGACATAGGCCTAAGTACTGAGAGATTAGTTTTAGTTGTTGATGATTTTCACAGCAAATGAGAAACTTAGAGAAGAAATGAGTGTCTGTATAAAAGCAAAACAGTGCTACCTTTCATTTACAGAATAGCATGAATCATTTGGAGGTTTTTTCCTTCTCGAAGAGTTTCTAAATAGTTGAATTTATTCTTGTCATGGACTGTGTAAGTTCTTCACTTTTGCAATCCACACAACTTCTCTGACTAACAAAATCCAGCGAGTCTTTTTTCAGTCTTTACCTGGGTTAAATATGACAAACTGTCAATATTAACATTTTTAGAAGAATGTAGAATTGCAACATATATGCCAAGCTTCTTCAGATCTCAGTTAAAAACTTTGGCTTTACATCAATCTCATTGTATTGAAATATATGGAGTTACTCTTATATTGCATTTACACTGTTGTGATGAAATCTGCAACTGTATCGACTTAAATGATAAAATTTACCACAGAAAAGCAATTACATTTGATTATTAGAGATTTAATTGTGACATAACTGTATGAAAGTTACATCAGGGTGGATAGGCCTGTTGAACCAGGCACTTTTTGTTGTTCTGTTAGCAAGCTTGGTTTTCAGCTAAATGCAGCAGCAGACTGAGGTGTCCTTGTATCTAACTGGAAGTTTTAAAAGCTTCTAGAGGCACCATGCTGTAACTGGTAGTGTAGTGTTGGTTAATATAGAAAATATTAACTTCAATTCATTTCAGAGGTAGCAGTAGGATATGGCATGTCTTCCCAGCTGTTCAGCTGTTAATCCATATCTAAGTGGCAATAATGAATTGAAAAGGTAACAGCATCAATATCTGCAGCAAAATCTATGGAACAATTTTTCTCTTATTCCCAAATCATCAGCGCAATATTGCATCCTAAAACATTAAAGAATAATGATTTTCTGCATCAGAAAATTGAGAATCCTTGTAGTCTTCTGTATGCCTCAAGTGAACTTTTCTTCCCTAGCCACAATAATTTTTTAGTCAATGTGGATGCAATATGGAGGGAAAGCCATCAGAAGGTCTCTGTTCTGTGCTACACAAATGCTTTCCAAGTCTCTTTAAATTTTCAGTGGTTTGTGTCTGGAAAGCAGACACTTTGGAAGAACCAAATAAGAAGCAGTCAACTTCACTGTAATGATAATATATTTACTGACATAAATACTAAACTATTTAGAAGGCTAGCATGCCCTCCATTAATCAAATGTAAGGTAATTATGGCCTTTAAAATTTTAGCACTCTGCTGTACATGAGTTCAGACAAAGCGTGTTATTTCTGTTCTTACTAGGAAAAAAATAAGTAACAGAGGGTAAATTTATCCTTTGAACTTTAAATGAAACAAATACTGTCCATGACTTTTTGTGATGTCGGTTGCCCTGCTGGGTAAGTTTTCTATGAATTCTTTAAACAAAGTCAGGTTCAAATATATTTGTTAAACATCAAGCCTTCCTCTTGAACGTATTTTCACAGAAACAAGAAAGAAATTCCCAGGGCAGTTCACCTTTCCACATGCACCACAGACCTTTTTGAAGTGTGAGTCTGCATGGCCTACATGGCGAGGAAAGTTCAAGCCAACTACAAAAGAGGGTGTGAGAGAAGAGCTGCATTTCTGAGTGCCACTTTTCATCCTGTCTTCAAGGGGCTTGTAAGGTCAGCTGGTAAAGGAAGAATTTAGGCCTGCATTTGTTGAAACTCCAGTGCTAGTCCTATTACACAGTGGAATTTTCTCTCATGGTATGAATATTTTAGGGGTCTTAGATGTCAAAGAAAGCATTAACCTTTGAGATGGTGGGCATTTGAATGGTCCCCAATGTGGCTGAGAAAAGCATCATTTGAAGGAGCTCACCTCTGGTGTTCTGGAGCTGTATTTTATACCTGTTACATTTAAATTACTCTGAGGGATAGTAAGGATATGTTGAGGACATAGCTACAACATTTGCTGGCCTAATGGTACCCTAATCACTAATAATAATAAATACTTCAGGAGTGGTGCAGAACTCCTTTTCCAGCTTAAAATCATAAATATCTGATACAGACTTTTCTGTTTTCAGAGCTGGCTGTTTCTAAATCTTCTCTTAGCAATACACAGGGCAAAAGCTATATCTTAAATTGTTATATTGTCTATGACAATGGCAAGAAAGCAAGTGTGAAGGTACCCAAAGCAACGAGAGTATGCAGAAGATGCTGCAAACTGATTTGCCAAATCAATCACAAAATACATTCAACTATGTTTCTTACTGGTATGTAGAGATGTTGAAAAGTTACAGGGTTGGAGAGTTGTGTGCTCAAAAGTTTGACTGTTTGATATGCAATTTCATGAACTTTTACTGTGTTTTTTTTCATTCTCTCCTTAATTACCACTATTAAACCTAGACAAGCAGACTGAGGTTCCAAAATAACATAATTTTTTTTCTATAGGTTAATGAATTTTCTCTTAATCTGAAATGCATTTTGATTGAAATGACAGAAATTTCTAAAACTAATATTGGTATGTTTAAATTTTTTTTAAATAATCTGGAGTTCTGTCTTTGCCTAAATCAGATGAGGCTTAGAAGTAGTCTCTCTGTGTTTTAAACACAGGCTAGTAGAAATCTGATTTCTGCACTCATTCTTGAAGGGCACAAAATAAATCTTCCGGCAAAAGTAGGAGGGATTTGTGGACAGAAAAAAAGAAATCACAAAATTCTTTTGCAAACCTTAAGCAAAATTAATTATTGCTCAGTAAACATGACAATTGATGAAAATTCTATTTGGTGCTTGTTTAAATATAAATTATAAATAATTTTACTCTCCAGATGAAACCATTCACTGATTCTGAACATTTCTCCACTATAATAGAGGGCAAATGCAGCCCTTGAAACCTACATTTGGGAATCTTGAGAGTAGCTCTCAAAGCCTATTGAAAATGCTTCTGGTAATCTAAAATGTTAGATACATTCTGTGGTGTTTTCCTAACTGAGGTTGCATAAAATTAATAACCTAGAGTACTTAGAGGTAACTTACAGTGTGTATAAAATATTGAATTATATAAGAATATAACACTAATAACACTCTGTGAGAGAACTGGTAAGAATAACAATTAACTGATGTTTGTGAATTTTTGACATCCTTGTATGAAAGATGCTATACACAGCAAGTAGCAAACATGATGATTATCATCAGTGATATCCTCCTGACTCAAATTAGATGATTGAAGGTCAAGCCCTTGAACAGTTCTGCACAGGACAAACTGTTCACCACTGAATCTCCTAAAATTTCCATTCTATTAGCATGTTAAATGAATTAGGGGAACAGCTACGTACTGCATTTTCTTACTGACTTAGATGTTTTTCTATAACATAATTGTTGTGAAACCTGCTTTGGGATTTGTTTTGCTCTCATTTACCTTAAAATTGCTTGCTTTGAAGAACTTTTTAGTTTTTTTTCTCTGAGAACAAAAATAGTGATGGATGATCCCTGCTTATTGTAGTCTGCCCGTGCCAGCACTCAGAAGTGTAACTAATGTTTGCACCTTTGCTGTAGTTTTACTTTGGAGACAGGTTACTGGCTACAGGATGCTTCTCTAAGATTTTTTTGCGGTAAATTGCAAAGACCACAGAAATTGACAGAAAAGCCTAACACATTAATACTACTTTTTTTCTTGGGTCTCAACTAGGACTTCCTGTCTTCTGTCTGCATCAGGTGGTACTTAATGATTGTGAATCATATTCACACAAGTGATAAATCCTTTAAAAAATTAGTTGTGTCTTTAGTTATATGCTCTTACACAAATCCTATATATTCAGTCTTATGATAAAATTTCTTGATATAGAGACAGTCTTCTTCCCTCCCTAGCAGTATATTTTGAAGAACAGCTCCACTTGAGGAATTGCTCAGGAAGGAATGAAAATACTTTTGTTTCAGCTTTTGCAAAGTCCATGCTCACCTGGGAGGTTTAGGTTTGACAGCAAAGTTGATGGATTTTTTCTGATACCCAGTATTTAAAGGAGGAATGAAACCTCCTAGAGAAATGTGCTTTCATATTATAACACAAGATCAACATATATATACATGTGTATAAACACGTCTGAGAAGAAGGTTATCAACAGTATTGTCTTCAAAGTGAAACTCAAAACTACATCAGGCACAGTGTAGAAATTACTTTTACAATGGCATAATACAGTGGTCCCCTACTGTCCTGGTTTCATATGGGATAGAGTTAGTTTTCCTTCCATTAGCAGGTACAGTGCTGTGTTTTGGGTTTAGACTGAGAATAACATTGGTAACCCAGTGATGGTTCAGTTGCTGCTGAGCAGTGCTTGCACCAAGTCAAGGATGTTTCTGTTTCTCATGGTGCCCTGACAGAAAGGTGACTTTGGGGCACAAGATGGGAGANATTATTATCATCATCATCATCATCATCATCATCATCATCATCATCATCGTCATCATCATCATCATCATCATCATCATCATCATCATTTCTATGACTATCACCATTATTGTTAGTATTATCTTTGTTAGCATTAGGATTAGGATCAGTAGTATTATTGTACTATTACTTTTACTATTATTACAAGTTCAATTATTAAACCGTTCTAGTCTGAACCCATGAGTTATATGGGGATAAACCACACCACCTACTGAGATCATGACTTTTGTCCAGGTCTTCAAGGTTGCAATGAGCAGAGAACTCTATTTTTTAACCCAGGTAGAGAGTTTCAGAACAAAAAAAAAATTTTCCTCTGTGTGTATCTCGTACTAGTGGTATTGAAAACTATTTCGTTTTCAGCAAAATTCAGAATTGGTACACTAGTTACAGTCTGTGTTTTTCATTCAGTGGGAGCCAACAGGAAAGCAGAACTATCAAAGGAAACTGGTTTATCTGCTTGAGACATACATCACTGAAACTGCTTATCTGTGCAGAGGCAGCTGGGTTTATCTCTGCAGATAAAGCTGGTGAGACATGATGTTGTCTAGTGTTCTCTTCACTTCAATCAGACAGAAGTGAAGAAGCCTTGGTGTGTCAGCATGTTATTTCTTCACTGTGCAGTGAACCTTCACTCCAGGTTCACTGGAGTGGGCTCCATGCTGTTTGCAGGACTTGTGTGCAGGTTCAGGTCAGTCCTTTTTGTGTAGAATTTTGTATTTTTCTTTCAGTTCTTATTTTTATATTACTAGTCTGATGGTATCTGTATGCATATTGAGGTAGAATTATCAAGTCTTTTTCCTTCTTACCTTTTTTTGCTGTCACTTTCCTTATGTTTGTGAAAATATGTCTGTACATGCATGTGTAAATACATATTCTTATCTGTTTGTTATTCTTTATTGAAGAAAAAGCTTATTTTATGGTCAAATCAATTAGGAATTTCTGCATATGAAATTGTTATTTCACTGACTTTAACATAAAAATATTATGTTCCTTAAATATAGAAGTTTTCCATATGAACGCATATTAGGCATTTAATTAATATTTTCAGTAAATATATTCTGGAGTTACTTACTTCCTCATCTACTAATAATAAAAGAAAATGTATCTAAGTTTTAGGAGGGGGTTGAGATTAATCCTTGTCTTCTTCCTATATTACTTCCTTTTAACACTGTTGACACGAGCAGTTCTGCTGCTCCTATTAGTAGTTCTTCACTTTCTGTGATTAAAAAACAGTGGGGTCCTGGGTTTTTGCTTAGCAGGAGTTCCTGGTTCCTTTTCTCACCATTGTTTCAAGAATCCTTAGTACAGCAGTGACAGCTTAGATAAGATGTCTTAGTTACCCAAACATGACACTTAGGAACTGATTTCAAAACCTGAATGAAGATTTTCTGGCATGTCCTATGGAGTTCAGAGAAACAGTATGCAGAGTAAAGGACCTCAGTGGAACAGTAAACATAACAGAGAATAATAATAAACTCAGAGAATAACAGACCAGTTAAGGTCCTCCTCTGTACCCAATAAAAGCACTTCAAAGCTCACCTCTACCAGAGGTAACCAGCACTGGATGAATAGGCTATTTTATTCTCCATACCTTTATTCACTGTGTTCTCAGATACATGTGGATGTGTAAGGTATAACATGGATATTGCCATTCCATAAATAGAAATGAATTTCAGTCATTTTACTCAAGTTTCTTTGATGTGGTCAACTTGCATTTAATTCCTGCTGTTTCAGCTACATGACTTTCTCTATTTCTATACTATGTAATCACTCTGTATGCAGAGCTATGTAGGTTGCAAATGACATGTCTACTGTTTTAGCTTTGTAATAATTTAACTTGCCACAGCTTTATTTTGTTTTTTCTAGAGGCATGAGGGCATTTTAGAGGGATCAAATGACACTGATTTTGTATATCTGAAGAGATAATTCATCCACATTGAACATTACTGCAACAGCATGACAGTGCTTGTCTATGATTTTATTTGCAATCTGTCCTTTTCTCTTGTCAGCTCAGTGAAGTTTAAAAAAAGGAAATCTACAGGTTATGGGGTTTATATATTTTAATAGGTATTTCTATAGAAAGCAAAAAATCAAGCATAGAAATATTTCCCAGAGCAGATATTTTTTGTTCCATTTGTTTCATTAATCTGCATTCACTTGTGATGTCATTGAGTTCTTGGAGAAAGAAATGATCTCTTGTGAGAGAACAGAGCAGAGAGATTACTCTATATGACTCATTCTCTGTGCTAATATAAACTCTTTTTTTCCAGGGCATCAGATTCAGCAAGGAGGTGTAGTAGTCATTTGAAATCAAGCAGCAGAGGAACCATGTGTGTAATACCTGACATTACTTCTATGCCATTGATCAGAGTAGCTTGCTATACAGAGACAACAAAATAGAGATGAGAAGGAGCCTATTCCTGTCTGCAATGGGCATGGAAACTAACCCCTTGTTCTTCCTACTTCACATCAAAAAATACATTATTTTTATAACTGAGAAGCGTTTTAGGTCTGCTTTATCCACTTGGTCCTACTTTATATAGAGAGTCCAACACATCCTCCACAACTCTAGAAGTGGGCTGGATAGAAGTAAATTAAAAACTGAGCCCTTTTTCTTGTCAAAATACGATAAATGACAAAGACGAGCAGCAGAGCTCTGTGCCATAGTCCTCTACAGGTTTGTAGACTGGTATAAACTAATTCTTCTGCTCAGTAACCTACTGCATGCAGTACCTAATGCCCACATAAATTTCCCACATCTCTTTAGGTAATGCATTTTTAACTCTTTGGAGTAGTTTAAAACTTCTGGTTACCCATAAAGATGAAACGTACCATGTACATTGGCCAGCATCCAGGATTTAGAAAAATCTGTATGCTTAATTCAAGCATTGTATTTTAGAGACCCTTTTTGAAATTCTCAGGAGCTGTTACTTTGGAACTCTTTTATCTACTCCTTGTAAACCTTTTATTACATGAAAGCAGTACGGAATAATCCAATCTGGTCATATGGAAACTGTCCCTGTTACCAATTTCTATATTTTACAGATTAGCCCAATGTTCTTTGGGAATGCTTCATGTCACTTCAGTAAATTTAGAACATCTAACAGTACAATATTATGCAGAGAAGGAAAACATAGCTAAATTTTTCAATTATATTGACATGCTCAATCATTTGTTCGGACTACCAAAGATTGTTTAGCTACTTAATTTAGTGAACAAAAAAGCCACTCAAGGAGGAGGAGTTTATATCTTTGTGATGAGTTTGCTTAACTTCCTAAAAAAAAAAAAAAAAGGGAAGGAGTTTCATAAATTATTAGCTCCAGGAACCTGTCCATCATATTTGATTGAGTGTTACTGGCATTTATATATTGTATTATACTGCAATTTGATCTCAGGCAGCACATACATGGATACTAAAAAAAAAAATTGATGCTGTGCTCAGGTGAATCACTACTCTTATTAAATGTTTTTAGTGTTACATGAAGATAGAAATTCTACTGTTCCATGTACTCCAGAAATGCATACATAATTGTGATACAGAAATTTTCAATTTAATAAAACAAAACTGGGAACCATAAGTATGTTCCCTTTGTTTTTTCTTACAGCCTTATCATGTATCAAATCAAAAAAATATTAATTTTTTATTGATTCCTCGTTTTCAATGTATGTGAAATTTTTTACAGATTTGAAGTCCTTAGTCAGGAGAAGGATTAGACATTGTTTTTTGGAATTGCTTAGCTAGAACATGCTGCTTGATCATATACTTAGTATGGGGGAAATATGTCCTTTTTCTTTAAGAATTAGAAGTTTAAGAATTTTTGTCAACATTCTCACCATTACAATTAAGCAGTGCAGACAACTGAAGTCAACATTTTGTCTTTCCTCAGGGACACCACTGTAGTAGTAAAAACAACCCTGAATAAAATTTTGTTAAGCTGATTAGAACATAAATGCACCATATTTTCTGTATTAAAAAGCAGTGTATTCTTACTTAGCTCTCACTTTTTTGAGAAGAGTATGATATTTTCCATCTAATTTGAACTTGAAAGAAAAAAGAATTGAGATGTGTATTAACTGCATGTTCACTAGCTAAAATTTGGATGTAGCAAGTTTCAAGAATTGTACAAAAGCAACATGGAAAATTATCTTGCAGTATAGTTTTAGTTTTAAAGCCATGCTTCCTTAACACTAACAAGTTTGGAGGGTTTTTTTTAATTTATGTGTTGCAGTTATCACAAGGTCTTAAATTCATTAGTTCCAAAATTTCAAGAAAAAGTTGTTTCTTAGTAGATTCCAACTTAATTTTACACTTAATTTATTTATCATTACCAAGTACCTTAGCAACTGTTTACTACAATATTGCATTCTAAGAAAAGTGGTTGAAATTACTGAAACGTCTTTAATGTCAGAGTCTGTAAAAGAAAAAGAATGCTGAACATGAGATTCATCCAAGGTATGTGCTGCATAAGAGCTAAGAATTCTAAGGCATTACTTTATTTACCACTGTTGGAATGAATTCAGGCTCTCAAAGCCTATAAATAGTTGAGCAACAAATTGACCCCTTGTTCTCAATGGCCTAATATAAATTTGAGTCATTTTTTAATCTCCCCACCTTGACCTTTTTCCTCTTGTGTTATTTTTTCCCTTTGGAATCACTCAGTTCTGCACTCACAAGCACAGAAGTAAATTTTGAAAATGCTTTTTAGACTATGTATTAGTTGTTTTCCTGCTGAGACATACTTAATATCTCAAACATAATGTATGTCTTAAAATGTAAAATTTTAAAAGTTTGCTAGGGATATTAATCTCTAATTCCCTGGGGTACTATTTTAAAAAATTATAATAAATAGCATAATTTTTGGAGATCCACAAACTAAATGGTTATATTGGTAAGCACATTTTCCAAGAAGTCTTAAAGGAAAAAATGAGCAATTAACCATTCACTTATTTCAACTTAACTTCCTACTCTATCATGAGTGTAATATAAACACAATTCAGAGGATCATTTCATTCCAGCAAACAATGAAGCTATACTGACTAGTCACATACTATTTTTGTGGAAGTTTGATCAGCTCATACAAATTAGTAAGCAGAGAGTGCTAGATCATCACTTCAGTAAAACTCATTAATAAAGTAGATAAATAGCAAACTGCTGGATAGGCATAAAATAAGTATACAGAATAATAATTTAGTTCAGATTTGGGGAAGTCATGCATACTTACCATCCTGGTTTTACCTGCTCCTTACAGCCAGTGCAGGTTTATTGCTCCCTGAAAGACTTCTAGAAAGAAAATAGGGACAACTTTTCATGCATTTAATTTTTGGACTTTTCAGACAGCAAATACTCTCCAGCTCTCCAGTTTTACCTGGGCCTTTATGAAATTCAAAGGTCGCTCACCTTGAATGTCTCTTTGGACAGGTTGTCAAAGTATAAAATCTGATTTGTCATAAGGATCATCATAATGATGAAAATTTAATAATTTTTGGAGTTAACTACATCTGTGACATACAGATGTATCTGATGTGGAAGATGTTCTAGGAATAGTGTCACAGTAGAAAACATTAACATTAGGCCATAATCTCAGAGGAGCTTTATTCTCTTCACTTAGATTGAAGTAACAGAAGCAGGAATTTTTACAAATACTGCTTGTATGCAATGTATGAAATCAAACGTCCAAATAATTCAGTGTAAAATATCTTCAAATTAGCAATTGCCTCAGAAAAAGTTGTAGCACCTCCCCTATATAATGTTAATAATTAGTGGAACATTTCTATGCTCAGTAGTTAGCAGCAGCAGCAGCAGCAGCAGTAGTAGTGGTGGTAGTGGTGGTGGTAGTAGTGGTGGTAGTAGTAGTAGTAGTAGCAGCAGCAGCAGCAGTAGCATTTTTGTACTTATGCTGGATGTTTTAATCTTCAATATTTTTTCTCTACTCTCTCATCTCAGGTTCAGCTCCTCACTGACTTGGTAAGTTCTTGACTCTGGTAGTGCTCTTTCCAATGAGTGCTGTCAGCTACTTGAGTGTTGCTGGGAATAAGTAATTGATTATTTTTAAATACAGACAATATTGCCTGGCTGTATTCAAGATTTATGATTATTGAATAAGGAAGTGAATCAGAGCCTCCTTTGTCCTTTTACCTACTACCATTTGCTTGTTTAGAACAAATTATACTTCCTTTCTGGGTCAATTTCCCCAAAGGTCAATTCTCATTGGAATTTATCTTCTACAGCGTTTTTGTCTGAAACACATCTGTTTCCTGCTCTCAGAACTTCCCAATTTCTAATACATTCTAATATGCCTTTTCTGTGATGCAGCAGCCAAACATGGAGTTGAATGCTTAAGGGATAAGATGTTATTACTTTAATTAGCCACTTGGATTAGTTAATTACCTCCATCACTCCTCAGTTTTATATTCTGTCACTTGGTTTCCCTTGCCACTGTCCTTTCACAAGTATGCACCTAAATAATCAGTAAACATATTTGTAATTCTCAGTGTGGACGCTCAGGATTTTAATTGCCAGCATTTTCTCAGGATGTAAACTAATAATTAAATAAACCATATGTTTAATCATTAATAGTATTTTAGCAGCTTGAATCCCTTTGTTGTACTCAGAGCTGAGTTTAAGTCTCTATCAAAAAACTTTTGAGAGACCACATATATTACCAGCTTACTCTTGATTTAATTTTCCCATTGCACAGAATTCCATAGGACAGGTAAAGATGCCTCCTTCCTTCTTGCAAAAGCCTTTCTGATTAGACCTTACCTCAACTGATTATCTGTGTCTTTATGATTCAGCATCACACTTTTTGCTTAGTCCAGGCTTTTGCAGTTCTGCCCAGTGTATTTCTGTGAGTGTAGGTGAGTGAATTTAGCCCTCTATGCTGAAGGGTGAGGTTCTGTAGGTATGAAATAGAGCTGAAGGGCTTTGGACACAGCCACACACTGTGCCTGTGGTGCAATGTTGCATCACGCAGCCCATGCTGTTCTTTTTGGATGTATTTCCTAGAGGAAAGAAGCTTTTCAAAATCCAGGTGATGTGAGGGTCTTCTTTATTTTTGTGTTATAATGGGTGTCATCATTTTGGAATAAATGGCTTGGCTTCCTGAAGCATCTGTATGTGTCTAGCTATGCTTCATGTATTGGATTAAAATGACAGATGATAAGGTACACTTCATTTCTAGTAGTCACAGAATTGCACAATTAAAAAACATGCCAAGGCACTTGAGGTGATGCATATATGGTGTTACTTGGCATTGTTTTACTTGTTCTAGTAAAATAGAGAACCTTTAATGTAAATGTGACGTGTCTCCTCATGTCACTGAATGGACTGGGATCTGGGCTGTGTAAAAGAATAGTCTGATTTTTCTGTTGAAAGGAACAGAACTGCTGAAAAGGGAGTATTTGAGCTGTGCTTCATGCCTGGTTTTCTCAATATTGCAGGGCTGTGACACCTTCTATTTTAGCATATTGCCCTATATTTCAAAACTAGGAATCTGCACATAAGATACCACAACTCATCTTCTCTTACCCAGCAGATGTAGTTCATAAGAAATATCCCTTAGAAATTCCTTCTGAAATATTTCTCCATCTTAATTACTGCAGAAGGGGACATAGCCAATAACTCTCCATGCTCTAGTAATTCCTAGCTGTTGGAAATGAGGATACAGCCGTAATTTAGTGCAGCCTCAGGGCTGTGCTGCCATATGCTAAAAGCTGAATTGGCCTTTTGGCAACTATTAAAATAAGATGATGAGATGCCATAGAGGCACTTTTGTCCCCTGTTCTGAGGAACTAGTTTCTAGGGATGCGCCCTTTTCTCGTGACCTAAGCATGGAACATATGGAATTTGTCCTGAGAGATGCAGCCAATTTTCACTCTTTTCTCTTGAATCTTGGCCAGGTATCAAAGGAATCTCCTGTCAGCTTCTTCATATGTATAGCCTTCTCAACCTCAGCCTAACCTCAAGCTCAGCCCCTCAGCTGAAAACATGTGAAGCATGTTAAGAGAAAACTGTATCTTCTGAGCCAACCTAAAGATTTCTTCTACCTGCTCATTAAAGTTCCACCAAATGCAGCCATATGAAAATGGAGCTATGAGCTCATTCTGTTTTGAAATCCCTTTTATTAAGTAAAACACAGATTTAATTCTCTGGACACACTTAAGAGTTTAGTCTCCTATCTGCAGTCATGTTTAGCTCCTTAATCCTAGTAGGAGCTGCTGAATTCAGGTGAAGTGAGAAGATAGTGACTGCCTTGAGAGTAATTTTTGTAAAAAAATAGAAGGATATTTTCCTAGAAGTTAAACTACAGTTTAACTGTACTAAACAGTACTTAAATTGTTTTAAAGACACTGTTTTCAGACAGAGGTGGTTGTATTGGACAAGACCATGACTTGTTTCATAGAGGAGTTGAAAGAAATCTTGTGTATCAGGTGTGAGAGCAAGAAGGTGAGCACCAGCTGTGAGAGGACAAAGTAAAGCTGCATGCTCAGAAAGATTGTCATTGCATAAAGAAATCTACCTGGAGTAAAAGGATTTCTGCAGTTTGGCTCATGTCCCTGGTTATGAGCTCAGCCCTGAAGACTAAACTATGTCTGAGCTGTGGACATCTGGAAATACCTAAATATGCCTACAGCAGGTGACAGTGAAGGAGGGTGCTGAATTAGGACTTCTCTCAACACCCAGGATTCCTGGAAAACATCCATCTATGTGAGTCACAAAGCAGAAGAATCTAAAATGATAACTTTTTAATTAAAGTTGAGCTGCTGAGATGTGTATAAGGTCACACAGGGGAAAAACAAGTGTGGATACACAATAAGTCTTCTTCATTAGAATCGTGGACTCCTTGAAATTGCTGGTCCTAGTCAACAGATTGCACCTCAGATATTGTTATATATCCTGAAAACAGATTTTATGATGTAGGCACCTGATTTTTCTTTTCAGCCTAATCCCAGTTATGTTGGTTTTTGCTATTTATAATTATTTTCTTTCAGGCTATCACCGATGGCATCATCTTTTCATTATCTTATCATAGCTGTATAATTTTTAAATGTTAAAACATTAAAAAAAAAAAAAAAGAGCAGTATAAAGTCCCATAGCAATCTGTTTGGAGAAGAACAATAAAAGGCTGCCCACAAAAAATATGCTGATGTAATTAAGTTTTATGAACATAGTATGTAAATTAAAATAGTGTCTGGGAAAAAGCAGTACTTTGATCAGAGATACTACAGATTGATCTCTAAAAGTTTTTAAGGGAGATTAAAACTATTTAAAAAGTTCACTGTTTACATAAGCATTAATATATTCAATAATATTGGATGCAGTGATGAAAATAAATTATTAAAGACACAGTCACTGATATTTGTGAGGGAATTGCAAGTATGCCATTTTGTTAGTAGATTTTTAAAGGCAAATTTTGCCATGAAAAGACAAAACAAATTATTCTGAATTTAAGGGAGGTTTAGAAACCTTATGGAGCACAGTTCATTTGGTTATCATGCCAAATACAAAAACACCTTTACTTAATTATCAAACACTTTCCTGAACTAGAGTTAAATTTTAAGTCTAAGTAACAAAACCAGAGAATGACAGAACCAGCAATAAATGGGCTGTGTGGAAAACAGCTGGTTTCACCTCTCTCCCTAGAAAAACTGCTTGGTACTCCCAACTTACACTCCATGGAATTGCTGGCCTGCTTGCCAGTGGTTGCCTGGTTGAGTGACTCTCAGTGGAGAAGTAATGAAGTGTACTTAGAGAAAGCAAGATGGGACCCTGCTGCAAGTGGAACTGTTGGAGGGGCTTGCAGACAAGTTGTCTATTAAAGATACTACTACTTCATGGAGGAGGGTAGGGGGAGAATTAGGACTGGCATATATATACCAGATTAACCTTGTGTGAACAGCTGACTTTTGAAAGTGCACTATTTTAGTTTCAAATGTTTTTCTGTTTTGGTTTTGCTGTGATTATTTATTATGTGTTTTATGCACCATTTCTTACCTAGAGTGTAGCTGACTGCATCCTAACTGGGACCTTAAGGTCTTCACCCATCTGTATCTTAGACTGTGTTCTTAAATGTCTTTCCCTATTCTCTGCTATATGCAGAATGAATTTGCAGATAGTTGATCTGCTATTGATCCTGCTTGAAAATTAAATTGTATTTTCAAATGTTGGCACAAATAATAATTTATTTGCCCAGAAACTTGACTTGGAATGACTGGATAAATACTCTTCAGTCTGACATTTCTTCTGCATTTTTAATAGTAATCTCTGGAAGGTGATAACATGAAGAGTACACAGCCCCACCAAACATCTCTGAATGCAGAAACCAATACTCACTTTGAAGTGTTGGTGTTCTGGACTATCAGTGGTGCTTCACACCAGTACCATACTGTGAAAAATGCAGTAATATCAGAGAAGTTACCATAGGAGCAACAGCTGGATGAAAGTCTTGAGTCACTACTTGTGAAAGTAGCTTGACAGAAATTTTAAGATGTAGAAAGCAGCATCAACATCAGGTCATTTTAAAATCTGCAAATAAATCTGCACTGTATCTGTTTATGTCACAGGGTAGGCAGTTCCATTTGCAGTGTATACACACCTGTATTCCAGGTGATTCACTCAGACTCACAAAATGGGACTGTGTCTTCAGAGGTAGGACGGCAGGATACAAAACCTTCCTGGTACAAAATTCAGTAAAGTGTTTTATTTCTGCCCAGCTACATTTATTTTGGGGATATGAAAACTGTTTCACATTGAAAAAATTTCATATGATGGAACACCAAGGGGTGTGAGCATCGACATTTTTGATACATATGGTTTGGATAGAGCCATAGCATTTTTCTTGCTCCCTGAAGAGCTGAAATTCCTTGTAGCTTTTTACATTTTAAAATGCACACAGAATTCTGAGGCCTGTGCATAGTGAAAGAAATATCAAAGTTAAAGATACTAAGAAAGAAAGGAGATGAGAGTGCAATGGCATTTTTTTTACCTGAATTGTGGATTCTGAGGACTTTTTTTGTCCAAAACTCTCTCACTATTAGGTACACATATCCATATATACCTTATGAAAGTAACTGAAATAAATACAATGCCCTGAGACCCATGGGACAGTTGCTGTGGGGAGATGGGCAATTTACTTCTGATATTTGTAGGTCTAGGGAACAAGAATTCTAATAAACAGGATCAAAAGTGGAAAAGCATGCAAACAAACAGCCCTTCCCACAAGAACAAAAATCCACCACAACCCCCCCCCGCCCAAGAAAATGATGAACAAGGAAAACAAACCAGTATTTCACAGGATTGAAACTCAGACTTCAGCCTGCATTTAATGAGAGCTAGAATCTCATATTCTCTGAGATTCTCTCCTGGTTCATTGTGGTAACTTACCTGGCAGATATGGAAACTAACCACACATCACACTTCTGTTTCCATTCTTCTTAGTTAAATGCAATAAAAATAGGGTTCATGGTTTGATCTTACTTTCTCCAGTGTAAACTTGATGAAATATTGTCACCAATGAAAATGTTTCTAAATTCTCATTGGTAAAACTGAATATAACAAATTTTGGCAGTGAAATTAAAAAAAAAAGAAGTAGGATAGAATGAGGCATGTTGCTTACAAAGCAGTGTATCTTTTATAACTTATCCCTGTTTCCAGAGGTAATACACTGTTGTATTAGATCGATTTCTATGTATGCATGTTTTCTTTCCTTTTTTGTAAATAAAAGGTGATTGCTAAGTCAGACAACAAAAAAAAATTATTTTTCTGCTAAGTACATGGTATATGGTGTATATAGTACATATTATACAGTAAACACTTTGGGATTCTTTTTGCTCATAGCTGCAGGTGTACATAAACATGAATTTAAAATATTTGAAATCTCCAGTCACCATTTCTTCCTTGCATTTAACTTCTATTCTTCATAGACCTATCTCCATGCAAGCAAGCAGCTCTTTCTAGTTATGTCTTGCCTTGATCTAAAATAAATGGAAAATACGTTCCTGCTAAAAAATTTAGAATTTCTCTGTTATGCAGAGAACAATATATGCAGCACTTTACAAAGCTGAAGGGCTTCAATATTTTCAGTTCAATGTGCTACTTGGAATATCACCAACATGCCCATGGTTTTTATTTTCAAGGTATTTTTCAACAAAATTGTTTAATTACTAAAATTCAAAACAACATTGATTTGTCAAAGAAGAATACTCCAAAACAAAAGTTTTAGAGTAAAAGTTGTGTTTTAGAAGTTAAAATTGTATTTTATCAACTTTTTAAACCTTGAGATTAGTTTCCTTTGCTATTCCTCTGTGATTTTTTCCTCACAGTCTGTCTTCTCAATTATATAGCTTTAAATGATCAGACACAGTCTGGTCTGGCTGGAAGACAGTTCTCAGAGGAAATCCTGCTTATACCCAGTTCTTTAGGCTCCAAAATGTCTTCTCAGAGAATTGGGAGCATGCTTGAGTAACATCTCCATTTATTAAGATGAACCTCAACACAAAAATCTCCACCTAAAAATCTCATTACCACAAAAGAAGGCAAAATATACTAAGAAAGGTATTCCTAGTTACTATGAGAAAGCTGCACTGGGGACTGACCAGTCCTGGAAAGTTGTATGAAATGACTGGGACCTTTCTCATCCCTATCCATCCCCAGTGTAAAGAGAGTACATGGACTAGGATGTGTCCATCATCAGCCACTACCTTCCATTGACTGAAAATGGAAGTGCATTATTTGGATGCATCAGGCTGATACCTGAGGGGGTGACAATCTTCAGAGCTGTGCCAAGGTAGGTACTCTCAGCCTGAGTGGTGGCTGGTAATGAGCATTATCTTACTTTCTAAGAAGCTCAGCTTGCAATAAATGTCTTTATCCTTATGAACTGGGGAAATATAAGTCAAAGTAGCAAAATGTGTTGCTGGAGCCTCAAATGGCTAATTATGCATTTTGTGTACAAAACAGTACAGATGAAAAGCATTTGAATGCATGCTTAAAGAACCCAAAGTGAAATTATGCTGTAAGTAACGTAACTTGAATCTGAGTATTTAAAATTACATTACTGGGTGCCCACACTAAATCAACGGGTAAATTCTAACCCTGAGCACATTCAAGAGGATCAGGATTTTTATATAAATATTCAGTGAGCTGAAAAACATGTTAACTTAGTTCAATAAATTATTCATTGTTACTAGCTTTTTCAGCTCTACAGCTAAACAACCAGAAATTATTTTTTAAACCCACATCTGAAAGCCAGATCAGATAAGCCTTTCCAAATAGAAACATTCAGTCTTTTAAAATCAAAAGCTAAACCAAATCAACCAACCAAACAGCTCCTAACCACCAAAATAACAAAAAAACTCAGCCCATATTACTAGCATTATTAACATTTATTATTCCTGAATGGACTAATGTCCTAAAAATACTTCAAAAATAAGTGTCTTCTTAGCTGTAGTGGAAGAGTTATCTCTGCAGTGAAAAATTAATTGCACATAAGAACATCATTCAGTGATTAGAAACATGGTAGCAAATGTGATACTTTGCTTTGTTTTCTCTGCCATAAAACTTAGGTGTAAGCACCACTAATGCAGTTGCTAAAGCATATATTGTTGTATCAGATTTTAAAATAATGTGTGCAGCTAAATAATTAAATGATATGACACATTTATTTAAAATGCCATTTAGTAGAGTAACATCACTACTAAAAAATGGGGGGGAAAAGGAAAAGCAGAAAAAATGTTCATGGTGCAGCGTACTAACATTTATCAGGTTTGATGACAAGAATACTCAGCAGCATTTCCATAAATCAGCTGAGCCACTCTGTTTTCGAATAACAGGGCAGCAGGACACTGTGTTTCAGGCACAACATAAGCAGTGCTATAGTGGGCCCTTGCAGAGTCACAAAATTTTTGGCAGAGCTGATATTTCCACTGCACAGGTCACTGTTCATGGTACAGATCAGGATTCTTTTAAGTTCTCATCAGTTTTGAAGTCCAACATGCAACTTACTGGGTCACATATATGAGGAAGATTCGTTACTCATTGCCAAATTGGACAAAAACTAAATACACATTAGTGCACAATTAGTTAAACAGCCTAAGTGTCCACACACCATTATCGAAATTTAGGTTAAAATCCCCAAAGAACACCACCACAAAAAAGCATGTTCTTTAAAACCAGTCTGCTAGTCCCTGTAATAACAATAAGACACTTGGGAATACCAACAGGAGAGGAATTTAATTTCCTGATTCTATGTCACAAGGTTAGCAAGAGTCTAGAGCTTGTCTCCTGGCAAGGGCAGGTCAATGTTCATTCCACTATTTACTGCTATATTCTCTTTCTTCTTTTCACTGCTTTAGAAAGACAATGCTTTTACCCACCAAAAATGCAATTATAACATAGTGCATTTATGCAATAAAACGGCAAGGAAGACACAGGGGTTGGGATTTGAACCTACTGAAATTATTCTGCCCTTTGCTGACCATGCCAGCAGCCCTCTGTTTCAGGAAACATGATATGCATAAAATCACACCCTGGCTGCCTACACAGAGAAGCTGGAAAACAACCAAAAAGCAATGTGGTAGCAACAGCAACCTTCAAGGTAGCAACAGAGCAACAGCTCTCCTTCAAAAGAAAACTGGGAGGAAGGAAGGGAGGCAGGAAAAGGAACACAGAAGTTTTATATGAAAACCAAGCACTGAAAAGCAGGGTAGCATGCATTTAAGATGCAACCATGAGGCATCATGGTTTTGGACAGGCTGGTGCATTTGAGAGGAAAAAAGTGAACTGACAGGTGTGTGCTGGCAAAGCAGACTACCAGCACTGCCATGAAGAAACATGGTGGTCTTGTCTGCTTTAGTACTTGGGTGTTTGACTTCTTGCAGGCTAATGACTGACTTTTAGCCTCTTGCTAGCTCCTTGTGCTTTGTGTTGGCTGTGCTCACCTCTTGCCCCAGTGTTAAATTTACAGGTGATGTTTGGAAGCACACTGACAAGCAGAAAAGTCCTGCTTGGCTTCAAGGGATGCACTGAAAATGAAAGTTTGATTCCGTAGTTTTTATTCATATTACAAAGTCTCCATGCATATAGAGAGCATATATTTTTAAAGTACTTATTTATAATTAATTAAGAAGATTATTGAAGAGAAGGTATTACAAAATTTGATTGCAGGGTTAAATCCAGTAAGAAAAGTTTGAAATCTTGTATCTAAGCTTCAATTTGAAATCCATAAGGCTCTGTAAACTGTAGTAGGGGCAAAATATTAATGAATTAAATTATAACTGTCTTTATTTATTCCATCTATTATCCTATTCAATAGTTCCTGTGAAATAAGAAAAACTGCAAGCAGTAGTAATATTAGCTTTCTTTTCTTTTTCTTGCTGTCTTAATTTTTTTTTTTGAGTAGTAAGTAAAAAGTCTGTAAACATATACCTCAGTAGGCAGAATTTTCCTTTTTTACTTGTGTATTTGTTTGCCTCTTGAAATTTTTAAGCTGAAGTTCAGAAAACGGTAGAACATTTCTAGTATCCAACTGTGATACTGTCTTTGCAGCAATGACACACGTATTAGGAGTTCAGAAGCAAGGATTTCTCTCTGGCTATAATTTGCTCATAGTGGATATTTAAATGTACATATATATATGTATTATTATGTATTTAAAAGTAAATCCTGCTTATTGTTATGGTTTTCAGATGTTTGAAAGAGACCAGGAAATATTTTTTGTTGTCTTGATAATTTCTTGTTAAGCAGATAAAAGACAAAAAACCCAATATGTAGAATCCACACCTCGAGTTTGGATTCCTGCTAGCCAGCAGGACTTTTAATGTAATTCTTACATTAATATCCCTCACTCAGCCAGAACATAAATGTACAAATAAGTTAATAATTTACAATTGCTTAGCTGTTTCAATTCAATAGGTCAGAAAGAATACCAAACCATGATCAGAATTAGTCATGATTACATTAGGGCCTTTGGTCCTCCAAAAGTGGGTTTTAAATGCACAGACAACCTATCCTTGCACAAAGTCTGGGATACCAATGCAAAAAGATATTTAGAATCAGTTTTACAATGGAATTTCCATTTGTGAAAAATTCAGCCTCCTTTTTCATCTCACTTTTCTCCTTTTGAACTACATTTAGTTTGAACTCCATATAGAGAGGCAATGCTGACCTTTAATGAAGAAGGCTGAAACTAAATGTTCATAAATTAAGCTGCAGAATGGCAGATTTCCTCTGAGGATGTTACAGAACAATTTGCTACTTTACAACTCTGGGCATTTACTGTATTTAGCTGTTTAGGTGCTGTCTAGTTGAGAGCAATCACATGAGCTACATGTTGTTGTTTTGCTTCCTGCATTGTGCTAATGCTTTCTAATAGCTTCTGAAAAAAAATCTTACTCTACTAAATAGAAAAGTCCTCTTTCTACAGCATTCATGTTGCTAATATCTAGCCTTTCAGACCTGAGGAACAAATGCAGGAGGAGTTTAAAATGTGAAGTAGGAGCCAACATTCAAAGAAGATGCTTTTTTGCATGGCAGTCCCAAGGCACTCAATTTCTTTAGGGAAGAAAAAAAAAAAAGGAAAAGACAGATTTTATCAGGAGTAGATTTTACTGGCTGACAAAGTTTGTTAATATCACTCCAAATTTTGCCTACTGCTTCTCTAAATTGTCCATGAAGTTTAACTTTCTTTAATGAACATTAATTAAAATCCAAACTATATGCATTTATGGTACATTTTATCCTCTCTAAATTTAGATTGGAATCTCCAGCAGCTTCAGAAAATGCACAAATAAGAACACAACACATTAGGTGCTGGAGAGGGAAAGCAAAAGAACCTATTTATCATGTGCCTGCAATCACTGCTGAGTGATGTATAGTAATTACAAGTTTGGGGTTTTTTTTAATTGTCAGGCTTCTGACACTGCAAGGAAAATTGGTGACAAGATGATGGATTGGTTTCACCACATTGGCTTGTTGATTCAACAAAACTTAAGTGGATATTGGCATTTGTCATTCAGCTTTGGACCCCTACAGACTCCTGCTGCTGATTAGTCAAATACTTCACCTTCTTGTAATTATTGTTGCAACAGCAGAGGCTCCAAGACATTCTCAGGGGAACAAACTTTCACAGCATAAGTGCAAAGAAGTGCTACTTAGTACCAGTAGAGTGAGAAGAAGTAAGCACATGGGAAAAGGGAAGTAATCAATGGCAGTGTTTGAGCAGCTTAACCCTGTTGGCCCTTGCATATTAATATGTTATTTATGCATTGCTTCCCCAGCAGGGAGAAATTAAAATGATTATCATTTTTCTCTTTATCTACTGAAAATCACAAATTGGAAAAATGTTTGCTTGTATTTCTGTTTATTCCTTTTGAAAAGCTGTGAGGTCAGGACCACCTGTCATCATTTGCACGTATTTCCTGGGCTTTACTTCCAGGGAGTTTTGTAATCATCTACAGGCAGTCTGTTTTGTGAAGGTTGAAGGAAACTTAGTCAGGTAAAGGAGGTTAAAATGGAAGAATCTTTCTTCTAACTGGAGTAATAGATAATAAACACACACTTGCATGCGTTGAAATGCACCACGTCCTTCCACAAATGGTATTTTATTATTAAAAATATGTCCTCCATGGCTGTAACTGGGATTATATAGTCATATGACATGATTGCAGTGTAGCAGGGTTTGGGTTATTCTGATAGAGTAGCTGAGGTGTCCCAAAAAGGACTGGAAAAATCTTAGGGTCATGTGACCTCTGAGTTGTGCACTGGAGAAGTCTGTGGGGTTTCGTTCCATGTAAGATTATTTGTTGTGATATAAGAAAGATTGCTTGATATTTCGCCCAGAGCTTTCCCAGTAATACAAATGTTTAAGCTGCACAAAACCTTGCAGAATGAGAAAGCAAAGATGGAAACCCTCTTATGTGAGGGGAGCTGCCAAAGACAGAAAAAAATAGAATAAAAAAAGTTGCAAAGTGAGAGTAAAGTACATTCTGTGTATATAAAAAAACTGAGAGGATTTCATTCTTCTCCAGATAGGCTGTACATGGCATTTATGAAATGTGTGGAAAATATCATGTAGATAGATTACATGCTTGTATGAGATCACAATTACTAGTCAGTGACTTCAAGAGTATTAAATAGGAAGGAACAGTATTAAATAAGAAAGATCACCAGAAACTGTTGTGAAATTAGCATGAATTTCAGTGTAAAACAAGTAAATCAAATTCTGGAAGGAAGAAAACTTGTGGAGGAGCACCTATGCAGGAAGTGATCTGAAGTGTTAAAATAAATGACAGGCAGGACATGAGTTACTATTTTGTAAAAATATTTCTCTTTGAACACAAACAAAAACTGGGGTCTGTAATTAATGCATTATTAAAGATGGCTCATCCGAGCCACTGCACTGCACTCAGCACTGTGAGAAGTGACCTGGGGGCCTTGGTTGATGGTGAGCTGAATGCAAGTCAGCAGTGCCCTGGCAGCCAGGAGAGCCCCTGTGTCCTGGGGACATCAGGCACAGCATCACAGCCGGGCAAGGGAGGGGATTGTCCTGCTCTGCTCTGAGCTGGGGCAGCCTCACCTCGAGGGCTGGGGGCAGTTTTGGGTGCCACAACACAAAAAAGACATTGAGCTGTTAGAGAGTGTCCAGAGGAGAGCTATGAAGATGTTGAAGGGCCTTGAGGAGAAGCCGTGTGAGGAGTGGCTGAGGTCACTTGGTCTGTTCAGCCTGGAAGAGACTGAGGAGAGACCTCACTGCAGGTACAGCTTCCTGGTGAGAGAAGAGGAGGGGCAGATACTGATATCTCCTCTCTGGTGACAGTGACAGGACCTGAGGGAGTGGCCTGAAGTTGTTTCAGGGGAGGTTTAGGTTGGATATCAGGAAATAAGTTCTTTACCCAGAGGGTGGTTGGGCACAGGAACAGCTCCCCAGGAAAGTGGTCACAGCACCAAGGCTGACAGAGCTGAAGGGGTGTTCAGACAATTCTCTCAGGGACATGCTGTGACTTTTGGGGATGTCATGTGTAGGGCCAGGAGCTGGATTTGATGTTCCTTGTGGGTCCCTTCCAACTCAGCATATTCTGTGGTTTTATGCCAGTACTTTGAGCAATGGTGGAGAGAAAAGAGCAGATATTATCTGTGACATTTTCCTATCTAAATGATTTATATGGCTTATACTATACTAAATAATCTTAATAAAATATAGTTATTATTCACATATTCCATATGCATACAATTTTACTGTATGATTAAAATTAAATCTGACATTATAATGAAGAATGACCTTTGAAAAGAATGAGATTAAAAGGCCTAGCTAGAAGGCATTTTGTAAAGATATTTCTTCAAGAATACAAAATTTAGACTTTTTAAACTTATATAGCAGAAGTTTCCTGTCTCCTTTTCAGCACCTTTTCATTTCCCCAGAAGCATTTCCTTCCCCAGCCTGACCTTGTCTTTTTTTTTAAACCCGTTTCGTTGTTGTTGTTGTTGTTGTTTGCTTGTTTCTTTGTTTTCCACTAATACTTCTGAAGGTCTCCAGGCTCTGCATTTTTCTCTTAAAAATGCCTACACCACCTTTTCCACATACCTGTGCCCTTTTTGGTTACCCTGGTTTAGGGGATGATGCTATTGCTGATGATATCTCCTCAGACTGTTCTCTCTGTGACAATATGGTAATGATAGCAATTTAGAGACATTTCTTATGGGATTATATCAAAAAGGGGTGCAACCATTTAAAAAAATAATAGGTTTAGTTTTAGTTTTCATTCTTACTGTCTGTTTTTCCTCTCTTCTTTTTTGAGAGATTCCTATTTGTTATTTTTGTTTGGCTTTTCCTGCTCCTCTGGATCTCTTACTTGTTTTCAGTAGTGTAAGTGAAGAAAAGGTGATAAATGGAAGACAAAAAAAATCAGGGAGTTTTATTTTTTTCCAAAAATCACTCCAATGCTGGCAATCAAACTGCTTTGGAAAAGGCTGACTAGGAAATTCTTCCACTCTAAATGCATACATAGGTGCATAAGCACACATTCTTCTTGGCAGTTTTCTTGGTGTTAATGGAAAAAAAACCTTTTGTTTGGTTTTTATTTTTTCATTTTTAACTGACACAAATCCTTTACCTTCCTTATTCAGCCTCGCTCTAATTTTTTTCTCATTTTGGGCCATGCATTGTTGCTGTACATAATTTACTTCAGTCAACTGGTTGCTAATTAGCAAGCCTCCTTTATACCTGGAGGAAGAGAGTCAGGTTTTTCCCCAGGACCTAATTCTGCCACCACATGGATCTTCCCATTGTCAGGAAGTCTCCAGAAAGGTGGTTGTGCCAGGCACTTGAGTTGTTAAGAAGTGTAGTACACATCTGGAAAGAAATCCATGTCAGAAACACACCCTTCTCTTTAACACATGAATCTGTACATACATGAGCAGCATGAAAGTAGTAATTTCAGCTGAGACACCTGAGCAGGCAATTGGTATTACTTGGCTAGGATTTTGGAATTATCATTTATATTATTTGGAATTATTATTTATATTATTTTTTTTTAATATTTACAAACAGAACCTGTTTGTAAATACTGCATTGTACCTGTATTGCATCAGGTATGAAAGAAGATGGTAGAGAATTAAATATGTGAGATGCAGGTTCATTTGGACATTGCAATTGTCACGAACATCTGCATAGTGCAAGAACGATTTTCAAAATAAACACCAAAGTTTAAGTGCATCTTTTCCATACCTCTCTTTTCCTCCACCTTATTTCATAAAGATAAATCATGTTAAGCTCTCACCAAACTATTTGTGAACCATCCCATGCCTCAGCAGATAGTTTAATGGCTGACACCTTGAGTGAAGCTTTTTCTCTTTATATTCTCTATATTCTTTATATTCTCTATATTTTAGTTCTGGGAACAAAATTAAACTAAACCAGAACTATCAAAACTGACCAAATATTTGCCACATAGATTTGCAAAAAATATATTGTGATCCAGCCTCTTGATAACATAAAAAAGTGGGTTCTTTCCATTTTTTCTCAGGGGGAGAATCTATGCTAGGTAGCATGTATGAACCAAACATTTAAAAAGCAGGTAAATAATTCTCCATCCTGTCTGCACCCAAACCTCCACTAGATAAGGGAAAACAGCTGCAGCTGTGTCAAAACCCTCTGAAGAGGAAAGGGTGGGGTAAACAGTAACATGCTGCAGAACATCTTCTGGGTGTGAGCAGAAGCCACATAAGATGACCCACAATTACAGGGTGTAGGGCAAGTTACACAACAAACCTGGTATGATAAATGTTTTAAGCAGTTCATGTTCATTAAGTGTCATTCAAAGAACTGTGAAATTGTACAGTAAAGGTCTGATGGCTTGGAGGAGTTAGTCAAGAGAATTCTACCAATTAAAATTTGTGTTAGATCAGGCCCTAGTACAATTTTCATGTTTTGTTCTCCTAAGATCTATTTTGAAAATTTTTCTCTGAGGTGGGTAAGTTAATTACAATCACGCAGACACCAGGTTTGAAGTCAGAAATTCTTCAAAATTTCTCTTTTTCTGTAACAACTACACAATGGTAAAATAGGCTTTGTACTATCTTGCTTTAATAATCAAAGTGTACTGTGTTGACATCACTGAGATTAGAAGGATTTGTCTTATTGTTATGAACAACTTTATTCATGTTTCTTATTTTAAAAAGTCATTTAGCCACGGTGTGCTGAAGCAATATAAAATGACCATGCTTGTTAAGATTAAACAGAGCTGACTTGAAGTTTTAGAACAAAGCAGAATGGAACAAATTAAGAAAAAGGAGAGGGAGGGAGGGAGGGAGGGAGGAAGGGCAGAAGACTTTGTCATACTTTAAATAAAAATATTAGCTTTGTCGTTTGATTTTAAATATTTCTATTTGTTGATGAGCTTATTTCAGGCTTGTAGAAGGGTATCAGGGACTCAAAGACATGATTGCAGGACATAAAACTGAGCTGTCAGAGATCAGGCCTGGTTCAGGTGCCTCTGGTACATGGAGATGCTTTTCCCAGTCCCCTACAGACTCCTGCAATGACAAGGCTGAACACAAATTGCTCCTGTATATTTGCATACTCCAAGCTTCTCAGTATCAAGGAACTGGCTAGAAGTCATGAAGAAAGTACTTCATCATGCAATTCGTGAATTCATGTATACATGCAGCACCAGAAGTTTTACATCTAAGACTGCAGGAATCTGAAACTGATCCTAAAAATAGCACAGGAGACCTAAAATTAATTTGCTAAAGGGAACAGCTGATCTTCTCTCCTAAAATGCCATCAAGATTAATAATTCTTGGGACCATATAAGCCCCATATTTCTTCCTCTTAATAAGAATCAACTCATCTTCCCTCAGCAATTTTCCCTGAAAAGCCTTGGATTTTGAGCCTGTGCTGTTGCTTAATACCTAGGACTTGGAGATGTATAAGAAAATAGAAATGGACTATCAGAAAACTTGCTGTAGCATGAGACAGTGCTCTCCATTTCCAAAGAGAAGGAAGCTCAGGGTCCTTTGTGGATTCACTTCTGTCATGGGGCACGATGAAAAGAGGCTGCTTTGGGTCCAGCAATGTCTTGCTTCTCTTAACACAGCAAACCCAGAGAGCAAGAGGGAGTGAACAGCCCCTCCTGGGGCAGACCCACCACAATCAGTGGTTGTTTGCCATGCAGAAAGGGTGTGCAAAGCAGGTACAACTGGTGGATCGTTCCTCTGCAATGCAGAATCAGTGAAATAAATAGTGTTACATTATCATTTCTATGCTAATGGTGCAGTATGTTTAAAATTTGTCTTGCCAATTATTTTGACTAATATGGAAAAGGGAAGAGATTGCTGGGCACTGCATCTTTTGTTGACAACATTGTTGTCTGCAATATTGGATTGATTATCCAGCATGCAACAAGCCAATAGTTACACACTCTAGAGAGGCATTGATTATTTATTTCGGATTTGTTCAGGCCTAAATGGTCTGTGATTTTCCATGACTCAAACACACCAACAGGACTTCCTATACTATTACTTATATGCAGAATTTCGGGGCTAGTAACTTTCCAAGTGCAGTCCTTCTGTACTGATTGGTTGGTAGTTTCCATGTAACTTTTCTAATCACAATTGACCTTACCTGGAGAGGCGTCTTTTTGACCAGTAGATGTGATTTTTGGTAATATAATGAAGATACTTCTGCTAAGGGATACATAGCCCTTAAGTCTTTTGCCAAGTTAGCAATGGATACATAGACACAGAACGACACCTTCATGTACTGCATTTACTACTTTCAGGGTGTATTTGACTAAGGGATTTTTTCCCCTGATGAAATATTCTTTCTTGCTGATTAGGAAAGTCTTAATTAGCCAGCTTAAAGTGTATAAGAAACATCCCATTCTAAGACAACTTTGATATAGTCCAAATTTTGCAACAACATAATACTTCATCACTACTCATCAACTTGTGTCTTGGAACCATAGGAAGGAAGATCTAATATCCACACCTGCCTTATAGAAATAATATAAAAGTTGAATACAGCTTGGGAAAGTAAAACGAAGAAAGGAAACATAAACTAAAATCTTAGAAAAATTTAAATTGCAGTACCTGAATGAAAAGTAAAATATATTCACAGAAGGCATTTTTAAAGCCCATGGGATCAAGAAGGATTTGATCATATAAAATATTTGAAGTCTTGAGATTATTTCCTTTGAAAAGAACCATGAATTTGGTGAGTGGAGCAAATAACAACATGATTTTTAGACCTTAATAGTTAAGTAGTCAAGCTATTTATTTTGGTTTTCACATTAAAAATGGAATTATAAGACAGAAGAAAAATTTAGGAAGAAAAAGAAGGTTATGTAAGAATGCAGATTTGGGGCATTGACATGTGGCTTAGGAGGTCAAAAGAGTGAGATGGCAGAGGAAACACGATAGGATCCTAGTCAATTCCTTCAGAAGTCAGTAAATGTCTTTACATTTATGTCAGTGGGAATTAAATCCAGCTCTCAGACAAAATGCCAAAGAAAACAAAACTGAAAGAATATACAATGAAAAAACCAGTCGTACAAAACATGACAGAGCTTTGAGGACACAATGCACTAATAAATGAGTGTGTCTGTCTTTGCCTTAGACAGGCACTACTATGCTTAATGATATGCTTAAATGATAAATGACAGATTATCTTCTTTATAAGAACAATTTCTGTAATCTAAAGTAATTTAAGACAGCTTCTATTAGCACTAATTAGATGTACAAGCATATTTTTGACAAACTAGGCAGTCACATAAAATCACAAAATCATAGAAAGTTAAGAGGTTAGAAGGGACCATAAAGACCCTCTAGTCCCAACCTTGCTGCCATGGGCAGGGATACCTCTCCCTAGAAGAGGCTGCCCACGGAGTTAATCAACTTGTCTTTGAACACTGCCAGATTTGGGGCATCTGCTACTTCTCTGGGCAGCTTGTTCCAGTGTTCCACCAGCCTCACAGTAAAAATTGTCTTCCTAATATCTTCCCTCTCAATTTTTACACTCTTTACAACTCTTCTCCTGTTGTATCATAAAACTTTCAATCTAATTTGCATATGAATCCTCTTTTTTATTTTTATTTTTACTATAAATTATTTATTTACTATGTTTTAAAATTAAGCACAGACCTAAATATAAATACAGTCTAATCGTCTGATCTCCAAATTCAAATCACATTTGGCCTTTTTCCTATTACTAATATTTTTAATGAATTACCACTCTAAATTGCAGGGAGTTTTCCACATAATTTTATATTCCTATTATAAAATTTTTTTTAAAAAACCAACAACCTATGAAAACTGTTGTTGTTACAATGCATGCCTTGGGAGGTAATGTATTCTGTACATAAATCACACCTGGCATATCACATGCTAGTTATTTAAAAATGTTGCCGGCACAATGCTAATTTTAAGCTTCATCTAGGTTCCCCCTGCTGATTCCCTCATGTTTATACGTAGCACTAAAATAAGAAAAAAGCCCTGTGGTACATTTCCCTCCAAAACCAGCCATATGCTCCCGTTGTCTGTGATTTCACTTAGTGGGCAAGCAGGATGATACTCCTGGTATTTCAATCATCCTTTGAAATTACAATCCCTCTATTACAAGACATGTTTGACATGAACTAATGCTTCACACTTCTGTGGCCCACTGTGTTCACTGGTGCTTCACACAAGCAGATTAGCTTCAGTCATCCACACAGCAACAGTTGCAGAACTGAAATGAGAAAACAGGACAAAACAGAATGAAGGAGTCACAACTTACTGATGTCAGTGGTTTACATGGCTTCTGGACTAGTTCCCAAAAAGCTAAATATTCTTTGAAATAAAGGGGAGTTTGCAGTTACATGGGAACTGAAAGCTGGGTTATTAAACCTGTTCTTTGTTTTCAGTGGTAGAGTTAACTATGAAAGGAACATTAGCCCATTCCTCTAAAGAACATTTTATGTAGTTCCATATGGAAATAACCAAATTATAATTTTCCTATTATTTATACTGATGTTTTAATTTATTTTACATTTTAAATAAATACAAGAACTATTGCAGCATTTTAATATTTTGAGATTAAAAATGAGAAAACAAACATGAAATTAGCTCTGATGAAGTTGACTAGTTCATTACATTATATAGTGCATATTCCATGGATATGTGTGAATCACAGGATTGTTAGGGTTGGGAGAAATCCCTGGAGATCATCCCATCCAACCCCCTGCCAAGGCAGTGTCACCCAGAGCAGGTGACACAGGAACGTGTCCAGGTGAGCTTGGAATGTCTCCAGACAGGGAGACTCTGTGACTTCCCCGAGCAGCCTGTTCCAGTGCTCTGCCACCCTCAATGCAAAGTTCTTCCTCATGCTGAGGTGGAACTTCTGGTGGTTTAGTTTATGGCCATTGCTCCTCATCCTGTCTCTGGGCACCTGTCCTTGAGACATTTGTATGCATTAATGAGATCTCTGAGTCTTCTCTGCTCCAGACTGAACAGGCCCAGTGCCTACAGTTTATAAGAATATCTCACAGAATATTAAACAGTAAGGCAATTACTACATTGCAATTAGGACAGAAAAATAGAGCCCTCTGTGGTATATGGCCAAGTTTTTGTGCTAAATTTATCAGCCAGAGTTGATCAAATTCCACTGATGTTGGATTACTACATAGCAGAAATATCTATTTTTTAAGCTTTTCAACAGCAAAAAGATCTTAAGGAAAAGGGTGGTCAAAATAAATGAAGGAAATGTACTCTGAAGACAAATGTGCCATTTATGTTTTAAAAGCTTCAATCTGCTTTAATGACAACTATGCCTTTGGTTGGAATATCAAATCTCCAAGTGGAGTTACTTATGCTTGTACACCTACATGTAGCATGGCTGTATTTAAACTTGTTTGTTCTAGTATACATTCTCACATCTCTAGTTTTAAGAAGCTTTCATTCACTGAAATACATAAATGAGAACTGCATTTGTATCAAGTTATATTGAAAATTATCTGCGAGAAGACACAGACATTAAAATGCTGACTCAAGAATTTATGGCTTTGTGGGGAAAAGTATAAACTTTTCTTTCTTTTTTCACAGAGTAGAGCTACTGACCAACCTTCTGTTGCCATGATGAAGAGCTAACCATCCTGGGCCAGCTCAAACATCCATTACACCTACTTTTAGATCAATAGTTGTCTCTTCTTTTCAATTGTAAGTGCCTTCTAGTTGTTTCCTCGCACACCATGCAAAATAATGACTTACTTTGTGCACTTAAATAATTTTTAGTGCACAAAGTACTTGGGAATAGCAAATTGGAATTTTATTTTCATTATTAGTTCCTAAGTGAACACATATCTCCATATACTTACCATATATTTGTTGTGTAAGGTATAAAGTCATAGGTTACAGAGCATTTCACATGTAGTCCACAGGTCAGTCATTCAAATCTTACCTAATCAGGAGCACTCACTGTTGTCTTGTGTCTGTATGAGACACAAAAGACATGAATAGTTGCAGAAATCCATAATAAAATTTGATATTTTTATGTTTACATTATCACCTGTAGAGTCCAAAGCCTCTTACATTAAAAAACATCTCTTTGTTTATAACATTTTGCAGTTTTAAATACCTCATATGAACAACTATAGTAGAGGCAAATTACTGCAAAAGTGAAATAAAAATATAGTCTAGATCTGGAAATAAAACAAAGCTTTCATTCTTCTTTAAAGAGCAGCTGGAAAACTGGCACAGAGCTATGGCAACTGTGAATGGGGAATAGATGCAGAAGCCAGCTGAGTGCTAGAGAAATGGTTAATGTAGTCCACACAAGGTGACATCATAAAAGAGATTTTGTTGTTTAAGCCTTTTCTCCTTCAGTGTTGGGTGAACCATAACTTACCACAGATCTAAGAGAAGAAAACCTAGTAAAAGGGTTAGTTCACCTACCTGAACTAAGCATCAAAGATATTGTGCTCTTCCCAGAATAATTTTATTACACAGTTGTTACTTTAACTTTTCAGTCCAGAAAGGGGTGTGAAGGAAAACACTGGATTTAGGCTTTGTAATGGTCTTGGGGACAATCATGTGACGTGTGCCTTAAGAATTCATTATTTAAATGGCTGAAGAGACTCCTGGTTTTTAAATGCTGGCATGCTGGTTTCGAAAGCATGTTTCAGTCCTAGATAAAGCTGAATCCACAGACTACATTTGTCACCCTTTCTGTACTCAAGCACATAGGTTTTCTAATTAAAAAGCTCATGACATAACATGTCAAGTCATCTCAAATGGTGCTATGAGACTATTCTTTTAGTTCTTCAATCTTTTCAGGTGTTATTTCACTCTTCCAAACACCTTATTTTTATCCCAGAGAGCTCTTGTCTGTAGTGTTCATTTTCTTGCCACTTTTACTTTATGGCTTCATGTCAGGAGAAATCCTTCAAAATCTGTCTTTAGAAAAAACAAACCAAATTCAAATTCCATCTTTTTTTGTGTGTACTAAAGGTACAGAAACCAGGTTGTGACAAACCAATACAAAATTACAAAACAAAACAAAACAAAAAACAGCCAACCAAACAAACAAAAAAAAAAAAAAAAAAGTGAAGTTCTGAAGAGACAGAAAAGGTGCAGGAGCTTTCAGGGAAATCCTTGCTCTGCTATTTTCTAAAACTACTTGTAAATGATTCTATACAAACCTACACATTTTAAAAAGAAAATTATTCTTTCGGTTATGAAATATATTTAATAGCAAAGGAATTAAAATAAAAGGAAAATTATTGTCAGGAGAAACTGCAAAGATGACCAAAACATTAATCAGGCTTTAGTAACATCAGATTAACAATCAGCAGCTTGTTTGTTTCAGTTCAGGTGAGAGGGATACACTTATGAGAGTGAATGTTCCAAAACACCTTTTTGATTATTGAAATGGCTATCTGCCATTGACTGGATTTCACTATACACCCTGAATTTCTTCTGCTCTCCACCTTTCTTGTAGCTTGTTTCTGTTCTTTGCTTTTCACCACCTTCTGCTCCAAATCCATTAAGGCCTTGGTTTGGTTTTCTTTCTGTTACCCTTTTCTCAAAATGTGCCCCTTGTGATACCAAATTTCTGCTTCATATGCAGGCATTTAGTTATGAATTTGCACAAAACATCCCTATTTTGAGGTACTTTCTTGCAAATTGCTGCCTCTATCCAAACATAAACTTCTCCATGAGATTAGTAGAACTTTAAACAAAGGAAAACTACAAATCCTTCCAACATCCTTGCTTGTTTGAATAGTCCGGTTTTGGAACAGCATGGAGCTCATATATCCCTCAGTGATAGGGATGTTGCTGCCCTCAGGAGTTAGTAGAATGGAATGGTTATGATTTTAAACACTTGATATGTTTAAAGGTCTTGAAGGAAACTTGCATTTCCCAGGCCACCATCCTCACTTCCAGGCAGAGGACTGTCACATAATTCTCAGAGACTGCTGTTAGGTTCCTCTGAATACCAGCTGATACTCAGTAACCCTCCCCAGTTTTGCCTAAATGATACATGAGCAAAAGTTTTAGTTTCTTCCTCTTATTCTATATAAAGAGACCATATATTTAGGAAAAGTAAAATGAAGAATATTCATCTGTTCAGTCCTTACACACAGGGCACATATATCTGGAAAACTGCTGTAAGCTGTATGTATGTAGCTCTTCCTAAATATACCACCCAGTGGAATTCAAAATCAATTTTTTCCTTTCATTTTGAAACTATAAAATATTAAGTAAGTAATACAGTTGAAAGACAAGTGTGTCCTTCAAAGAAAAAGAGTGCAATCCTGTTATTTCTAAGTTTATGGGGCTGACATTTTTCTCCCCTTGGAGTTTTGTAACAGCATGACTCAGTTAATTGGATTGAAAGCCAAGAGTTGTCACAACTTGACTACAGAAATAAAACATTACATTCATTTATGCTTGTGGAAACAGACAAAGGTATACTATGTTTTTTAAAGTATTCAATACAGGGAATTTAATGGTCAGTGTGGAAGAACGTTTAAATACAGAAAAAGCAACCATTAAATAGTTTTATTTTCAGACCTTCCTGTGTGTAAAAATATGCCAGTTGTATAATTTTGAAGTATGTCCTTTTGCTCTACATATAACAGCACAAATTTAGTTCAGAAAAGCCATCCAACACATCCAATGACATTTTGTTCAGCTGTCAGAAAAAAAGTGTTCTTGAGCAGTGGCTGCCTATCTTCAACTCTCTATCTGTGCTTGGTCTCCCTATAATATGCTTAAAATTTAGAAACTCCAAGTATTGTTTCCCCAAATTTCTTTTTTTGAGCATTGTGTGTTTATTTTGCAGAAGTGTTAATCAAATATCTTCAATCAATGGGCTTCAATCAATGTCAAGATATATTGACCCAGTCACTGAACATATTTCTGAATTTAAAACCAAAAGGAAGAGGTGACTAATGTACCTGAAACAGAGATGCTATGCAAAGGATCAGTGAAAGACCATCTGTAATTCTGACTGTTGAACTCCAGCAGCTGCATATATAACAAGGTAGTTAGTGGGTCAAAGCTGTAAGAAAGTGAAAAATTTGGGATTTTCTTTCTTTCACAGTAAAGGAATATTAAGCCTGTGCTAGTTTTTAGCAATGTCTTCTAATTTCATGCATGTAAGGGGGTGAATTGGTTATATTTTATAATGAAGACTGAGGTCCCAGACTCAGTGCAGTGAAACATAACCTTGCATTCAACAGAAGTCAGACATAAAACCCAATAAACAAATTTTGAGGTAATAATTGCCCTGCCAGGCCCTACACTTGAGAATTCCCATGCTCACACAGGATGAAATCCACATGCTAAACAGTGACAATAGGATCTGTGCTAGTGTATTTCTACTTTCACAGCCTCATCTTTTTCTTCACATACTGAACATAAAACTGGATGGACACTAACAATTATCTTTTATTACTTAAAGTACTTTAACATACCTTTTATCTTCTGATAGGAGCAGACATTTTATGCTATTATTGGGAGTAATTGCAGTCTTGCATGTATCAAAAGGTAAGTTGTGAGCTAAATGACTTGGTGAAGATAATATTCAGTTTAGAGAGATGCATTCTCATGTCTTACATAGTGGACTTAGAGGAACAAAAATCTCCAGAACTACTATTCTATGAAATTTTTCAGAGGTGTACATGGACTGTGTCAGAAAATATTAGGGTATGTTGGCAGATGGTTGTTGTGTGGTGTGATGAGGGCAAAGGAAATTTTAGGAAAAGAAAGTTTGAAAGCCTGAGAAACTCCAACGTTAAATGCTTTGAAAAACAATGCTCCTTTTGGGGTTCCCATGTTGCTACTCATTAGTGGTATCTTCATGGTGATTTAAGCTGAGATGCTTGGAGGGAGACTGAAAATGTGCTTATGTTAATTTACCACTAGGCTTATAAACCAGTCACTTGGCTGTGATGTTTTGGATACTTGCATTTCTTGTTGGTATCTTGATATTAGGGAATTAAAGTAAAGAGAGGCCTCACTGATAAATGAAGGAGTCAAACAGTAAAATTCAGGGACTTTTCTTGGCTTGGGATTGGAGAAATTTGAAAGGGCTCCAATTGGAAAGAGGACAGTCACTCTGTTAACCATGATGCAATCAATTTGCAAAAGCGTGAAGTATTCATCCCTCAGGATCTCAAGATAACTCGTGATAGCTGCAGCATAGAATGTATATGCATACATATATATATATTATATATATATATAGGCACACCTATATACATACATACATGTATCTATATATGTATTTACTATATAAATATAGTAAATAGAAAAAACTTTAAGGCTTTTATTTCATGCCCAGGAGTAAAGGATCGCTGCCATCCATGAGAATCTACCAATAGCTGCAGGACAAAAATGGCATTGTTATACTTCTCAGTGGAGCTAGATTACTGCTAGAACTCCAGACAAAGGGCTTTGTGCATTTTATGGTACTTCCTACAGTATCAGTAAACTGTGTGAGCACTTCCTTCCTCTGTATTCACCTACCACTGGATTTTGGTGATTCCTGCCTGTGGTGTGAATCTCCTCTTAAAGGGCTTCTCAGACCTCTGAGGGGAAGTCTTTTTCATCTGCTCTATAAGTTTCTTTTCCTCACTATTACCTTCCTGATTTGAAATGAGGTAGGAGGAAAACAGGCAGATATCTCTCAATATCATGTATGAGGATGCTGAGGCAAACTTGATTTTCAGCAAATGTTAAGTTCTTGGATATTTTGATTCCATAAAGCCTGAACTATATTATTTATGTGTCATTTTAGGCTCTTTTATAGAAATATCGCATGTCATGGGTCTATTTACGTTATGGAGTAAATGCTTATGGTAAGAGAAAAAAGATGTAAGGAGAAATAAATCTTTCTCTAATCACTTAGTACCTTTCATTTTTTCATAAAAGAAAGGAAATTGAAAAATGATCGTAATAAAAACAATCATATTTGTGAACATAGCCACAAAATACAGACACATTTAAGCTGAAAATTACTTCTGAAGTAATATAAAAGTAATTTTGTACTCAGATCTAAATCAAATGAAATTTTCAAAATGCTAAAGAGAACAGCAGATGTTGGTTTTCATATTTATTGAAAAACAGGTCTGGTTTTTAACTCAGTTCTCTCTGAATGACTTTTTAAAATTCTGTTTGCTTTGTTATGTTATAATCACATTTAAATAGACTGGATGTGAATTGCCGGTTTGGTGATGCCACCATCATATATAAGGTTTGTAAAATAACCCAAGAAATGCAGAGTCAGTAACATAGCTTTTACAGTATTAATAGTAAATAGCATCTTTTAAGGATGTTTAGACACAGAGGACCTGCAGGCTGTCAGGAAAGTGAATGAGCACAAGCTCTAGGAGATACCTGAGGTGACTCACCTGCAGCTTGGGAAACCATTTACAGAAACTGTGTTCAAAGTGTTCTTACCTGTGACAGGGTAAGGAAATGTCATCTCCCAGGTGTCTGCTTACCAAAGGGTCCACATCTTGACAGGCTGAGTTGTTTGTTCACTTGGGAGGTCACTGGAGGCCAGTTCAGATCTGAGAGCAGTGGTCTTTTGTTCTCAGCATTGGCACTGTTTAGAGAAGGCGCTGCAGTGAGTAAGAGGTGCCAGGAGCACTAGGACTGAGTTCCACTCACCAGAGCTCTCCAGTTGTGGTGCAGCTAGTGGTGGCTGGATAATTTTGACAAGGCTGATATTGCACAATAAAGGATTTATTTCTTTTCTCAGGTACAGATAAAGAAAAAGATTCTTACATGCTCTACCACAGGACCAGACAAGCTAAGGAGAGCAGGGAAAGTCCTGTCTGAGTAGGTTTGTGTGTATGTAAGATCACTGAAATAGCTTAGGTTGGTTTCTGTGCATGCCAAGTGCACAGTCAGGTTCAGCAAAAAAAAGGAATAGTGGGGAAGCTCTGGCTTGACCCTGAGGAGTAGAGAGCAGTAAAACCAGATAATAAATTGTGTAGCTCCTTCTTCCCCACAGAATTTCAAGAAAGTTTTCTTGCAATTTTTAAAAGTATAAAAACTTGTGCACAGAATTGCAAATATACTTGCCTCTATTATCTGGAAAAAAATACATTAGGATAGCTTGCCAGCATAGTGATTTTTTCCACCTAGAAAATTAAGTGTCAGCACCTAAGGTAAAACTACTTCAATAGTCACTGACTGCCCAAGGAGACAGAGGTTGGCAGATGTCCTCTTCATGTCTGCCACTGCCCAGACCCCCATCTTCTATTCTGATTCAACCCATAATCTCATAAACACAGCAGGGTCTTCTGAGAGTCGATAATGGTGCTGATCATGACCAAAGCAGCACATCATGAACAGCAAGGGCCTTATCTAATCTATGTGGAAGTATAAAGGAAAAAAAGAAAAGTTCCAGCGTAGCCTGAAATTCCACTGGGAACCTTATGTTCTTCGTGGATTGGCAGTTTAGGTCGCTTTGTGCAACATGGCAGATGAAATCATGTACAATCTCTCATCTGACTTCCTTTTTCTCTCTTGTATTATTTAAAAAGAGGAATCCTCTAAGCTCCAGGCAGTAGGGCTAAAAGTGCTTTATTTAAGCTTGTATCAGGCTGATAACATAATTAGTACAGTTGTGAAAATTCCTTCACAACTAAAAGGGAAGAAAGACTGCAAAATTACACACCAATCTGAGCTTTTTTGTCAGCAAATCCTTGGGGTTGATTTTCTGTTCCTGTCAAGCAGTGTAACATGCTGTAAATTTAATCTAGCTGAAAACATGGGGAAGAGTAACTGCTAAATACCTTCAAAAACACTTAGCAACTATGCCATGGGCAAAAATGAATTAAGGCAAGACAAATAAAGCCAGGTTATCCAAGAGTTGTGGAATACTCTGAGAAATGGAAGAAATACGCACTGGTATTCTGTTTGGAATTAATTTTGATACTGATCCAAACAGCTCATATTTGTCAACTCTATAACAGCAATATTTTGCCTCCTAACAGAGATATTTTCTTTATTTTATGTAACCAAAAAAGCACATTAAATCATAGAGAAGGTACTTGGGGTTAGGAAGTAAATTTTTATTTACAGAATGAATGAAGAGGAGCACTGAAAAGGTGTAGTGATCAAGTTATTTATTCTGGAATTTATACAGTTGTTCAGTCCTGTGCCAAGTGGTATGAATTCTGCAGAATAACTATGGTGAAACTGAATAGGTCAGTTGTGAAATCCAGTGTACCTGTTCTGTGCCCTGTTTCTTACTGTCCTCCAATAAAGGCATGTCTATTTGGGCAGGAATATATTTTCTGTGCTTACTTCAGTTTTCTTTGTGAGCTCGCTTAGCTCACACTTCATTATAGTTTCCATTATTTCTAAATTCTCCAGATACAGGATGCAAAATGCTCTCAGAGGATATATCAGCAAAGTAACTACAGGGCTTTAAAGTAATATATCCCCTTCTTGTTTGGTTCTATGTACAGACAGTGCTGCTATGTAGGCTGCAGCTCTCGGGAGAAAGCAGTGCTAGGGGAGGACCACAGTCACGGCACTGCCTTCGCACCAGGCTGGGAAAGGGCAGCAGCTCCGGGTTTTGAGAGCTGCCTTTTAGCTACCAGTGCAGGCACTGAAGTGCCAGTCTTGAAGAACCAAATACAGTGCATCTGTAGACTTGAACAGTGTGTGAATCTAGTTCTTTATTCATATAATGCCATCTGAATCACATTTATGTCCAATTCCGAAATAACGTGATCAAGTTTTTACATCATTTGAAATGAATGGAATATAAGAACACAGTGATAGGAAGGCACAGAGCTCTCCTCAGTCACATGTAGCCAATTGCACTCAGGAGTTTTTAAACAGGTGTTCTGGTTTTGAGACAAATTAGGAGGTCCTGTCACCCCAGGACAACAGGGCAAGCAAATCAAGGACTATTACACTCCCAGTTATGTTTTAAAGTTAAAACCTATCTTGTCCTTACCTTAATATCATTCCAGAGCAGGTGACTTTTTAACAAAACACACACCCATACTACATAAAAAGTAAGTAACCATAAAAAGTAAGATACTAAAAATATTATCCCTTTATTTTTCCCCCCAAAAATTAAAAATCTTTCAGAGCAAAGGATAACATGATGTAGGTGTGGTTGTGTCTGCTTTTGGGAAAAGGAAAGGAACTAGATAACCTTTCTCTAAACTCCCTTTTCTCTCTTTAAAAGTGTGATCTAAAGCCACTATGGCAGCAAAGGTGTCACAGTCCTTGGCAATGACATGGGATATGTCATGCAAGATGCTGCATGCCTTCTGTTTCCAGTTAGTCAAAAAACTGAAGGGGGATACGGTTTTTGTGCCAGTATAGTCTCTGTCCCTTCAAAACCAGCTTTATTTTGTCTTCTTCACTGCTGAACAGGCAGTTTGTAATCACTGGGCATTCACTACAATACATTGACTAAGGAATCCTCAAAAATGATTGCGAGTTGGTGAGCACAAAATAGAACTGGCATTTGAAATCATAGTTTCAACAGTACAGACTGATTTTTTTTTTCTACCTTTAAGCTACTTTTATACTATATTATACCCCTGTGGGCATGCTAAGTAACACTGCTGATCCCAACCAGTTTCATACCTAATGAGCCAGTTTTCTCTATGCAGTGTCAGTCAGATACCTCACTGTAGCCAGAGGCACTTGGGTTTATCAGCTGGCAGACTGGCTCAATAGACACCAAGAGGCAAAGCTCTGCACATTTTCAGCACTTCATTCAGTTATGAACACTTACAGTTAATACTTTGTTTTTTGGAAATTAGGTGATCTGTAGAGGTGGATTTCAAGGTGTTCTCAGGCAGTAAAATGTATGCAGCCTCTTTTTCCTTGTGCATTAATAAATTATTTTAAAATGTAAGAGGACTATTAAGAAGTAAATGGAAGTATTAGTTTTACATATTTATATTCCCAGAGGATAGTTTTTTTTCCAAGCACAGTGCTGAACTTTCCTAGGACAAGTCAGAATAGAAAGAAAACGAGCTGGAGACAGGTTGGTACAAAGATATGAGATACTTAAAATTCATCAAGAACCTGGGCCAGAACCATGTACCAGAGTGGCCAAGGGACTGGAAATGTATATTCAGTGAACAGAACTTAGCTAAACAACGATGGCTATAATTATCTGATCTCCTCTCCATCATCAAGCTGATGTGAGTCTATCTTCGTCACTGGACAAAAAAATACCAAAAGCTTTAGAAGGCAATTTCAATCTAATTTGCAAAAGAGATTTAAATGGTGAACTACTGTATTGCCATTGAAATATCATCGTTTCTGGCCAGAAAAATAAAACATGAAAAGACCATTTATCGTCACTGAATGGATTCTCTAAGAAATTATCTTAATGATTTTTTTGAGCAGCAAAAAGTGCAGCTATATTTAAATAAGAGTCAGTGTGCTAACTAGAGAGCTTCATCCTGAAAATCAGCACCCTTTATCAGAGAGACCACCAAAGTCATTAGACAGCTGTTTATCTAAAATGTACTGTGACACTTTCAAGTGATATTATTCTATTTGGATTTATTCTCAAGATACATTTTTCACTTAAACTGTGTGAGAGTTTGTTTTACATAAATAAGAGCTTCCCTCTATAGAAGAGAGCAACCCAATGCATACTAAATAAATAAATGGGTCTACAAGATGCTAAACTTTGATTAGCCATACTAACAAATTTTGATTGATATTGAATGTAATTCTTGGAGGAAAAAAATCAACAACAAAAACCCCAATCAATCAAAGAAGTACGTAGAATTTATTTTATGGTCTCAGAACAATTCTTACCACACTTATAGCAATATGCCTTAGTAACAGTCAAGCCAGTGATGAAAGATTCAAAACAGTATCCATTTTCACTGAAAATTTGAATGTTATTTGAAAATACCTTATTTATGCTAATATAATCGACCATGTCACCTGTGCCCTCAAACATTCCTAGAACATCAACTTAAGTAATTTAAATACATAATAAAATATATTACAATATTTATTTTAAGAGACTCAGTCCCATCTGAAGCTTTTGCCATAGGTACTAACAATGAAAAAAGACTTGGTGGACTGTACATTCTATCTTCCTACTAATCCTTGCTAAAATAAATTGTTCTCAAAAAGAAGCAGATTCTGCTTTAGCTGGTATCAGTGGAAAAGTAAATAGAGTTTTGAAGCCAGAATGATACTCAGCAAATTGGAGTAGAATGTAGTCCTGTTTTCTGATCCTGTTTTAAATGAGGGAAGTGATGATGTTTTTACTGCTTCCCTAAGGAAACCCCTTTGCAGTTTAAGAGACCCCAATGCAAAGGTTACTTTTACTCCTGACATTTACCTTATTTTTATTTTCTCAGTTTCTTCCTGTTTCCCCACTCATTTCCTCCTGGGTGACACAATGCATGCTACACATATGTATAGATAATGACAAGCTCTGTCTGTTACCACTAATATTCAGAGACCAAGCATGACTGCTGAAATTGCCCTGTAATTTTAGTCATGTAACAGATTCAATCCAATTTTTCTGGAATATCTCACACCACACCTTTCATTTTCCCAGCACATTTCATTATAACTCTGCATCATAATGCATATGTTCATGTGTTTATGTGTGCTGCTCTTTTAATGTCTCCTCATGGACAAGTTTCAGTTAATTTTCCCCAGGCTACTCAACTATTAAGGTACCAAATGAGGAATTCCTAAACAGCCTTCATACTTTTTTTTCCCCAAATGTGATGTCTCTCATAGGCACATTTTTAATATATCTATGGAAATCACACATAATTTCTTTTAAAAAACCCAAAGCTCACTCACAGCAAAGATTTAGTATTGGCAGTTCACCCAGGAAGTAGGACTGTTGTTCACTTTCTGAGTAGGACAAGGAAGTGCAGCAGCACCTGTGTGGTACCTCTCAAACAGAGCATCTCTAAGCACATGGCATGTAAGAAACACAGCTGCTAAAATGAGTGCTGCAGACCCAGGGTACTTGGAAGATGGGCTAAGGAACTTCCAAGAAGAACTATGGAATCTTGATGCATGTTTCCCAACTCTTTTCCATGAGTGTTATGGTGCAAAAAGCACACCGCACTCAAGAAAAGAGCTGCAGCAAGAGGGTTATGGGGATAGGAGTTCACTGGTGTCCATAGATCTGTTTTACTTTAATTAGTGATTCTTTATTCATATATAAGTAGGCAGTGCTCAGATTTGAACATAAAGCAAATGCACTGCCAGGCAGGCAGACATAGGGGGTTTTTTTAGTTTTTTTTATTTAGTGAAATATGATGGACAGTCAAGTGACAGTGAATCCAGCTATTCTAACTGTTTTTTTTTTCCCTCTGAAGGACCAGGGCAATCCTGTCTGATTTCTGGCTTTTGGGAAAGCTGTGGTTCTGTTCTAAAAGCACCCTAGGGGTATCTTCACTGGCACAAAATGTGAATATGCTCAGCTTCATCTTACCAGTATAAACTTTTCAAAGCTAAATGGGGAATGGGGGAAATTACTTGGAAAGGAATGGATTATTTAGGACATTGGGCATTCAGGTTTTCTTTAGTAATATTTGGTTAAAATGTGGTAGATTGTTTTTCCTCCATCCTTTTGAGACTTCTGATTAGGACATGCCAGTATCTGTTTTCCTTATCTTTTTTTTTTACCATCAAACATTGTTTTCAGGATAATGCTCACACTTTTGCTCAGTCTTTTGTAATTCATGATGTTTGCATATGCTCCTCTTGTGAGGCTGGCTTTAAAGTGCTGTAACACATTTAGTGACCATCTGTCAACTGGTTTTTGCCCTTGAAATTGGAAGTGATGCCTTTATTCATGTCTCTACCCAACAGACATTAAGGAAGGCAGAAGGACATCACCTAATGTTGTCCTTTGACTATTGATGATGAGGATCACAGTATGGACATTAAAGTTAAGTGAGGTATGTAGGGGAGAGATTTGTAAAAATGATACTTTTCAGCACACTTATTGTCGTCTTGATAATTTCTGAATTTCTGCAAGCCTGCTAGGCTTTATTGCCAAGAGAAACAATGCTTTCTCAAAGACAGATTTTGTAAACATATCTCTCTAAGCTGTGTCCTGCTCAGGGACACAGCTCGTGTTTTCTATTCTGTTCCACAACATGGGAGATATGGGTTTCTCTAACCAATGGTAAGAGGGAGCTGGTCTTGGTTACCAGCCCAAGAATTCAGTATGATAAGGGGCCTTCTGGTACTAAACACTAAGAAGAAAGCATTGTACTGAGATTGCACCAAAGCTTTGTAAAGAAGCATTGTAGGCTGCATTGTATGAGGCATTACGCCTCAGGCCTGGGACATGGATTCAGTCATGAATAAATTATCTTAAGCCTTCTGATACATGGAGTCAAAGTCCTTATGCTCTAGGGGAAACACCACCACAGCTGGTAACCCCTTGTGCAGAGAGCAAATAACAAATGGCACCCGAAACGTGGAAGTACCAGCAATACACTTATGATCTGTCCTGGTTTTCTCAGCTGAAACTTTGCGAAAAGCATCCTAGCACAGAGAGACCTGTGGTGTTTTCTCGTAGGTCTCCTGGCTAGATTAGGGGAGGACACACACTATAGGGTAGGTAGGCTGTAGGATAGCTATAGCCATGTGGAGTCACCAGATTGAATGAAATTACTCTTTCTCAGACCTGAGCTCAAGTCCTAGTCAAGGTAATATTTATAATTCATAAATAGCCGAATAGAGAATCAGGGAATATTTAAAAACAAGGCAACCAATATGCATATGCCCTAAAAACAAGATACTATTAAGTGGACCTGTTTTGGCAAGGCTGTTTGCAAGAGATTCCCAACAGATGTGCATTCTACCCTACTGTACTAGGTGAAAATATACTTTTAAAAGCAGATAAGGTAATGCCAGCAAAATGAATGGGATGGTCCTTGATATAGAGAACCCTGTGACCCATATCTGACACAATTTAGCCACTAATCAGGAAGTTCCATTTTTGTCAAGCAATCTGAATCCATTTCATAATCAGACTCCCTTAGATAGAGCATGCTGTGAGAGACATCAGAAAAAACAACTAGGAATACCTTTTTTTTAGTAAGGAGGGATGGTGAAGTCAGAACCTGAAGTCAGCAGCACTTTGAAATCAGTAACAATCAATTTTGTAACTATCTGGAAGTCAGTGACACCTGACAGAATAGTGAAGATGTCAAATTTTGGAAATGTAAGTTCTCTGATGTTAGAGCAGCAGCCTTTAAATGTATTTCTCAGTGAGATTCATTATATCAGAAATGCATAAAAAAGACAAGATGTAATAAAGTCTTGGTGGATAAACTGAAATGTGAAGGATTATGGAATAAAATAAATCTGACTTTTGTAATGATGCATAAGTGAAGAATAAAATAGATAATGTCTGAGAAGAGTAAACCAAGAGTGATTATAGCAGAAGCCTAAATTGAAACATAAAAGATTTTTTAAAATTTACAATTCATGTAAGAATTCATTATATGAAGTGTGGGAACATGTAAAGTGATAGTTTGAGAAAGACACAGATGATTTTCATCAATGGAGAGAAGAAAAGAAAAGCAATAGTATTATTGTCAAGGCAATAGTATTATTGTCAAAAGCAATATTTATTAAAATAAAATATTTATTTATATTTTAGTTTTTATTTTTAAGTTTTGCTACTAGATTAAGATAGGCTTTCAATCAATAAATATATAACAGTGATTTATGGTATTGCATTAATGAAGTTCTCAGAAATGAGTTCTCAGAAATTAGATTACTTCATCTATAATACACAACTTTGTCCCTTCCAAAACAAGTTAGAAGCAGATCATGCCTGATTTCTGTGGATACTTCATATCTTGCAGTGAGAATCATATCATTAAAAAACCTGTCTTACAGGAAATAAGGACATGCAGTAGCCAATCTGCCATTCCCTTTAATATATTCCAGTCAAAATAAAAAGTTATTCAACAAAAACATTTCCATTGCAGATTTGCTTGGCTTTTTAAAGGAAAATCCCATTTTCCTAAGAAACTGAACATTCATAAAAAAATGCACCTGGTTAAAAATAGAGAATCCTTCTGAAAACTGTAATTGTAAAACTGAATACAAGCCCTGTCTGCTGTTACCCAGGCCTCACATCAGAATGTAAGAATCAAGATTTCTACTTCTGCTTTTTCTCATCTGTTCTCTCACTCATTTGAGGTAAGTTACTGACCCTCTCCAGTTCTCCTTTGCAGAAATTTATTAAATGGATTCAATATTCTTAAAAGGTGTGCTGAAACTAACCTATGTAAAATGCTCTGAGGTTCTAAAATGAGGTTCTTTCTAAATGGGATTATGTATAAAGCATTATGTTTAAAGGAGATATTATACATTGATGATCTTGTTCCCTCAGGATTTTGTTCTCTGCAGTCTCAATACATTGGATAAGACTTCCTCCTAGACTGAATCTTGAGGAACAGTGTTTGTAATTTTCCTCTTGCAAGAAGAGTAGTCTCTCACCAAAACTACTGGTTCCCTTCTCCAATTGGTCAGCTCTCTGTACAATTAGGGAAAATCTAAATATTTTATAGTTTATTTGATTATTTCCCACACAGCATTGACAAAGGCCTTGACTGAAGACACTCTGAAGGATCAGGTTTTTCAACAAACAAGGATACCAAAATAGATTCTATGATTTGTGTAAGATTATGTTGCCCTTGATCCAAGAGCAATTTTGCCACCTTTCTCTAATTATTCCATCTTTAAAAATAACAATTTCTAGGGCACAGAAATTGTCCTCACTATTACAGCAATCAGGCTAAATGTATAAGCCTGCTGGATCACCCTGCATCCATGTTCTGTGTAACATAACATAAAAGGATTCCTGAAATGAGAGCTTATGCTGAGCTTGCACTCCAGGGGCTGGTACGATTGCTAGGCTTGGCTGGACTCTGTTGTCAAGAATCACCTGCCACAGCTGCAGTCTGGTTAATATTCAGTGCAAACATGTTCTGTCTAGTTTCATCAAGGCAATATGGATCTCCTTATTGTCACTGAAATGAGAGATTTTTAAATCTAGTGCTGATGACAATTTGTCTGGGTGGTGTTAAATGGGGAAACAGTGCCAGAACGGCACTACATAAATGGAGAAAGCATTAATTATGTGGTTTGATAACAGGAGAGTAGAGAGGAACATCAGTTCAGTGTCAGTTGCCTATTAAAAAACTGAGCAGAGTTGGATATTCAGGTACTTCACTCACTGGGTGGGCTGTTGAAAAGAGGAACACAACATACAACTATTGGAGCAAAGCCAGTTATAAAAAGACCTGAATTCCTAATAATCATTCACATTCAAAAATAAAATACAACACTTTAGCTGCATTTCAAATTATGTAACCAGTTGCACCTGATTGTAGCTGGTGTCTAAATCAACAAGATTAATGAGTTCCAATTTCCAAGTAATTTAGCAAAAAGAGATCTTTTAGCAAAAAGATAACTAAAAGTTAGTTTGTATTGCTACAGACATATATATTCCATATTGTTGCATGCAAGTATTCACAACAGACTCCACTAGACAAGAACTATTCATTTGAAGTTTCTGCACTATGTAGAAGTGAACAAAATAAAGAATACATTTCTTGAGTAGAATAAATTTTAAAATTAATCAAAAACTATACTCATTACTTATTTGCTTGTATGCAACTTTATGAGAGTCTCAACTTATATCTGGATTGATTATGTCATACCTCTCTGAAGTAGATGCAATGAGGAAAAAAAAAGGCAAAACAAAAATTAAATTCTGTCTGTTCTTAAATATTTTAAGGATGAATTTCTGGCTCATGATGTTGAAATGTCATTTGTGTGTTGATACTGTTCCCAAACTGAAATAAGCAGAATAAAGGCTTCCAAAATAGGTGTTATTTTGTTATTAGTCAACAGACTATGAAAAGCAAGCTCAGGGGTTTTCAAAATAACTGAGCAATGGATAAACAGTTGGAAGAAAACCAAGTCCCAGATTCTTATTCCTTTTTATTCAAGTTTGATTAGCTGTCTTCTGTAGCTGTTCTCTAGAATACCTGAGTACAGGAAAGGAACTCCAACAAAAGTAAGAGTACCTCCATCAGGAGCTGAATCCATGGATTTCCCTAGAGGATGTATCTAATGGCAGCCATTCAGGAAAGCAAAGCACAAGGATTAGCTGCCTGCTTTAATCAAACAGATCTGAATAGTGAGTCACAATGTCAGAGAATAAATCATGGAATACTTCAGATTGGAAAATCTGAAGATCATTGAGTCTAACCATAAACTTAGCAGTTCTAAGCCAACCTACCCAGTAAGCCATGTCCCTAAGGGCCCCATATTTATAGGTCTTAAATATCCCCAGGGACTCTTCTAGAGTCAGGCTGTTACAATATTTGAAAATCCTTACAGTGATAAAGTTTTTTCTAATATCCAGGCTTAAACTTTCCTGGTGCAACTTGAGGCTGTTTCCTCTTGTGCTACCTCTTGTTAGTTGGGAGCAAATAACAATCCCACCTCCAAACAGCCTTCTTTCATGTAGTTTTAAAGGTCTTTTCTCAGTGTCTGCTCATGACTTACTCCCTAGACACCGAGATTGTGGAATGTGTACAAAGAATCAGTTTGGATGGGTTGGAGAAGTACTCAACAACCACTACACTATGACATTTTTCACATTTTGAGGGAAATTATCAACACAGGCTGGTGGGTGAGAGGCTGGACATGACCCAGCCATGAGCACTCCCAGCCCAGAAAGCCAAACGTGTCCTGGGCTGCATCCAGAGCAGCGTGGGCAGCAGGGGAGGGAGGGGATTCTGCTCCTCTGCTCTGCTCTGCTCTGCTCTGCTCTGGTGAGACCCACCTGGAACCCTGCATCCAGCTCTGGGCTCCCAGCACAGGAAGGACATGGACCTGCTGGAGTGAGTCCACAGGAGAGCTACAAAAGCGATGAGAGGTCTGGAGCACCTCTCCTACAACCAAGGGCTGAGAGAATTGGGGTGGTCCAACCTGGAGAAGAGTAGGCCCCAAAGAGACCTTATTGAGACCTTTCAGTATTTAAAGGGAGTTTACAAGAGAGATTAGGACAAACCTTTTAACAGGGCCTGTTATGGTAAGAAAAGGGAAATTAGTTTCACATGAAAAGAGGGTAGATTTATGCTAGATAAAAAGAAGACTATTTTTTTAGGGTGAGCACATTTAAACCCTGAAACAAGTTGTCCAGAAGGGTGGTAGGTGCCCCATCCCTGGAAATATTCAAGCTCAGGTTGGATAGGACTCTGAGCAACCTGATTTAGTTGAAGATGTCTGTGATCACTACAAGGGAGTAGGACTAGATGGCGTTTAAAGATCCCTTCCAATTCAAACTGCTCTGTGATTCTATAGCATCCTCATCAGAATCCATTACAAATGAGTATGCATTTTGAGAGATAACACAAAGCCAAGTTCTGTCATGATCCTCATCTGCTTAATTTAAATTCTAAAATATGTTGTTTGTACAACAGATTTTTCTTCTGCATAATTTAATAGACTTCTTGGAGAAAAATAGTCTGTACACTGGGAGAAATGAAAGAGCTCCATTTTGTCTTTCCTGGGACCTGTCTTCCCCCTCATTTTATAAGATAGACAAAAAAACCTTCACAAATTTTTCAAAGCCACCTTTAAACATCACAGGAATTAAGAAAACTTCAGTGAGTCATAGACATTTTCAAAGGTCTCCCAGCTCAGTATTTCGTAAAAAAAAAAATAGAAAATGAATTGACTCTTTAACAGAAGCAATGAAAAGGAAAGTAAACTTCAGTATTCACAACCTAATTTACATTCTCTCTTCATTCTGGCAACTCCTGTAGTTAACAGATGGTGCAAAGGCAAATATACCTTTGGATTATAGGAAAAAAAATGAAAAAAAAATTAGATGATTCAGTCAATGTGTTCTGTTAAGTGTAAGACACCAGGACTGGTTCACTTATAGTGCTAGCTTGTAACATGGTGTAAGCAAACTAGAGGACATTGGGTGCCTAATTGTCTAACAGGATTCTAAAAATGCATCTCATTAGCCCCAGATCAGGAAGCAGCCCTGTTCCTAAAATCATGCTGAATCCTAAATATGGACATCAGTGTAATTGACTTCATTGCTTAACTCCAACCTCTCCATAAAATTCAAATCAGGGAGGTACCAGTGACATTATATAATTCATCAACAACAAACAGACATTCAGATGTCCACTTCCTTCACTTTCTGAGCTCTGCATCAAATGCCATGAATAGAAGAGGTTGTCAGCCATTTCAGTGCTCACCAGAGCACCCACAGTAACAGCTCTCCACAACTCCTTTCACAAGCAGAGATCAACCAAAATCAGCATCAAAAGAAGGATAATCCTTATAGTCAAACCATTGACTAAATGACCTTTCTGTTTGTTCTGATGGTGCCCTGCATTTTATTGGAGCCCAGATGGCTTTGCTGTTGTTGGGCAGCAGAATGCCAATTAGCTCTGACAGCACCAATTATCAACTCTTATGATACAGATTCTTCTGCATGAATACCTCCTTTGCTACCCCTTCCATACTGAGATCTTTATTTTCCACTGCAGATAAGCCTAGCATCTTTTTCAGAATAATAATCACCATAGTTAGCATGTAAACCTTACCTTTTAATTTTTTCTTTCCTTGTTTACATTTTAACATTTATAGAGCCCTGTGGACAATTCATATCAGCTATTGAGAAGGCAGGCCACCTTTTCTTCTCTACAACTGAGGAAAACTGCAGTGGATGTAAATATAAATTTCATCTGTGAGGGCAAGTTATGGCTTAGTTTTCAGATTTTGGTTTTGTTGCAAGTCCCTGTCTATGAGTAAGAGTTCATCAGACAAATGAGTGTTTCATTCCACATGGAAGCTAAAACCTGAGCTTTTCTCAGGGGTAAAGTAAGACACCCAAAATTGTAAACTGACCATCAACCTTCACCAGACTTCCTTTCTTGCACTTTCTTTAAAAACACAGATCTTCTGTGTTTCATTCAAAGTGGAGAGTATTTCTTATCACAATATTGTAGAGAGCTTGTGAAGGCTCTCTCATGATTCTGTATCTTCTCTCATGTGCAGGAGTCAAAAGAAATATAATAAAAGCACTAATTGCCTCATAATCAGCTAGTATTAAGAAATAGAATTTACTTCCATATGTATTTGTGTTTTCAAGCACTTCTTTCATGCATGAAGTATAATGTTGCTTGAATCTCTGTTTTCTTGTACTCCATGTTATCAGAAGGCTGCAGTGGAAACTTTCAGTGTCTGTTTCCTGCCATTTGCTGTAGGGGTTGTTTTTTATTTTTTTTTAAATTTTATTTATAACTCAGGTCACTCTGTTAATTGGATGGATTTATTTTGATACTCAAGAACAATATTGTCCAGGCTGTTTCTCTGTCCCTAAACTGTTATTTTGGTTTACCATAAATTTGCCTTCAGAACAAATTTTGCCATATCACTATTTATGTATTATAAATAACCCTGGAGTGATTCATGTTGCTGTGGTCATCTCATGCTTTCACTGAGTTTGGGGAAAGAAATAAAACTCTGATTTCTTAAAAAGTTTACTGTTTCAGCTTCATAATTCCAGCTAAGAAATGTTTCTTGAGTTTTCACCTGTTTTTCAGGAGAGCATCACGATACTCACATGTTTTGATGTATCTTGTCTTTTTTTGGTTTTTTTCAATTGCTTCGGAAAGTCTCTGTGGTGAAAGAAAAGAAATCAAATTTGCCACTTCAGGAGGTTAAAAAATTAATCCTCTTCAGGTTTAGAACATCATAAGGAGTTTCTGGGATTTTGTCCTTGACATAGGATATTCCTGTAGGTCACTGGTAGTAAGATTTCTGGACTTATATCAAAAGTCGATATTAATATGATAAAATTATTTGTTTTCAATTTTTTTATCATTCTGCCAGGATGTGATCTTTATAAAAAATCCTGTGGAACAGAATTTTTCTTGCATTGTTGTTTGCTTGTTTTAGTTTTTTAAAAAATATATATGCACAGGGTTTTACAGTGTTATTTGTTGCTCTACAGTTAAGGAATGGACACATGGAATCTTATCTTATGCTCTGTGGGGTACTTGTAAAATCCTAGATTAAAGTACTGCTTTATTCTGGTACAATGTCTTGTATGTAACACTTTTGGATCTCTTGTTCCCATAACAACAAATTGAAAAACAAGACTAAGTTAATATCATAATACAAATTTTGACTGTTTATTCCTTCATCTAAAGATTTTCTTCTTCACTCTGAAGAAGCTTACATTATAGTATAGTACATTATATACATTTGTTGAAATATTATTATAGTAATTATACACAGTTTAATATAAGAGATGGGGGGAGCAGGATTCCAAATTTTAAATGAAAGCAGATGATTTCTTCCTATGGAACAGTATTTGTCCCACAGACAAAACCAATCCAGCAGTCCCATCTCTCTCTTGCACATCAGCTCTTGTTTCAATCATTTGTTTGCTGTGCATCTGTTATTGTGGTTGTGCATTAGCCTAAGGATCAGCATCTTTACTTTTCCTTCTCATCCATAAGAGTACAGAGAGATGGCAAATGTTGTGATTATTCCACCACTACACACAACCAGTAAAAATTCTACAGTGGAAATAATTTGCCATCCAAAGCAGGAGTTGATAGAAAATTTTTACTTCTTAGATTGATTTTCTAATGGACCTAGAAATGGTCTAATACTAGTGAATTTACAAGTCTCATAGAAGTTTCTTTCACTTGAATAAGAATCATCTATAAAATGGTTGAGAAACATATTTGAAAGATCTCACAAAGTACTTGATGTCTGCAAAGAAATACAGTGCCCATCTCTTTGCATTATGCCACAGGCAAAACAGTCTTTATGTTCCTTATGTGCTCTGAGGGGTGGAGATAGCAACGGAGGCCAAGGCACTGCCACCTTCTCTGCTCTTTCCATGCTGAGCAAACAGCAGCACTGAGCTCGCTGAGCACTGATCAGGGTCACACCAAAGCCCTATGATATCTCCATACTCTAAATTGCTACCACTGTATTTAATTCTATTCATATTCCACTCCTGGAGACCACTTCTTTTCTTCCTGTCTAGAGTATAGACTACTGAGAGTTTGCTAAGTCATTAATGACTTAAAAAGGGTAGCATTCTCATTAAATCCTAAACAATTTAAAGCCAATTTGCAGAACTCAGAAAGCTCAGGTTGAGGAAAATTGAACATGATGAAAATTGAAGTTTAATTTGTAGGCATCAAACTACACTTTTAGATCTATAGTAATATTTAATGTAAAAAAAAAAAGTGGTAGTAGTTTCACTTTCTAGTAAATACTAATTGTCATTCAGCTGTATAATAAATTATTTTTAGGCAATGAATCAAAAAAGTAGTAAAAAGAAAAGTGCACAGCAACTTTGATCCTGTTTTGCTTAAGTTCTGCACAATGTTTTGTCTCTCAGTCTATTATTTCTTTCTCTTCCCTGTCTTCTTTTCACATCTTTTTGCCCTGAGCACTCTAACTTCTCTGTGTTGTCATTTAGGTTCTATTTTTGTTCATTGAATTGCAGATTATCTGAGGGCGTTAAAGTGTTATGATTCATTTACTAGAGAGAAATACAATTTGAGCCACTTTACAATAATTTGTTTTGCTGTAGTATAATTGCCATGTCATGACATTTTTTTTTTAAAGACATCAATGCATTCTGTAATCTGTGCAGTTACCATATATTATCTCACTCAGTATAATTTATAAAATGTTGAAGTAACCATTACAAATTAATTCTGTGTTAACTGAGAAGACTGCTGTGCACAGTGCTTCAGAAAAAAAAAAAAAAAAAAAACCACAAAAAAACCAACAGGGCAGGCAGGCTGATATTCAGAGTCAGGCTCATCGTTGTCACCCGTTTGTCTCCTTGTGCAATAGCTGCAGTGCCTCAGGGTGGCACAAAACAGGCAGTACATGCTGGACATGTGACATGAGCAGCAGGGGAAGAGCTGTGTCTTCCCCTTTTTCTGCACCTTGGCCATTTCTGTGAGAATGAAGGTCCATTTCCTGGCTCTTTTACAGGAGTAATGAGCCGTGACTGTGCCTTTCTTGGAGTGTCTGTGGATCACCATATTTTCATCCACATAAATAAAAGGGAGCATGGAGGGGCTTACATGGCAGTTCTTACCCTAGTCAATAGTTTATTTTTTTAAAAAACTTAATTGCATAATGAACCTTTATAGGTTTTGTTTCTTATTTTTCTAATTTTCTAAATAATAATAATATTATTATTATTTATAACAAGCATTCTTCTTATTATTGATAATAATAATTTATTTGTTTGTTATTATTGCTGCTGCTGCTGCTATATGACAACAACTCAAGTACATCAGAAGGAATATGGAACCAACACTACAGGAACTGTGGAAAGGTTTTATGTGGAAGCAACAGAGAGCAAGTTGGAGAAAGGACAACTCAGCTTTATTATTGGATATGGCATCCAGAGGTCCTTTAAGAGCTGGACTTCCACATCTTCCCCCTCCAAATTCTGTAGACAAGTATAAAAAGATAGCTCAAAATGAAAACATGAGACTCTTGTTTGAAGAAACAAGATGATATAGGACACAATGAAACTGTCAGAGTGCCAGAAGGACACAGTCAATGAAAATAGATTGTTAAAGCACAGTGGGAACTTCAAAGTGCCCACAGATCCAAATATGGTTATAAAAGTATAAAAGCAAAAATGGTTGCAAGAGAAAACAGCACAAACATTTTAAGCATCAGTTGCTTCAAGTAAGGTTCTTAGATGTCTTTTGTTGTGCAAATGAGATACTCAGGAGGAGGTTGTTTTGAACACCAGTTCAGAGGGGTTTTGTACTCTTCTTTTACATTTTTGCATTTCCCACAGGTTCAGTGCTTGAGGAGAAGCTCGCAGAGCTGTGCAATGTTATGGGCTGAGAGTGGGTCTTTATGCTCACCACCAGAGCTACCCAGCATCACCATTCCCATCTTGGTCCTTTTAGCACCACAGCACTTTTGCCTACAGCCCTACTGAACTACCACGAGTCCAGCACTGTTACAGGATGAACCTGGATTTCCCATTCCTGTTTGCCAGAAGCTGCTGTTTCATCACTCCTGTGTGATTAATGAGCAATTTATTTTTTGCTCAGAAAGATCTAGGATTTTTTTTTCTTTTCACAAAATGGGTTCTGGGAGCAGAATGGGAGAGAAGTTGGACGTTAAAAATGTCATTTAGCATTGAACTGTGCTAATGCTTTTGTCAGAAACAAGGAGATTTCAAAATGTCAAAACATTTTTACTCAGAAAACATGCAAGTAGAATGTTTTGACATTTTCAAAACTAAATGCTTCATTAAACAAATGGTGAGATGAAACCAAATGAATTTTGGGAAACAAATCCTTCTGACTTTGTATTTAACACCCCCCTTTTAAAAGCCATCTTTATTAGACCAATAGGGTCAGAGGAGATTAAATAATTCAGAACTGAAACAAAATGCTTTTTAGCTTAATGCAAGCTGCTACTTTCATGTTTTTGATCTACTTCATTGAAAACATTACAGAATTTTCCCATTTTCCCAGACAAGCACTGATGTGAAATTCACTATAGATCTAGTTTCAAGCTTTAACTTTTCTGCTGGTCCTTATTTTTCTTCTTTCTTAGTCCTCTCTGTTCCCCAGAATAAATGTTTCTTATTTAAAAACTACTGAAACATTTTCTCTTTAACTGAATACTCCCTAGTCACTGTACTTGCCCATTTGCTTACAGTCTTGGCAGAGAGATGAGGCTTTGGTTGTGGACTGCAGTGCACACCAGGGCAGTAGTTACATGAGCAGGAAGGGCTTTCAGACTTTGATGGTATCTGCCATTCTAGTAGGCTACAGGGGCATCTATTTTTCTCTTTTTCTTTTTTCTTTTTTTTTTCTTTTTTCTTTTTTAATCAAATCTATCCAAAGTATTAAAAAAAAAAATCTCATTGCCGATATTTCTTCATCTTTCATTAGCCAACCTGTCCAGCTGCAGACTAGTCATGATCCAAGAACTGGCACAAAAAGTGTTCAGAACCATCTACAATTCTGCATCTGGCTCTCACTGACAACATACCATGAGGGGAAAGGAGAAAGAGACATAACGCTTCATAAATTCCACGTATTTAGAGTTTTACCAATCAAAAGTAGTAATTGCATGCTTCAATTACTCACATGGGCTAGCATGTCTCACAGTAAAAAAAAAAATCTGGAATTACAAAATATACCTGGAGCAGATAACTGTTACCTACTTGTTTGTGCTGTAGGGCTGTGGACTTCCTGACAACACTGATAAATGAGGATTACCCGAAGTTTTCCTCTGATTTTGAAAACCACACATCAAATAAATAAATGGAAGTGCCTCCTTCTTGATGTCGCAACGTTTCATGTGTTCACAGTGTGAAAGGTTTACGTAGAAGTTCTCAGTTATCAGTGATACAACAGTAACCCAACAGAAAACAGTGCCTCGGGCATGTATGTGGGGCTTTTATGGGAATAGAACATTTGCAAATCAGTGTGTACAGACACAGGAATGGATAATGTGGGCTACTGCCTCCAAAGAAATTCTGGTGCATTTTTTTTCTGACCTCTAGATGTCTGTAACCATTGTACAGGTCTCGTAAATTGAGCAGAAATAACAGAAAATCTTAAACTGACTTTTAACTCTGTAGCCTACAGGTATGCAGAGAATCAAGCACCACAAAGAATCACAGAGAATACAGATTTATACTTGGGAAAAAAATCATTCAGTCTAAGTAAAAAAGGCTTGTATTACTTGCATCAAATATGTATTATCCCTTTTTGTGAGATTAAAGACAAAAAGATGAGAAAAAAAGAGTCAAAAGGAAATGGAAGAAGCAAAGATTAAGAAGGGGAGTGTTTATTGCAAGAATTTTTTCACATAATCCAGTTGTCCAAATTAATTTACTTTAAAAGAGAGAAAGTTTTAGGACAGAAAAAAGAAATCAAACCTAAATAAAATGTATCAAAGGTGACTGAGAAAGAATGCTATTCTTGAAATTACATAAACAAAAGGCTTTGTTCTACATTTATATCAGATATGTCTTCCTGTTTCCTTCTGCTGGCTCAAAGACTTCTTTGGCACCAATCCCTTGCACCAAGAGATAATTTTCTGCAGGAAAGTTGCTTTTCTGCAACAAAAGACTGGTGCTTCAGTTAACCAGCAAAGATAAATCACCTGTAGGCACTGATCCATATTTTTGCTTCATTATTTTCAGTTGTAGGTGCTAACTTCCTCTTTTTCTTAAATGGGGTTAAATCCAGGTCCCAAGGAGCGAGGTATTACATTACATTTTTCGCAAAAGTAAGTATCTAGGTGATACCTGGTATGAGCTAAGCAAGATTCGCTGCAGACCTGTGTTCTCCTAATACTGATTCATCCCTATACAGATACATGACCTGGGAGAAAAGGTCATCATTTTGTATTGCCTTGTTTTCAGCCAATATCAGACAATGAGCAGGAGGGGCAGTCAGTGGGTGAGATGACCCCTCTCACTGTGCTTCATGCAGCAAATTTACTGGTTGATGTAGATCGAGTGGAACATGAGTTACAGTCATGAGACACAACAGCACTCTCTGGTGTATCAGAAATTACACTGGCACCAACAACCTCTGAAGGGCTGGAGGAAGTAGCTATGCTTTCATCTCTGAAAATGCAGATTAGGATTTTAAATGGTTAGATAGTTACTGCAAAATTTTACAAAGCATTTCTTTAAAAGTTCATTACAGTCTGACTTAAAATGAGGGATGGATGGTTTATGTACCAGAGAGTAATCTAAAGTTTGGAAAGACAACCATGTTTTTAATAGTCTCCTGTGTCTAAGTGACAGGTAATTACCCCAGTGAAGTCCACCTGACCTCCTCCTAACCAGGAGCTTACATCCTCCTAACCACAAAAAAAGTCAAACCCAATATTCTGTGGTCATATTACTGCAAGCAGTTGATATAAAAAAAGAGGATGGCATGGTGCACATCATCCAGCTACTTGTTTGTGCTGCCTATCATAATTTCTCTGCATACTGTACTGGGAAATGCTGGATGTGATGATTGGAATGACACCTCTGAATGGTTCCCCTTTTTGTTCTTATAAGGAGCAGGAGGGAGGGATGTTCTTCCCTTCTTTCCCTGTCTTTTAAACAGAGCTCAGCTTCTAGAGTTTTACAGTAGGAGCTAAATTAGTGAACATGATGAATCAGTAAAATTGGTGGAGTGCCTTGAATAGTTTGAAAAGAACACAGCAAAGTTTTTAAAAATCTTTGAACTTAGGTGCTAGCTTTATTGCTATTCTGGGAAATAAGTCAGAATAATTAACAATTGCTTAATTAGAGTATGTTTAAGGAAATTTGCGTTTCTTTTGTGCTTTCACAGTTGCTGGATAAAGTGCAGCAGCATATCGATTTTCTCTGTGACATTACAAGTAAAGATTGTGCATATGAACAACCGAGGATGATTTATCACATCTATATATTCTTATGTTGTAAAATCTCTGTTATCAATTCAGATGTTTTCTTTGGAGTCATTCCTGTTACCAAAAATAAAATAAAAAAATAAAATATTAAAAATAGTTAAAAATCAGTAAAGAGTAGCAGTATATATGAAGACGGATAAAAGGAAATATGCATTTGTTAAAATAGGTCTATGGGTCTGCTAAAATTTCCTGGGTGCCTCAAATTGCTACTATAGACATATTTGGGGGAATGAAAACAATATATCTGATATTAAATGTTTAATGTTGTGATATAGGCTGTGCAAGCTGATGCTTTTCCTAATTGAAAGACTTATTTGTATGGCATGAAGATTAGCAACAGGAAATGCTATCTTATTAAGTTCCCATGACTACAGCTTAGTCTTTATGTGGATGCATGCATTTGGGGCATCATTTAATGATGCGACCTCTGAAACAAGCAGATGGGGACTGTGACACAAAAAGTTCACAGCTGTCGAGCTGGGATCCGTGAGCAACTGTTCCTGCTGCAAACAGACACCTCATGGCTATTATGCTCCCTTTCCAAACAAAGACACAGTGCCAGCTGAATACTGAAAAACTCACAAGACCCAAGAAACTCTTTATTTGCTGCAAGGAGCCTTGAACAAAGCAACTGACTTGTGAAGAAGGATTAGACTATTAGGACAGCTATTAGGCCTTAACATGAGCTCAGGGAAGTTACAAATCAGACAAGCTTGTTCAGAAAAGTGATTATAGAGGAGTTGCTGCAGGGAGTTAGAAATGCTATAGATTTAGCACAAGGCACTAAGCTGAGTGTCGGCCTGTTTTTCTCACTTAGATTTTTTGTTTGGCCCAAAGACAATTAAAATTATATGCCATGAGTTTGCAAAGACAGACATATAGATATTTGAGCAAAGAGAGAGCATTCTAGTTTTATAGTATTCTTAGAGGGTACATTAGGTACACCACCAGCATATGATTTTGGTATTGCTGTTTTTATTCTGAGGTTTTAATTTAAATCCTCTCATACAAGTCTGGTGTTGGCTAGAACATGATCTTTGTCTTAGACTTTATGCAAAGGAGCACCGATCGTTTTCTGATGAGGTGAAGAAAATGGCAGAGAGACCTAGGTGATGAAGGCTATGAAAGCCTGCTCTCTAAGGTTTGAAGTCTATGATTATTGCAGTTGTGAGTGTAGGCATAAGACAATTTTGTAATCATTAAAAACAAAGAAACAAACAAACAGCAATTTAAAAAAAACCCAAACACCTAAAAGGTCTTTTTTTAACTGGCCTTAAAGATGACTAGAAGACAAGGTGATAGTGAATGTTGTTATTTTCTGGAATCATCTGAGACCTCTTGGCATTTAAAAAGATGAATTTAGGAGTCAACAGGAAAATACTAAGACATTTATTAGGAGTCACAGTGAAAGTAAAAAGGAATTTGGCAATGAGACAGCAGTAGACAGACTTATAGAAGGACCTGATTCCCTATTTTATTTTCTTACAACTGATTTTCACAAGTTTCGATGAGATTGTTCTGGTTTGCATCCATTCAAGCATTAACAGAATCAGATATGTAGAGCACTGATGGAGAAAAAAGACTTAGGTGAGCAATACTGACCTAGTTTTTGACCAGAGGGTAGTATTACACTAAAATGATCTTTTTCTGCTTTAAAAAAAAAAACATTCTTTGGTTTAAGTGCTTTGAAATTGATGCCATATAAATCTCTCTTTGTTAAAAATGTATTAACTTGGTGTGATTACTGCTTTCCATAAAGACCTATTTCTAGAAATTAGAATATCTAGTTGTAATACCTTTTCATGGAAACTAAAGCTATAAAAATTCCCTGAGTGTTATGTTGGCTCTAGTATTACTTCTCTACTTTCTATCTTTTATAAGTTTAATAAGTGAGTTAGTATTAGAAGTTGGCATATGATTAGAGTTTGTACTGCTTTACTCTGGGTAGCTGCTACCCCTGTGTTTATTGATGAAATAAATTACTTGATTGAAAATATAACTGTTAGTACAAAATTTCTTTGTGTGAAGAGCTGTGGCATTCACTGAACCAGGTTAATGATACTGCATGAACAGCACACATCAGCTTAACAAGATTATAGGCAGCTCTTTTCATCATAATTAACATCATCACCAGGTCAATATTTCGATTCTGATTTTGTCTTAACAATAACAAAAGTGAATCGGGGGTTCATTGGACTGGCTCTAAACAGAGTCCTCTGAATTTTGAAGGTGTGGTCATGTTATCAAGATTTCTACATGATGTTTGGCATGCTTTGTGCAACATCTAGCTTCAGTGGCATCTCCAAAATGTTTTGATTTTGGGAAATCCTAAAAGCTTGAAGTGCCAGTGGAGATGTTTTCTGTTCTGATGCATTGTGGTGCCAATCTTGGTGCTGTCCTGAGTGATGAGCAGGGTTTGACTCAAAGCCCCAAACCAAGTCTGAATGAAGACTTAGGAAATCTTGGCATACATAGCATAAGCAAGGTTCCCCACTGGAATAATTTGCTTAGACTCTATGTCTATTTAGAAAGTTGCAGTAAAAAGAGTTTGCATGACTTTTCTCCAGGTTAGGGTCAAGAGCAATTTTTTTGGCCACGCATGCTCAAAAATGAGAAATCCTACCAATTGAATAAATAAAGGTCAACACTCCAAACTAGATTAAAACTTGTGGATATATGAATCTTAATGATTTCATTCTCTACAAGTTCGACTAAAGGTGCTCCTCCAAATACTTTTCTGAAGAAGATGAGTGATGAAAGTCAAGAACTTTTTAGGATTCATCATAGGCTGTAATTTTTAATGAAATATTGTGCTACCGCAAGCTCCAAAAGCAACACAAGGTTGCAAGGAATATTGGATGGAGCAGAGGAACCTAAGACAGCAGATGTATCACAGCCTAGGCATCCTTGAGAGACTTTCTGAAGGGTACTGACTCTGATGAGTCTGGGAAAATCTCTATGTTCTCTATGTTGTACAGTTTTCAGTAATTGAGTCACTTCTCTTCTACTTAATTCTCAGGCTCCATATGTTTATCCTTGCCCATTTTTATGTCTAAAATGAAGGCAATTATAATTGTATTACTCTAATTTATTTTGAATTAAATATTTTACTTATATACCATTGCTACCTGACACAGATAAAACATATTAAGTATCCAAGTCAACATCCTATTGTCCATGATAGTAATTTTGAGTAATTTTGTTTTATTAAAGATCCTGTCTCAGGGACTGTTATATTTAATGTTAGTATAACATGACTGACACAGAAATAGGAAACAGACTGTCCAAATTCAGGAGTACTTCTTCGAAACCTGTGCCTGAATCTGTACGGAAAAGTGGGATTTTAAATTAATAAAAAGATTAACCATGTAACAGAAAATGTATATCAATATATGTAATTTACATAACATAAATGGACAAAATAAAGTTACTTTAGTAAAATTTTTTTGAAAAGGAAAATCTGCTAGTGGCAAACTAATTCATAATATGGCACACAGATCTACAATGTTCCATGTATAAGAGCAAGGTATCGCTGAGGTGAATGGAGAACTTTACCCAAATGCCGAATGTCAGATTTCAAAAAAAAGTGTTTTGACGTGATATGGTGATATGAAAATCTTCAAATGATCTCATGTGGACAGCTCAAAAGGTAGAAATACTGACTAAGGTACAGCCCAAAACATCAGAATATTCATTGACAAATGGGAGCATGGTGCTTGTGACCAGAGAAGTTGAACTGATGTATGATGGTGATCTGATTGCATTTGAAATAATTCATATCAAAGAAGCCAGGGAAAACTGAAGAAAACAGAATATTAATGATCAGTTTGACATATTCCTTCCCAAATTTGGATTTAAAAGGATTTCCTTTGCACAAGATGAATTTTATGGCCATAGAAAAAGCACTCCGGTATTTCCACTGTAAAACACAAACTTTGGTTCAACATAAATAGTGATGAAAACCACTCTCACTGATCATTGTCTAGAAAATGTTTTACATCAGGAATGGCAAAAGGGTGGAGTATTTTTCTATACTCTAGATGAAACATGAACATAGACATACAGAGGGAATCAAAATGAAGTCTCACTCTTATTTCATTACAGAGATTTTTAGTTGGGTGGTTGATTTTTTGTTTTGGTGGGGGTTTTTTGATTCAGTCTGGTTTGGTTTGCCTTTTTTTTTCTTTTTTTTTTAATTTGGTGTTTCAAATAAAAAATTTAATGGAGACAACCAGGGTCTAAACAGCATGATAAAGTGTTCCTTTGCAGTAATTTATTATTCAGTAAGATGACTGAAGGGCATGAGGCTGTTCTGTTCCAGAAGTGCACTTGTGGCAACCTTATGAGATTTAATAACACCAAGTTCAAGGTGCTGTACCTAAATCAGGGTAAACCTCAGTACCAGCACAGGCTGGGGGATGAACAGAGGGAGAGCAGCCCTGTGAGCAGGACTGGGGGGTGTTGGTGGGTGAGAGGCTGGACATGACCCAGCCATGAGCACTCCCAGCCCAGAAAGCCAAATGTGTCCTGGGCTGCATCCAGAGCAGCGTGGGCAGCAGGGGAGGGAGGGGATTCTGCCCCTCTGCTCTGCTCTGCTCTGCTCTGCTCTGCTCTGCTCTGCTCTGCTCTGCTCTGCTCTGCTCTGCTCTGCTCTGGTGAGACCCCACCTGGAACCCTGCATCCAGCTCTGGGCTCCCAGCACAGGAAGGACATGGACCTGCTGGAGTGAGTCCACAGGAGAGCTACAAAAGTGATGAGAGGTCTGGAGCACCTGTCCCACGACAAAAGGCTGAGGGAGCTGGGATTGTCCAGCCTGGAGACAAGAAGGCTCCAAAGAAACCTTATTGCAATCTTCCAGTACTTAAAGGAGGCTTTTGAGAAAAATTAAGTGGGCAGACTTTTTAGCAGAGCATGCAACAATAGAACAACAGGTAATAGTTTTAAACTGAATGAATCTAGATTCAGGCTAGATATAAGAAAAGATTTTTTTATCACCTTGGTGAAATCCTGCAATAGGCTGTCCAGAGAAAATGGATGCCCCATCCCTGGAAACAATCAAGATCAGTTTGGATGCAGCTCTGAGCAATCTGCTTGAAGATGTCCCTGCTTATGACAGGGGATTTGTACTAAATGCCCTTTAAAGGGCCCTTCCAGCCCCAATCATCCTGTAAGTCTATGATTCCATGCTTGTTGTGAAGTTAGTTTGCTCTGAGCATCACTTTTTCCCCCCTCTACATACTTACTCTGGGCTTATATCCTTGAGGCACCACTACTGATGACAGCAATTAAGATGCTAAAAGCTGTTGTTTTACTGGCTAATTTTATTACCCACATGAGGCATCAGACAGTGCCAGTGAAATGGTGGATCTGCACTCCAGTTGGCTACAAGGTGCTAGAAAGGCAAAGGATTCTTGTATAGCAGAAGAATTTTTGACAGGCTGTAGAATTTTTTAAAATTATAAGATCAATATATCTGCCTTCATATCTCTATAGTTTGAGAAAATAGCATAATGCTAAATATCAAACCCTCTGTAGCTTAAGGTGGTTTGAAAAACCATGAGCTCATGTTTCTAAAATTATGGCTGAATAAAACAAAAGGATCTGAAAATTCTGCAAAACATTTACTCCCATCTTTGTACAACGCCAGCACTAAATACAGTGTCTGTGGTAAAATTCTAAAACTGCTGCTGTTCTTTCAAAGGAGTACCAAAAGAACCTGCAGCTGTCAAACTCCTCTCAGAAATATCTGTAACAAAACAGCTGTATGCCACACTTAACTAGGAACCTTTCCTGGCCATGACAATATGAGCTGTCTGTGGAGGACAAGAATAAAGGAAGTCTATGCTCTCCCTCAGGTTATGGTGACTTCAGTACAAGCTGCAACTTTGAATAGATGCATCAGTTAATATAAATCCCCAGTACTAGGAGTTTCAATATCCATCAAATTTCTTCCTTTTATTGAAGGAATGGGATACACATCCTACTGTTTCTATGTATTCCTTTACTTTCATAAGGGATTCACCTGTTAGAGGACAGCAGATATTGGCTTTCTATGGTTGTCAGACATCTCATCTTGCCTGAAACACTACCTTGCCTAGATATATTCCCTTGTTCTAGCATCATCAAATAAAACAAATAGAATAACCTACAGTTACTTAACACAGAGTAGGTCAGAAGAACAAAAAAACAACCTAATATTTTACAGCTTGTGAGTATGGCCTATTTCTCCCTTGTGGTTTCATACATAGAGGAGGTTTTATGTTTGGCCAGCTAATAACTTCCAAACTCTGTTCTTAGACATAACTGAAAAATGTTTCATACCAGAACATAAAGAAAAGAATTAAACTGTATATAGGTGATGCTAGCTTTCTTTGATGGCTAACTTTTTGAGCTGTCTTTCACTACAAATAAATAACCTGTGCTCCCTTTCATTATGCAGAAATAAGGGACCAGGAGCTCTTCAGTCAGCCTATTCCAAACATGCAGCTGCTCTGAGTTCTGTCTCCACTGTCCTTGAGTAGTAATAGAGATGAAAACAGCTGCCTAGTAGCAAAGTAAAAGACTGGGTGGAAAAGGTACTTGTGGTTACTCTCATAATTTGTAAGGTGACTCTGCAGAATCCTTCTGCTTTGAAATTAACAGATACACAACTTAAAATGTGACTTTAATCTGAGACATTGAGGGGCTCGTGCCAGCAATGCTTACTGATGGCCAACAAAGGCAAGTGCTGCTGAGATTTCCAGGTCACTTTCCGTGACCACCAGTGATGCCACTGCCAGCTGTGGTTTAAGTCTGGTCTCCCCAGCCTCCCTGTGGCTGATTCCTTGTCACCCAACTCTGTAAAAATGGAACAAAACTAACAACATCAGGTGTTTTAGTATTTAAGGATTAAATGTGTATTTGTGACTGAAAGAGGTACATATCTGAAGCACAGATAGTTTAATTGTAAATGTCCCCTGTAATGCTCCTTACTGACTGCTAAACCCATTAACAGAGAAACAATAAAAGAGAAAAAGCATGCTCATTTTGTCTGTGTTAAACAGTGGCTTCTAGTTAGTATGGTCAGACCACAAAATATCCACCTGATTTCTTACTTGAAAGCTAGACAAAAGCTTAATTCAGAAATATAAAAATTAAAAAAAAAAAAGAAGAAGAAGAAAGAGAGTGAGAAAAAGGAAGAAGGCTGCAAGAAATTTCACTAGGACTAAACCACAAAAAAATTGAAGGTATATAGAATATTTGTTTCTACCACTACATAAAAACATCTTTCACACCTTTAAAATGTCATCCTGCATTTTTAAACTAAATTTGAATGTAACTTCTGAAGATTATGAAATGCTTTGTTACCCCATGTTTTGGTTTTAGTAACTGGGACCACAATCTGAAATATGAAAATAGAGTAAAGAAGTTACAGAATATACAATTTTAGGTCTACTGAACATTCAGATTCAAAGTTACCTTTAAACTTCAGGATTGTGCTTTTTTTAAAAGAAAATACATATGCTTAAACTCTTACCTCAGACTTTGGAATCAATGACCACTCAGGTTTCAGAATTATTTATCCCAGCAGCTCACATGTAATTTAATTACTTTAGTGTAAGACATAGATGTGATTCATATGTCTCATTCATTTCCCCTGTAGACACAGTGCAATGAGGTGCAGAACTGCTAAGTATGAAGAACATACTGCAGGCAGAATTTATGGTTATTTTGGGTTTTGGCTAGTGCTTCCCTCAGATTAAAAAGAATTCATAGCTCCGCTACGTAACTGTGATTTCTTTCTAAAAAAATAAAATGAGGGGAAAGATTAAATTGAAACTAGTGTAGTGCAACAGCAAGGTTGGGGTATAGTACTCAATCTCCATTTTCCAAACACACCCTTCCAACCAGCATCACAACCTGACTTAAACAGTCTTCCCCCTTTCTTTCTACAGACCCTGGGTGTGGTAGTTTCTTCTCTCTGCTGCTTTACAGCAACTCCATGTTCCAGGAGCTCCAGAGCAAATGCAGGCAGCACATTTTTAAGCTATTTTAGACAGCACATTTTATAAGCTGTTACCATGGTAAGTCTGAATATTACATTTTAAACTATTTCGTTTATAGACAGATAAATTATGCATGTATTAACTCAGTTAACTCTATTAACATCTTAACACAAAACTAATGGAACAATTCAATTATTGATAAGCTATTTTGGCATCATGAAATTATAGCTAGGAGCAATGCAACTTTGGTATACAAATTTGTAGTTCTGAATCTTGATTTTCAGCTTGCAAGATGCCTCTGCATGTGAAAGGGTCCTTAAATTGTGCTTAGCTTTGAGAAAGTCTTAAGGACATGTTCAGGTAACTTCCAAAGCTGAGACAACCATGGTCAGTGCAGTAAGGGAGGAAAAAGGTTCCTGTAGGAATAGCATTGGTGATTCAATAGGTGGCACTCTCATCCACTGAGAGATTCAGATTAGTGCAAAGTAATTGAAGGGCTCATTTTTCATCTGAGATATAATCTAGGGGTTCCAGATGACTCCTGATGTTCACAGCTCTCATTACAATTTGAAGGTATTGCTACTGAGAAAATAATGTATCAGCTGCACTTTAGTGTGTGCTTTTTGGTTAATACTTTGGTTCCAGCCAGTGGACAGTTCTACAGTGTTGAGGGAACAATTGCTTGGCCCTGAAGATGTTTCAGCTGTGGATGAAACAGGTCCCAATGATAGACTGTGATTTAGCACAGGCCAGAGAGTAGTCCCAGTGACAACCTTGCATGAAACTATACAGATCTGGAGAGAAAGCTGCCTGCAGATCGGGTGTGGTCCAGAGGACAAGCCTTCACACTGCTCCATTTGCTGGCTGAGACACACCAGGAGAGAAGTTTTGTAATACAGCTGAACTCAACACCATGCTCAATGGCACACCATTGCTCAATGTAGGACATTCCAGAGAATAGCTGCAAGCAGCCTTTCCAGAGAAATGCAAAAGCAGCTGCTCTGAGAACTGCATTATATCTCACAAGAATATCACATATTTGTCACAGGAAAAGAGTATTAAACTTGCATTCTAGAAATGCTGATTCATCTTTAAATTAAATTAATTCAAGCTCACAGTACAAGTGCTGGAATCTCTGTTTAAACTAATTTATTGTATTTCATGTGCAATCACACACTATTTTTCTGGCAAGGTGCAAGTCATGTCCTTATCCTGTAGTGCAGTTCACGATCCTTCACCTTTCTCTGAGTACCAGTCCAAAATCCAAATTATTTTCTGGTTAATGAGTTTCTACTTAGAGGTTTCCTACCATATAAGTTCAGAATGCTGCTGCATTTACATCCCCCATAGAGAAACAGATGTTTTCAAGGGCATTTTCCTTGTATTTTTATTGCATCAGTGCTAATGTTGTAGCGTTTTTGCTGAATCTCATTATAAAAGGTTGTCTGCAGGACAAGATCATTTTTCCATCGTGAGCTCTTAGAAAAGTTATTGAGTTTGGTTCTTTAAATGTTCTAAATCATTTTAGCAGTTGACAGTGCATGCAGCTATGGGGGAGGAAAAAAATGCAGATAGTGAATCTGGAAGCAAAAAGGCAGATTCTCCCCTGCTCTCTACTTTACACAGTCATTTTACTGGTGCTGGCCAATACAGATTCAGAAGCTGGTAGTATGTTATGATCATTTTGCAAACCCTCTCAGAAGAAGGGACTTTGAATAAAGTCAATATAAGACACTGAGGACGCAGTCTTACAACTGTGTTAGGCAGTCACTACCATTAAAACCCTGGTACTCCCCTTCTGTCTTTGCTTGCCACTGCACTTCTGTTAGAGTCTGGATCACGGAGCTGGGCTGCACCAGTGTTCTTCCAATATCATCCTGCAGAGTGGACTCAGCTTTCTAAACACTGGAAGCAGCAGAGCAGAGTGAAGATGGAAAGAGAAGTGTGGCAGTCATGCAGGTGCCAGAATTAGATGGACTTGAAGGTACTATAAAATTACATCTGCACCTACTCTGGTTGGGTCATCTGCCAGTCAATATTCTGAAAATATCCCTCTTCATTACACCTAATTTTGTGTGCTGAAAATTACACACTTGAGCTGATGCCAGAAGTCAAGAGCTCATATCCCTGAAGGTTATGAGCACATGTTTGGTGCCATTTAAGGCTAGAGAAGTCCTTATATCCTTTCCTGCAGAAAGCCACAGTGTCTGTCCTCTCTACCTCTGTTACAAGAGTGACTAGGTTGTCTTTCTCCCTGCCTCACTCTCTCATTTCAACCTTTCAGTCTTTTGCTTCCCTTTCCCCTCCTAGGATAGGTACATTCTTCAAATGGGGAGTGCCTTCACTCACTCTTACCTGTAGTGACTAAGTCCTCGGTCAGCAACATCCTATCATTACTGCAGGCTGAATTTCTTTCTAATTAAATGTGATACAAAGTTTCCTGTCTAGGAATGTCTCCTGCTCATATTTCCCTTGCCAACATTTTTAATATCTCAGGTGTTGATTGGCAGTGGAAACTTAGCCTTACTGACATACTGTTCTCAAATAAATGTTGTAATTAATGAAAGTAGTGACTGTGGCTACTGTTAACACAACAGAAACAGGATGTGACAAAGCCTTTGCTGGGCAAAAGAGTCAGGGTAAAATGAAGGCAGAAATTTGAATTGCTCATGTGCTTCATGTCAAGCTCTCGAGTATCTCACTGTACTGCTTCTGCTGCTCAAGTAATTGGACTGAAAAATACTATCTCCAGCCCAGTGCGCAAAACATGATAGTGTGGGCTAAAAAGTAAAACAAGAGAGCTACAGTCAACACTCCTTGGTTTTGGGCAGAATGAGGGAAACATTACAAACCTTTCTTGCAACATGAAGGTCATGATATAGAAAATAAACTGATTATAACACCCATCGTAACCTTGGAAATATTTTTGCAATATGAACATTGCAGCTCTTTATTGTGCATTTACATTTGTGTCTGTGTCAGAATCCAATGAAACTTAGTTGTGCCTCTGAACATATGATTTCCAAATACAATTTGATTCTGAAAGAGCTTAAAAAATCTGACGAAAAAGATTCTAGTGCAACTTAGTCAAATGAGTACTGAACTAAAAGCAAGCATATCTAGTACAATTGATTTCCAGGAAAAATAAATCAGTATATCTTTTGATACTTATTACATTTATATTCCTATATAAATGTAATAAGTATCAAAAGATATACTGAACCAGAGAAATATTAATGCCTGGGAAAAGACTACATATTTCACTGTCATTTACCAAAAAAAGTATATATCATTCATCCTAATGAATGAAGTTACAGTAAATTAATGATGATTCCCAAACTCGATAACCATCACATAAAAGGACATTTCTAAGAAGTAATCTGTATTAGAATTAAGAGAACTTGTCTCAATGAAATATGAATGATGTCAAACATGCACTGAAGAATGGTGAATGAGGTTACAGGAAAGTCAGATGCAAAGTGATGTTTCTGAAAAGACTGAGTGTTAGACTGAATACTTGAAGTACACATGTTAACAAGAAGTTTTGTTTCCAATATTGACAGGAAAAATGCTCTCTAAGGATGAGATTTTTCAGAGGTGTTCAGCACCAGGGAGTTTCTGAAGAAGTCATTTTGACAGCATCCACTGTTAAAGTGAATTGATGGGCACTGAATGTTTAAAGTTACATCTGGTCTCTTTCCTATCAGCTCACTCTTATAATGAAATAAACCTTACCTTCCCCAGTAAAAAACAAACAAGCAAGCAAACAAAACACAAAACAAAATCCACACAGAAATCTCTGATGAATTTGCTTTTGCAGAAGGACAGTTGTCAAAAATGCTTTGTGTAGCTGTTTGCTATTTCAAGTCTGCTTTAGTAAGTCACCACTAAGTTCAGTAAGACATAAGGTCAAGTTATTCAGAGTTCAGAACTAAAAGTTCTTTGAATCTGAATTACTGAGCCTCCTTGGCACTGCAGGCTCTTGAGGAAGAATACCTGCTGTACAGACTCTTCAAAGGCAACCATATAGCTCTGACCTTATACTAAAGGGTTCTCTTTCAGCAGCAGTCACTTCTGCAGCACTTAACCATTTTTATAAATCCACTGCCAAGGGGATTTTTGCTCTTATTAATTTTTTCTTTCATTGACTAAATTATTTTATCTTTGTACTATTTTCTTCCTTATTAACAGCTTGCATAAAGTAGAAATAATTTGCATTTCTACTCAAAAAATTGCAAAGACATTAACAATATCTACTCAAGAATACCACAATATTTTTGCTTCAGAATTAGGCTGGAGGCACATGAGGATGAGGCCATCTGTTTATTCATGAAACAATTAAGTGCCAGGCCCACGAGGAAATGTTGGACAGAAGAGCAAAAGAGCAGGAGTCACTTAAGAGGTGTAAATACTTGTAATTTACAACTGGTATGATTAATTTTTTTTCTTTCTGTTTTCTCAGGATGCAGAGTATTTAAGACTTCCAGGACACTTTCCAACCGTATAGATTCTGCACTCTGATTTGTAATTGCAGTAACTTAGATACTCACATAATTCCCTCCAGTTGTCTGCTGTCTTTGAGGAATTTTTTCTCATGGAAAAATAGTAAGAGCATAGACTTCACCTGTTAGATAAACACATAAAAACCTAAACCTTTCACTGGGAAATCCCAAATGTAATTATTTTGTGTCAGTCACCGTAACATTTCTAACAAAAGCTCTTATGTCACAAGTATTCTGACTATTTAATTGATAGTGATCAGCAAGATGTTTTGACAGATTTAGATTCAGAATAACATCATTGCCTGGTGCACAGTGGAGGACCTTCAGACCTAGCAAAAGGCAAGAGAGACAGAACATCTGCCAAGACAGACTCTGACCTGCAAAACAGAACCAAAGTTTTCACAACAGCCAGTAAGGAAGAATAAATCTGGAGGTCCTCATATCATTTGCAGAGAGTAACTCTTCTGATAATGAGAACCCTCTTTAAGAGCAGGAGTCCAACTCTGAACTCTGATTTCTCTTGCCTTTTCTGCTGCTGTTCTTTCTCATCTCGGCCATGAGCTACTCCTTCACAATATGGAAATTGCAAAATTATAGCAGTTTGATGGAACAATTTGTCTATTACTGATGCCANCAGTTCAAGCACAGTTTAACTCCTTGTTAGTACAGCAATATATCACTGGAAATAACATTAAATCACGTGAGATGAAAATCTATACCTATTCAGATGGCACAGCATAGGCTTTTGTTTNTTTTCCCAGGACTTTTCCATGGCCTTTCCCTAGCCAGAAAGACAAAACAAATTCCAGAGCTCCGAGCCCTGGGAGGTGCAGGGCCCCTGTGCTACCTGCGTTCCTCCTGGGAAGCCAGGCCTACAACAACTCTTGGAGACATTTCATGGACAAAGCCCAGCCAGTGCCCAGGGAGGGACTCCAGAGAAGGGGCTTCACCTGGGGGGAGGGGAATTACATCAACACTTGTCCTCCTAATTGATACTTGTTCTCAATTATGCCAATTTCCTAAAACCTATAAAAATGTACTCATCCTTGGGATGGTGAGCTTTTGTGGACATCTTTCCATAACTGCCCCTGAAGGCCTTCAAATAAAGATACACTTACATTACCTCCTCTCTAAAATGACCTTGAATTAAATTTCCAGGTTAAGAAAAAGACAACATTACAAAGTCATTGAATTGTACTGCTTTCTTCTATATCCTTATTTCTTTTTTAGTAGTGTAACATAATTTAGTAAATTTTTTGGCTGATATTTTGAAAGGCATTTAGTGAAATATTATTATTCTTTTGCTCCTCCTCTTAGGTCAAAGCGAGTATCATGGATCAAATAGTAACCTCATTTTTCCTCAAAGGAAAAAGATACTAAGAGANTATTTTATTTATTTATTTTATTTACATTTCTCTGTCTTGTAATCCTCAATTATTATGTGCAGTTCAACACCCACTTCTATCACTTAATATTTGTTTCCTAAGAGCACATGGATGCACCTGGAAGTGTTTTCTGACTGCAGCAGTGGTGTGACATTGGGTTCTGACCTCTTCTCATCCTGCTGAAGGTGCTTCCATCTGTGAGAGGGGAGAGTACTTGCTTTTCCGAAAGAAAAGAGCCTGCAAACTCACTGCTGAGCCCTAGCACTGCACCTGAACTCACCCCACAGCTGCAGGGCGGTGCAGCTTCTCCATCTGTGAGGCAAACACAGCCAAGGAGTGATTTTTCTGCATTTTCCTGGGGAAGTCATTCACATCTTGGAGGGTAGATGTCTTTTTTTCTTTTCTGCAGGCCAAATGTCTGTTGTTTGATAGGAAACCCAGGAGAACCACCGTGCCCTGAATCTAAACCGTGGTACGAGAAACAGCTTCATAATGTGAACTCTGAAAGTGTACTCCTACTGCATCTTTTGCCCTTGGTTAGATTAAACAAGAAGTCCTGCTTCTTTTGTAACATGCCTACAGAGTTTCAGCAGATACAGAAGAGATACAAAAGGTTAACACAGTATTTTCTTCTGACCCAGGTCCACTGAAACTGCTGCTTCCAGCACTTCCCTGGTATCACCTGGCAATGCTTTCACCCCCAAGGTGTCTTTTTCAAGCTCCAGAAATGATGTAAAAATTCTGTCTCCTTCTTGTATTGTTCTGAAACACAAGGCAGTGAGTACGGAAAAATAACACAGTCCTTGAAAAATGCCAAACATAAATGTTTTATGAAAAATTGTGGCTTACATGCACTGCCCAAATAATTTTTTTTAAAAGTTTATTTTGGTTTTTTGATGGGTTTTGATGGTGCTTGGGAGGTTTGTTTTGTTTTGTTTTCTGGAACTGCCTTTGTTGTTCTAAAAACAGCATTTTTGAGCTATGCCAGTAAATAAGTCTCAGAAGAACTTAAACAGGGAAAAAATAACAAAAATTTCATAGCATATTAATGAAGCTGAATAAATGCATGATGATAGGTAGTCCTAGCTGTTATCACTGTGAGACACAGTGAGATTCCCATCCTGACAAAGCTTGACACTGAACAAACTAAGACATTAAACAAAGATTGCCAAACAGCAGAGGAAAAAAGCAGTGTTGTGTGAAATTAAAATACTGAAAAGAAGGGGCAGGACCATTTTATACTTTCTTTCCAGAGGATAAAATGGGATAGAAAACTTGGGAAATTGCTGAGAATGAAGGAAAATTAATTTTGCTACATGTACAGTCATGACCACCTTTAATTCTGCCTGCTAGGAGAGGGAGCTCTCTACATACCTCTTCCACAAACTCTTGACAGATCAAACCTCTCATAATGCATCCATTACTTTCATTTTCACAATATAGAAATGACAATATATTAAGAAACTCTAGAAAGCAATGGCACAGAATAAAATCTTACCCTTACTGGGAAAATAAAATCTTGCATTATTTTCCACTTGTCCTGGTTTTGGTTAGGATACATTCAATTTTCTTTCTAGTAGTAGGTACAGTCCTGTGTTCTGGATTCAGTATGAGAATAATGTTGGTAACACATTGATATTTTAGTTGTTGACAAGCAGTGCTTACTCTAAATGAAGGACTGTTTAGTGTTCTATGCCCTACCAACAGATAGGCACAGGAAGCTGGGGAGCAGCTGACCTGAGCTGGCCAAAGAGAGATTCACCATGGCCTGTGTACAGACCAGGGGGAATCAGCAGGAGCTGTGGATGGTGCTGCAGACCAGCAGAGCACTGGCCAGTGAATGGAGAGCAAATGCTCTGTGCATCACTCATTGTAGCTGACACCTCATGGAGCAGATTGAGGGATCCCAGTAATGCTTGCTTTCCCAGGCTTTGGCACACCATCCCACTCCTGCCCCTGGTCAGCCTTGTTTTGTCCTTTTCCCCATTTTGTTCCTTTCCACCTTTTGATGCAGTCCAGGATAAAATTTGCATTCTAGGCTGTGAGTTGTGTAGCTGTAACATTTGCATTCTAGGCTGGATGTGACCCAGCCCATTGCTTGGTCACATCCAGCCTCTCATTCACCTACAACCCCGAGTCCTCCTCACTGGGCTGCTCTCAATCTGTTCATCCCCCAGCCTGTGTTGATATTGGGGGTTGCCCTGACCCAGGTGCAGCACCCTCTGGATGCCATCCCATCCTTCAGGAGTGCGAACAGCACCACTCAGCTTAGGGTTGTCTGAAAATTTGTGGAAGGTGCTCCTAATCCCTTCATCTATGTTATTAATGAGGATATTAAATAACACTGGTCCCACTATGGACCCCAAGGTACACTACTCGCCACTGATGTCCATCAAACATGAGCTGTTGGGTATTTTTGTTGAATTTCAGCACATGATGTGTCTCACATCAAGTAATATCTGTCTACAAGAAAGTAAAATTCCGAGAAGGGTCAAATATATGTGTCAGCAGAATCAAGAATTCTTGTGCACAGAGAAGAGTTGCCCTTGCAGCTGTCTGAAGATGTTGCCTGATCTTCCTGACAGTGCACAATTATGAAAAACAATACCTTGAACTTGTGCTGCGCAGGTCTGTGTCAGTTTGCAAAACTATAATCCTTCACAGAGACTTCACTTGAACAGCAGCCCAGAGACATTCAAATAATGTTGCTTCAAACACAATAAAAGAAATGCAAGCATTTTGCTCTAAAAACAAATCCACTATGTGTTACACTTAACCCTCAGTTTTTCAGCCTCAGGTATGCAAACAACCCTTAAATTCCTTACAAGCTTGTTCTGAGGAGTCTTCCAGCAGCCACAAAATGCTCAGATACCATTTCAGAAACAGAATTTTTTTACAATCATAACATTTTGTAATGGCATACTCATTTATCTTACACACCTTCTGGTTTCCCATGGAGTTTCCTCTCATATAGAGCTTCAGGGCTATCGGGGTTTTTTGTATATTGCAGCCTGTTGTTGCTGAGACACTTAGAAAAAAATGCTTTCTTCCACTTCACCTATGTTGGGCAATGTTACTTTCACCCTGGCTATCAACCATTATGATTGTGCAGTTGATCACAGCTCTTCAAGAGCTTAGAGGTGTGTTGACACCATGCTTATGCACAGTGCTGTGCATGCATTCACTTATAAACCTTTGCAACAGAGCATTAGATACAGCCCTCAAAATACTCCACAACCGCATTGATCCCCTGCTTACAAATTTTGTTAAAACATTCATTAATGGCCCTAGATGATTCAGCATCACCACCAACTGCTTTGGAACCCCAAAGCCACCCTAAAGCCTGAGTGAGAACATGAGCACATCTTCCATTTTCCTTACAGCTTCTCCCATTAAGCTGAAGCCTTTCCAGTTTTACCAACAGAGTCCCAAGCAAAGAAAATATGAGACTTGATCAATATTCCAGAGAAAAATAACACTTAACCCACTATTCTTAACACTGTCCTTAACTACCAGAATAACTAAAATTACACAGATGGATCAGTTTTTCTTACAGAGGAGTTTCGCTGTCTATTCAGAAAATAACATTGATAATTTTTACACCCCTAAACAAGTTCTATGTGAGTTAAGTACAAAAAGCTTTCCCAAACTTTAATTAAAATCAGCAAAACTGACAAATTGCATCGTTTGCAGTGCTATACTATCTTTATTGTAATATCTCAAAATAATTCACATTTTCAATCAATCAAGTAGGAGACACTGCTATTTTCCATGAAGAAAAAAAAGCACACCCACAACCCTTCTTGGAATTTGCAGTATGTTCCATTTCCCAAATATCAGTCAAATATGGTATTTTTTATTTAATCCCCATGGTTTTCTAAGGAAAACCAAAATAAAACTAAACAAAATTTTAAAAAACTAACCAAACAAAAAAACCCCAATATTCACTCAAAGTTATAAGACTGCATTATTTACCAAAGTGACAAAATCCCTATATACAGGAATTTTCAACTCTGTATATAATTATTAAAGAAGTTTGCTGTATTTATTGCATACTGTTAGAATTTTTAAAGCAAATCTGTTTTCCCCACTAACAGAAAATTCAAACTGGGCACTTATTACAGTGAGGGAATTATTGCCTGAGAAATGGAGGACAAGAGAAAAAAAGAAAAATGTTCGTTCCAGACACAAAGCAGACCATTTTCAAACACTGGGAAGAGGACTCTGCTCACAAATGCATCTCACCTCCCACACATCCTGAGAGTGAGATTGCTCAAGATTACAAGTGAAGCTCTCATTAATTTAAAAAAAGAGGAAAAAAAAGAAGCATTTTAGAGGGCATTGCTTTGAGCTCTGGTTGACTTGGCTGGTCTTGGCAATTACTTGGGGAAGCTGAGAGCTTGACACTGGGAGGGAAAGCAGAACTTTGCATATGCCTGGGTGTGTTTGTTTAACACAAAAATGCAGTATTGACTTGGAGCAGAAGTACATTATCAAAGTCCTGAATGAATAGAAGTAAAATTGGATTTTTGTGTAAGGAAAGACAAGCAAGTAAAAGCAAGTAGCAAAGACCAGAGTGTTCAGAAAAAAGCTGGGCTTGCTCAGGAAGCTGCTGAATTGGATCCCAGGGAGAGAGTTTTGTAGAGCCACAGAGCTCAGAGAAGCTGGCAGGGCTTTAAAGTCAGAATCCTCTAAGGGCAAGAATGAGCCTTCCCATACTCAGTCGATAAGAAGGTTTATCAGGAAACCCCCATCTGCATCCTTGAACAGTTTCAAGCCCATATGCAATAAAGTCCTGGGTAACCTAGCCAGATTTTCAGCAGAACCTGCTGTTGCAGATGGGTGTTGAGTTGGAGATATCCTTAGGTCCCTGGCAACCTGAACTGTCCTAGCACAGGATAAAGAGAGAAAAAAATTCAGTAAAGAGAAATTCAGGTTTATAGGATAGTCATGTTACTACAAAAGATTAGTTATGTACTAGGTAAATATATTAGTGTATCAACTTTTTTTTTTTAATCTGAGATTTATGAGGCTCTTTTTGCATTTTCAGAGGAGAAATGTCTGCACTTCAAACCCAAGTAATACATCCCTCAAGATAAATAGATATCAAACACTCCTGAAAAGATCAATAACTATGCTCCATTAGCCACGATGTAATGATGGAAGGCAGACCTCCAACCCATCCTGCTGAGGAGCTGCTGTCTAGTACCAAAGTTAAACTTTTATTTCTCAAGAGAAAAAAACATAAAGATGTAACTATCAATAGAAGTATCAGATAAGCTCTACTAGTTTAGCAGATACTTAATTCCATTTGTATGCATGTATACATGCAAATTCACAGTCTGTGTAAAATCCTGGGAAAGGATACATCAATATTAATCATGACATTTCTTTGTATTTCTTTTTAACCCTTCATCTCAATGAAAGGTTACTTATGCAAAAGCCAGACATTCATACTACATACCATGGCCCATTTAAAAATTATATTCTCTTCAGCAAGGAAAATATGATCACTAGTGATCCTGATTGTCTTCTTGTTTCCCCTGTCAAGATCTGCTACAAACTTCACTGATACCTGTGGCATAATACCAGACATGGAAAGGAGTCATGCTCCTATGTAGTAATTTACACATGAATATGTACATTTATAATGTTAAGTTAAATCAGGAAAAGTGCACAATGAGAGGAGAGGTCCATCCTAGATAGCAGAGCAAGAACCTAAGAGGGAAAGCACACTCATTTCAAGAGTAGAGCATGGAGATAGCTGTAACCTAAACTCTGATTTTATACTGTTGAAAAGCAAAAAAAAGTAAAAAAGTAAAAAGTTATTTTACAGTACTTTGCAGTCAAATAGTAAAAATACACATTGTCTAGTAAAGGCAGGACAGGAAACATTCTACTTGCTTACGAGATAACCAAACAACTTTGATATTACAAGTATTCTGTATAAGATTTATAATACTCCCCTGATCTCTCCAAGAAGGGTAGCTATAGCTTCTTGACTTGCTGCCTTGTTCCATCAATCCATCATAAAAGAAATGAGAAAGGATTAGTTACCCATCTTTCAGTTCACACAGTTTTGCATTTAAGAGCTATGCTAAAAAATGACAAGCTACTGGTGTTCAGGTCAGGCCTTCCAATGACGTAAATGAGCTGAGTTCATTTTACTTTAATAAAAATTCAACAGTATCAGACATATAGAGAAAAGAACAGACAATCCCCAACCCTCAACCCCCAAAATTGTGAGGTTTCTTTAAAGATGTATTAATTGATAAAGAGTGGCTGGAGAATTAATAAATGTTAAGAACATTTCCCCCTGAATCTTTCACGGATTTAAACCCTTTGACTCTTTGTGGCAGTCACCAAACCAGACAGAGCTGAAGAGCTAGGCAGAGTGATAATCTATTACATTGTTTTTCTGATTCTGAAAAATTATAAACGAAGTAAAAAAATAAAAGCAGCTTAAATATCAGTGTACAGAAACAGGGTAAGCACAGCAAGCTCACTGTCAGTAATCCATCTCATCCTCAAAGTAATATTTCATTTCTGACACCAAACTTAATTGCAAGTAAGGAGTAACTATTAGACCAAAAAATTGAAAGCTTTAAGCTCAGTCCTGCTTTACATGAGTTGTGTGGATCAGTTTGTCCTCAGTGTGATGCCTCACAAAAAGATCCTTTTGAAAAAGTGGACTTAAGTCCTGTTATTTTGACAAGGAAGACAGTGTGGCAGCAAGACAGGTAAATGGTGAGGTATTTAGTAGGCAAAATATGATTAAAAGCTAATTCTCAAAGCTCTCAGTTAAAAGGAATTGATTACTTACTTGTTAATGGAAAATAAAATTTTAAAAAAGGATATTATAAATCTTGACATAAAATTCAGATTTTACTAAGAAACATACATGTATGTTTTCTTATTCTCCAATAACTCAATGAATTTTTTTTGTTCTGTAGTTAGACAACAGTTTTCTGAGCAAGCCATGCCAACTCACATAGAAAATTATCTTCTAGCCTTGATAAATGAGTTCTAGTGAATTCTTACTGTTTCTGACTTATCCTAGAATGAGTTTTGGAAGTTAAGCACTCACTTTTCTGTTAAAATTGCAGGTGCTTGCAATCACAAAGTAGTCATTTTAAAGGATTCACCAAGAGGACATGAAATTATCCTGAAAATATGGGAAGGCATTAACTGTTACATTGAAAGCTGATCTTAATTGGGACACACCTTAACTTATTCATTTGAGTTCATTAAATGAAGCTGTTAAAATTTGTCACATGTACCTTGAAAATTGTTTGAACGCATTTTAACAAAACATCTTCCAGTTAAAACTGGACTTCTGAAAGCTACTTAGATTGTCACATTTCACTCCGTACAAGGAATGAAGGACAATTTTAATTCACTTGAAAATCTCTGGACTTAGAAGTCTTAGGAACTGAGTAGTATGGTTTCAGCATCAGATTTGGTCCTAATTTTGTCACTAATGGCCATGGGAAAGAAGATCATATCTTTGATCCCATTGCAGTGCCAATAACAGAACTGAAGAAAATGTTAAATTGCAAATTCTAGAAATTGAGATATATTCCAGGAAGAGTGAGATAGAAAATTTAAATCTTAGAAGCGCTTTTTCTTTGTGGCCTTGGGCCTCCAGAGGTAGAATGCTCCACTCAAGAGGTCAACAATAAAGATGCACTTGAATCATGCTAGTCAACCAAGAAACTGTTTGGGAAAAAAAAACAAAACAATTTCACAAACAAGCCAGAAAAATTTCTAAAACTCCTGTAATGATTTATGCTTCTCTTTTTCATTCTAATTTTCAACTCGATATATTAGTATTGTGCTACCTTGGATTTAATAAGAGAGCCTGAAGTTTTGGGAGGATTAAGATGGACACTTTTGCATGGATCAATCTGATTGCTCTTATCAAGCAAATGAGGAAGTCAGAATTAATTTTTATGAATTCAAGTGTAGGATACAAACCATTTTAAGGGATTAATATATTTAATTTTGTCTATTATGTATTATTAACTGAAAATTTCATTAAAATAGTAAAAGTCAGAGCAAAATATTACCAAGAGACAGATGGAGCAAATGAGGCCACCTCTTAAGGTGTCAGTTTTCTGTAAATTCCATGGCTCTGGAAGAAGTCAGGACAGTACAATACACATTAAACTCTTGGCCTGGTGGATATGGTCTTTCAGATACTTGCAGTAGGGTGAATTCCATACAATTTAACAATCAGAAAGGATGTTTTCAGTATAGACTTTAAAAAAGAAAGCTCCCCCTCATACGTGTTTTCTGTGAAAAAGGGTATCTCAAGACTTCCAGAAAGGCAGTAGTGTAAATAATAATCTTCTTCATTACTACCCTTCTGTAAAAGTGTTGCAGTTACTGATTGGTTATTTATCATATATGATTTCATAGAAGGCAATTTATATCAATGATACTCTGGAATAATCACACTTTAAATTTCTCAGCCTTAAAGCATACATTTTTCTCCACACTTATGAAACCTAATTTGAAACTCACAGAAGTTCTTCATCAAAAGTTTGTAAGATCTATCTGGATAAAAGTCTGTTAGGAGTCACATCTGATTCTGCTTGATAGGGACACTGCTGATGACCTAGATTTTCTCTTTTCTTTTCTTTTCTTTTCTTTTCTTTTCT
>VWZP01002961.1:0-29905 GCA_013396995.1 Dicaeum eximium | reverse complement strand
TTCTCTTCTCTTCTCTTCTCTTCTCTTCTCTTCTCTTCTCTTCTCTTCCCCCGGGCACTCAGTGACCTATAATCTTATCAATTAGCGACTTAGCTTATTTAAAACACATGCAAGTCTCTCAAATTTCTTTATCTTATGGGCTACAAGCTTCAGTTATGAGAATTTGAGAAAAAGTATACAAGTAGTCATCTCTACACAGAACAGGTATAAAACTTGCCTTGACTCATGAAAATAAGGTAAAATGCAAAAATCAGTGAGCTATGAAATTCCAAAACATTTTCCCCTTCCTTCTGTTTCTAAAGTTTGGGAAACATTAGTACGGAAAGACTCCTTAAAAGGAGGAAATTCTGGACTGACAGATGTAAAATTAAAACTATTTTATAGCAGTGGCATGACTTAGAATAATTTCTACATGACATTAAAAAATCAATTTCCAAAATCATAGACTGGTTTGGGCTGCGAAAAAAAACAGTAAAATGAATGTTTCAAATAAAATAAAAAAATATTCAGACATGTCTAAAAGGGCACAAATTTTTCTGACCATTTCTTGCGGGGAAGGCACAAGGAGAAACCCCCTTTTCAGAATGATAAAATAAAAATACATATTTCACCTGAGGATGTATTTCTTAAAAAAAAAAAAAAAAAAAAAAAAACAATTAAAAAAAAAAGCAGCTAAGTTTTTTCCTTACCTGTTATAGGTTGCCTACTAGCCTAGACAGTCTATCACAATGGCAATGGAACCCTGGGAGCAGCTGACATCAATGAAGGCCAGTTTTAGGGTGTCCTTAACAGTTGTCTAAATGTGAGCAAAATAGAGTCCAAGCATCGCACAAGTGACTTAAAATCATTTTGTCTTGCAATCCACATCTCCTGACTAGCCTAAGTCTTTAGATATAATTGAAAGAATAATTTTAATTTCCCCAACATAAGTCCATTAATGAAGCTGTCCTTAAAATATCTCCTGGTTAATCTCCCGGGCTAAGCTGGATCCTAGAACTCATTCCGTGCAACCTTGGTCAGTGAGAAATGCAACCTAAAGGGAATCCTCTGGTGAACTCTGAATGTTCTGTCTGTGGTATTTCCTCTATGTATTTAGACATGATGCATGGGGATGTCTAGAAAGATCCAGAAATGTAATTTGGGAGTCATCTAAATGTGTGCATAAACTACACTGCCCAGCAAACTACCCAACCAAGGGCTGTCAAAACTCAAAAATATAGCACATGGCTGAATGATTCTTTAATTTCTGACCTTTTTTTAACACACAATGATGCTATTTAAAAATATTGTTCCATTCAAAGGCATCTGGAGACATGGTAAGCCAAGAAAAAGTAAAAACCGAAAATTGGAGTCTGGCCCTAACAGTCAAGTTTAAACATGGATCGGCAAGAAGCATAATTTTTGTAATATGTATGCCTTTTCATATGAGGTTTTGGTATAGACCTCCATTAGACTTAGACTGTACTTTCAGTCTAAAGGGAAACATATGGAATTTTGAATTCCACTCAGTTCAAGATTTTCTAAACAAAAAATGGGAAGGGAAATTACAAAGGAGAACATGGAGGGGAAAATAATGTTCAGCATGCACATGAAAAAAAAGAAAGATTAAATATTATCTGAATGCTTTTGCATAAGGCAAAATTATGCAGCTCTGCTGTAGTCTTCTCAGGAATCTGGAAACAATCAGCAAACTCACATGTATAGTCCTTTTTTCTTACTCATGTGAGTTTGCCTTCTCTAGGAAACTGGAAGGCTCACATGTTGATAAAAATTCCAAAAACTATTGGCAGAAAGGCAGCCGCTTTTCCTTTATTGAGAGACATTTTCAAAATCATCCTGTTTTGCCTGCCACCAATAGCTTTAATTTGCTTATTTTCTTTGGTCAGAGATACATCAAATAACATTATCACATTACCTCTGCTCCCTCAGAACTGAAATACAAAGTTAAAGAGCTGCATAACTGGCATTTCTCATTCTTGTTTCATTTTAAAAGGGTGCATTTTCAGATCTAGTGATGATGAGTAGTGGTCATTAGCACATTTTAGTTCTTTCCCTCTCAACACGAATCATAAAAATTTTCCAAATGCCTTTCCGTGTTTTCAGTGAAGAAACGATTAATACAAAGCTGAGAATAAGCTGTTCACCCATATTTCTTTTCAAATTATTTCTCTTCCCTTGCCCCAGTGCTGAAGATGTAACAGAAAAGTATTAATTGATTTTTAAGTATCTTGATTTGGATATGCTACTCTCTCTGAACTGCACTGCTATATAGCTTAATTGTTTTGTACATAATATCACCTTCCCTCCATTTATATTCCTGTGAAGTACATGGCCTCACATTGCCCATCTGATTTAATTCTGACTGCTTGGATGCCTTTTAGATAAAGGGCACTGTTTCACGGGGAAATTAGGAGCATTCTTTTCTTTTGTCTTCATTTTCCCCATCCTGTCCCCTGAAGCCACAGGAGCAAGAGGATGTACAGAGTAAAGAAACAAAAATTCATACACATCTAGATGCAACTAATTCTCTCCACTGAGCAACAAGGTTTCATAGTCTGCTGGAGAACCCATTATTCTTAATCCATCCAGAAAGAGGTCTATTCACACTATTTCACATTCTAAGTACTTTTCTAACAAATTTATTAATTATGCACTCAAACAAATTATTTTGCCTGTGGAGAATTGTTAATGGAATTTTTCTTGCGCCACAATCCTTCCTCTTTCCTTCCTCTTTATAAGTAATTCCTATATCCAATTACCTTTTTTTTTTTTTTTAATAGTATTCTCTTATCTCACTCCACAAATTCTTGGAGAAAGGGATCTAAAAAGATAAGCAACAATTGCCCTATTAAATGGAAACACAAATCGTTTATCACCACACTATTTCCCCTCCCCCTTACTTCTCTTATATATTGTGTAACTCTAACTTTCCCTGGCTTTTCATTTGCCTTACTTAAACATACAGAATTAAGCAAATTCTGCCGTAGTTAAAATCAAAATAGAATCACTGACTGGTTTAAAATCGTGAAGTAGTGGCCTGCCAACCCATTTGTCATGGCAGGACAATTCAGGTCAATGTCAGCCTCAGGAGGTCTTCACTGCCACCTCCTGCCCAGAGCTCAGCCAGGGAGGCAGGTCAGGTTGCTCAGGCCTTTACCCCATTTAGTGAATTCTTCTTTTCCATGTGGGTGGAGGTGGCCTCCAGAATGAGGTGCACCCTCTCCTTTCAGGAACTGAGCTGCAGTTCCCTGGGTCCTCCTTCTTGCCCTTTTTGAAGACATGGGTGACATTTTCTTTCTCCCCTGAGGCACCTCTCCTGGTCACCACGACCTTTAAAAGATGATCATAAATGGCTTCGTGATGGTGTCTGCCAGATCTCTCAGCACTCAGGGATACATCCTGTCAGGGTCCAGGGGCTTATGGACGTCACGTTTGCTTAGGTGTTCTCTGAGATTGTATTTATAATCTCTTCTCCAGGTTTTGCTGGCATTTCTACCCAACTTTTCCAGTAGTGCTGCGCTCATTGCTGAAGGGCACTAGTTATCTTAAGAAGATACAGAAGATAGAGAGGTGCTGTGCAACACTGGGAGCTGAGGCTCAACCTGCTCACCCACTTCAGTTCTCCTCTGCTATAAGCTCCAGGATGTTTTTATCAACACTGTAGATCTGCATCCTTTCAGTTCTTCCCCCACTCTATTTGAGTAGTACGATTTCTTTCCCTGACAATTTCTAACATGCTAGGGAGCACAGTTTGCAAATATAAAGACACTTAAACAGATTTCAAAAGCTTTCTAAGCAGCTGACAGGTGGTTTTTTGCAGAAAGAAACAGAAGACTTGTGAGGGGAAATCCTGTTTATCACTTTTAGCAGAGAAACACTGTTTTCTATGAGATTGAGACACTGAGTGAAAGCATTTAGGCTAGAGTATAAATTTAATGAAAAAGACAAGGATCAATTGCATAATAATTCTTTATTTGACTTTATAAGGTAAAAAATAATTCTGTAGGAAATAGTCATTGATGAAACAAGTCATTGGCATCATGTTTGTTTCTGCTTTAAAATTTTTTATACAGGTTTTATTGGTTTTTCATTACTATTGAGGTGTATTTAGTTAAGTTTCATAACAGTAGGAAAATTCTTCCATTTTTCACATAAAGTCAAACTTGTCTCCAGGCAAGAAGGAAGCAGAAGGATTCTGAACCTTTCAAGTTTCTTCAGCTTCTTAGATCAATGACTTAAGTGGGATTTAAGCAGACCTCTGGCCCCATGCCACATCACACAAGTGTTAACTTTACTAACATGTAATGGTCTCAATTACAATCCAAACAGCCCTACCCTGCTAAGTAAACCCACTAGAATAACAGGTACTGTGGAAACTATTCTGTCCAATCCTGTTTTATAATGATCCATGCTGTGTCTACCTTCTCACAAAAAGAAGCTATTTTCTGGTAAGTTTAAAAACATGCACTTGTACCAGCTTGGAGATTTTAGAGGATAAAGTAAAATCTTTTTTTTTTTTTTTTCCTAAAGCAGGTTTTAAAGTGATCTTAATTGGCATTGTTACTACAAGGAGAGGCTATTTCTTCAAACATACAGAACCATTAGGCAACTCATTTAATTTGAATGGATTCATCTTTCACATCCCTAAATCATGTAATAACCACTGTTCAATCACTGGTAATGCTGAGTCCACAAGAAAGTGACTTGTAAGTCTCTTAAACATCAATATATAATCTCTGCATTAATTTGTATGGACTTTCTAATCCTTACACAGTATATGTCCTCTCCTAACAAATACTGTCTTCCCATGACCCACGAATCTTAACAATTAATGACACTGTAACTAAATGAACCAGACTACTCCCCAGACTTATGAGAAGCAGCCAAGGTCACTTGGTCTGCTCAGCCTGGAGGAGACCAAGGGAGACCTCACTGCAGTTACATCTTCCCCATGAGGGCAGGAGGAGGGGCAGACAGAGGTTTGGGTTGGATTTATGGGATAAAGCTCTTGCCCCTGTGTGTGTTTGGGCACTGGAACAGCTCCCCAGGGAAGTGGTCATAGCACCAAGCCCGACAGAGCTCAAGAAGCATTTGTACAATCTCAGGCACTCAGGCACACGGCGTGACTCCTGGGGTGTCCCATGCAGGGCCAGGAATTGGACTTTGATGATCCTGATGGGCCCCTCACAATTCAGTACATATTATATGACCTTCTATGACTCTGAGTGTAACCCAGACTAAATCAGCAGGGATATCAACGCACTGGAGCAAAGCCATGACTTGGCATCACTTCCTATTTGCATTCTAATGCAATATCCCTGAACCCCTAATCATTCTACAATAACTCAAATGGCTGCTGACCTTGAAGGAAAATTCCAAATAACCTAAAACACTTCTCAGAAAGATAAGCTGCTGCAAAAATATTTTTCTTGCCCTTTTTCCTCTAGCAGGACTTTTCACAGAAAGCAAAACAAAGTGCCAGGCCTAGGCCCGCAGTGACACAACACCGTGAGACCTGGAAAAAGGCCATAGCATGAAAGCAAATGTTGACACTCCAGTTTGTATTTATCCAACTGGAAGATAACCCTGAACTAGTTACAAGGCAAAGCTCGGCATCTTGAAAGCTAATGTCAGCCCTCTATTGCAACCATGGATAAATCATGTCCTTTCCCACAAATGCATTGCACATTTTGTAAAAAGACTGTGAAGGCAACAGAAGTCTGGTCTTTTTTTTTGCTTAACTTAAAACATTCAAAAGGATACATCCTCCAGGTTTCAACAAGACTTGGGTCCCTACTACAGCTGTTCCCAGCTTTCCACACCTAGCTGCTATTATTTACATGGCTTTTCAGAAATTCCTGAACGCTTGTTTCACAAATAACATAAAAACTTCATTATTTTTGAGGCATCTACCACTCTGTTAATATTGATGTTGATCTACAGGTTAAATGTTACTTGGGTAGAGAAAAGAAGTAGAAAATGGGAAAAAACTTTACTCAATGTAACTTCTTACAGAAAAGAAGAAATGAGGCCAAACCTAGCACCTCATCAAAATAAATTCCTAATCTATACAGACATAAGAGGGGAAAAATTGAAAGAAATTCAACTCTTCATTCAATAAATTTTTCTAAGCATATTTTTAGACATCCAAAATGTGACAGATAATAGAGAGCAGAAGTGAATTGTAGTGAAAAAGTGGACAGACATGAAACAAATTTGTAAGATGTAAGAAAACACCTTAATGTAACATGTAAATATAGAAGGATTGAAAAAAATTATTTAACTTAAACAAAGCCATACAACTAATCCTTTCAGCAGATGCGTGTATGTATTTGAATACCTCCCACACACTTCAAAGTGTTAATTCAACACAATACTGTTTTTACAGAATAAAAGAGTAATGAAATTTTATTCCTATACAATAAGTACTAAGTGTAGGAATGGAAAACCCTGCCAGAGGCTGGGCCACTCTTGCTGTAGAAGACAAGTTATTAGCACCACAAGCCAGACACAGTGAGAACACTAAAGAGAGCAACAATGCACATTCTCCTCTGGAACAGATTTAACTTAGCAACGCAAGAGGTGCACAAAAGCCAACAGCAAAGGACACACTTTAAAAGTGCCATAACTGCCTTGCACAGCAGCTCTAGTGTGCAGATAGCATGATTTTAGCACACTTTTAAATAAGATCAGGAATATACTTAGGACATCTCTTTTTAGTGGGGAATGAAGTTTCTTGTGGGAACAGCAATGCAATGACCTACTGACAGCAGACTCATGCAAAAAGGGTCATGAAACAAACTGGTCCTACAGAGAAAATCAAGTCAGTCATGTCCCTAGAAAAAAGTACTTTTACTTTCACTGTGTGGTTAAGATCTTAGATGAATGAGCTGACATGATTTATGTTTATCTTAAATTAATCTAAGTGGAGAGAATATAATCATCCATATTATTAGACACTTGAAAACTCCTACTCTAAGTGGGATTTCAGCAAGGTGTCATCAGCCAGAGGATATTCTAAAAACAATAGAGTTGTAAACAAAACTGTTCAACACTTTCAGAATTAATGCAGATTTATAAGATATTGCACATCACCTCCACATGTGTGCCATTAGGTGTTGAAAATATACCACATTTCCTGCATCTGGTTATGTCTACAGTCTACCACTACACACGAGTAGAAACATATGCATGCTTCAAGTCTTCAGTATATTACCCAGAAAATAATATTTGGGGGAATGCTTACTGTTTTAATGCTGCATTGGTTGTCAAAGGAAACTAAAAAAAAATTTAAAAGTATTTTCACAGTCATTTCATGGCAACGATTCATCTCTCTCTCATAGGCATAAAAGCATAGACACATACCACTTCAGATGCATTCTCAGTATTTTAATGGTTCCAATCTAATTTAACTCAAAATTTGAGGGATATCCCAGCTCAGCAAAAATGAGTCTGCAGCAGAAGAAAAAGGAAGTCCTTTCATTGTGATGAACTATTACAGTTTTAACTTCATCATGAGTTTCCTGTATGAAAGAGCTAGAACCCCAAACCACCAGACAATGGTTAATGTCAAATATGCACCAGATAATTTTTTTTAAAAATGAGGCATTTTCAGACTATAAAACTTCTCAGTTAAACTCAATCTAAACTGAAAATAAACACTAGTACTAATCCAGATGAGAAAATTTATTGTCTGAAGCAGATAAAATTTTGTTTTCAATTACTCTGCATGCATTACACCCATTAAAATTATCGTGTAAGGATGTATATTGATGGGAAACTGTTAGTTAATCAACTCTTCTGGGCACAGAAGAGTTTACTCTTTGATGTCTTTTTCTATACAAATAGGAAAATTCTTTTACTTACTCTCAAGTAAAAACCTTAAGCAGCATATGAAGGAAGGAGAATAGAAATAAAACCTATAAATAGGTGCTATTTGTGAAAATAATATGTTGTTGCTAAAAGTAGAAAGTTGTGAAAATGTCTCTTGGGCACTTTAGGACAATTAAGAAACCAACTGGAACTGTGCATTGATTCTCACTTTTGAAAACATTTATTTTCTCTATTCTCATCTCTTTAGCAGTACAGCAAGGTCAGAGGAAAATGTTCAGAGAGCTCAGCTGAGATGACTTAGCATTTATTTCTAGCATTGAGGTGTCTCACTAAATAAGAACATCCAGGTTATAAAACAGTGTGGCTGAGTGTTCCACTTGCTGTGTTCATAAGAGCACATTCCCTCATGAACCTTAGAGATATCAAATTCAGTGCACCCTAGGAAAGATCACAGAATCATGGAATGGCCAGAGTTGGAAGGGACCTTCAAGATCATCTCTTTCCAACCCCCCTGCCGTGGGCAGGGCCGCCTTCCACTTGACTAGGTTTCTCAAAGTTGCATCCAAAGTGGCCTTCCAGGGATGGGGCATCCACAACTTCTCTGGGCAACCTGTGCCTGTGCCTCACCACCTTCCCACTAAACAATTTTTTTCCTAATAGCTAATATTTTACTTTGAAGCGATTTCCTCTTGTTCTGTCATTTCATGTCCCTGTAAATAATCTCCCTCCACCTTTCCTGTAGGCTCCTTTCAGGTCCTGAAAGGATATTTTCAGGTTTCTGAAGTAAAACCATTTCTACTGTGTCCTCATTATCAGGGCTATTGAATTTTCATTCTTCTGGTGCCTCAGGTTCATGTCCCTATATTTATGACTTCACTTTAAATGTTAAAAGAAAATTGACAGAAAAACTCTATGTATGGATAAAGTCCTGTACACATACAGAACTCAGGATTATACAGGATTTGAACTGTACAATTATCATATTATGAATTTTAAAAAAATTAAATAAGTAGAAGATGTTGTTGGAGATTTCAGTGCTATTTAGTACAAAATGGCATGAATCCAATGTGATTCATACAAGAAAAGTCCTAAAATGTAGGTACTTAGCTACTGCTCCTGGGACTCAGGTACCTCAACACACCCAGCTGAGTGACCTATGCCTGACATTCACTACCATCCCTGGTCTCATATTACGGATACATTAACCCCAATTTTAAACAGAAAAAGATCTTTTTTCTGTCTGCTTTTGAGATAATGTAGCAAACGTAGAGAAATATCATGTTAAAAAGAAGAAAAGCGTCCTTGCCTGAAGAAAAAACTTTCAGTGATAGGCATCTCTTTCACTTCTCAGTGCCTTTTTCCAACTCTGCAGGCTTTGTCCTTCAGCCCACCTACGAAACAGTTAAAACTTCAGGCTATAAGGGAGCAGTCAGTTTTCATACAGAGATGTTTCACTGTGAATGGCACAGCAATATAAGAGTCATTTTTTTCATAGTGGGCATGTACTGCTCTGTCTTTATAGAGACATTTTTTTAATTTGGAACATAAATTAAATTAAATATTTATGCCAGAGCTGTCAAAAGAAAGATAAATAGGGCTGGCAAACAATTCTCTTAACGAAGTTCAATCACTGTAATGCACACTGTTGTCAAAGGGTAAGTGCAAGTTAATTTTTTCTTTAAAAGTTTTTCTCTGTTTTTCCTGACAGTCATGTCAGAAAAAAAATGATAGTTTGAAAGGTGATTTATTCAGACCATAATCCTGTTCTCAGCTAAAGTGAATATAATTTCTTTTCCCTTTGGCAGCATCAGCAGCTGGTGAGTTCTTGAGGCTATTTATTTATGTTTACTAGTTGGTTCTGAGGAAGGTAGTTTCATTAATATATATTTTTAAGCACAAATTCACCTACACAAAAGGAGATTTTTTTTTTCTTTTTTATTTAACTGCAGACATCCAAAAGGAAATAGGATTAGAGCAATAACCTAAGCATAAATAACCATGCTACCTCAATATCCTGTTTCTCTTACCCAGGTACAAAATTTGCTTGATCATCAGCAGGCAGAACAAAAAGCTGTGTGTTCTGAAACTCAGATTTTCGATGATAGAGAAATACTCTAAGAATTTTAAGAACCTGCTTTTTAGCACAGCTAGTGTCATTTCTGTCTCCCACACTGCCAGCTTCTCTTCCTCTCAACACCATTTTAATACCTGCTAAGAGAGATTGGTAACACTTGGCAGGACTGAAGCTAAATGGCCTCATGCCATTTCTTGGAAGTATGTAGAAAAATTGCTGAAATACCTGAACTCGTAGGTCAGTGACAAATTCCTGAAAAACAGCTTACAGTAGTGCCACAAAATGTAATTTTAATGTTACTTTATATGTCAAGTCCTCCTAAGCCTTATCAGCTCAGTTTAATGACCTTTTCCAAATCTTTTCACAATGAATTCATGTGTCACGTGAATAAGGGTGGATTGTAAGATTAAGAGAAAAGGACTGGCCTAGTTAAAAATAAAAATTGCATAACTACATTCCAGCTGCATACCTTTCTGGTCTTTGTTTTCTTGATGACTCCCAGTTACCTCTTCTTTATGCTTTGATTTCCTCATTTTTAAACAACATCAATGTCTTGTTTGACACAGTTTGATCAATAATACTATTCCAAGAACTAGTAACCTACATTCACTTCTGAAGGTCTTCCAACTCCAGTAAAAATATTGAAAGAGAAGTAAAACTACTGATCTACACTCCAGTCTCATTGTGAAATCTCCTAGTACCCTTGAGTTCACTCTCTGCAACACTATATATTTAACAAAATCTCTCATGTATGCACAGTGTGATTTTAGCTGGCTCTTAATAAAACAACCCCTGAGCTGAGAACATGAGAAATAAAAACAGATACATTAAAAGTATGAAGACAATCACTGACTGGTCTAAATTATCATCACTGAATTCCTTCTGCTGGAAATCACTGGAGTCCACCTTTTCAGCCTGCTGTATTGTCTGATTCACCATAATACAATGCCAGTCAGTTAGAATTTACACTGCACAGTATTTTCTACAGATGAAACTCCTGGGTTCTACACCTCAAATATAAGCTGGAATATTGAAAACAGCCCATTTTTTCAATGACCAAACACTTCTATTGCAGCATGAATTATTGTCAATTATTTTTTATAGAATATCAAATACTACTTTCAAAGGTCAATATCAAGTTTGCAGAATGCAACAAAAGAAAGAGAAATTTTCGAGTGGGAAAATTCCACATATAACCTTTTTTCTGAACAACAGAAGAAGTCAGAAACCTCAGAAATCTGCTGAAGAACATAAGGAAGAGGTGTCTTAGGCAAATACTAGGGAAAATAGGGAATTCTACATGTAAGTAGAATGAAGACCATCCATATACTGTTGCCTGCCTCCCTTAATTTTTCCATTTAGATGGAATTCATGAAATCTGCTACCTATAAAAACTGGTCACTTTTCATGCAAGAAACATCTTTTAGGCTGAGGACTAGTGAAGGTTCTGTAGTGGTCAGTCACTTGCTAAGCATACCAAGAGGGTGCTAGGTTTTGGGTGAATTACTTCTTTGTGTTGGACGATTTAAAGCTTATTTAGAAATTAAATCACATATTTCACGACTGTCCTGAAAATCCAAGGTATTGTATCCTTCCTAATAAGGTTATATGTGTATACATACATACATACACACACACACACATATATATATATATATATACACTTATTTAAATTCCTGTAGTCTGCATATTTTGCTTTCCATGCTCAGAAATACCTACACAAAAGGGAGGTCTTAGTGGAGTCAGTGCAGCATTAGAACAGGGCAAGAATCTGAATGTGAAATTTTGAGCAAGTGCCTGCACTTTTATATATATATACATATCATGCTGTCTGAGAACACATCTGCTAATGATTCATAAGTTTCAATGTTCACCTCTGTTGATATCACAGGTGAATAAATGAAAGTTTTACTTTTTTGATATCTTGCACCTTCACTGGCAGCACTGGATAAGCTTGAAGAGATTATAAGTGTCATTTAGAAATTCAGTATTATATGAAATACTGTTCAGTTGTGGGGTTTTTTTCCCCTTCTGGGGTGTTGCTTTCTCTTCCAATGCAGGAGATCTGCTTATCTAATCTGATTTATGACACATGTATCTGCAATCTAGTAGCAACACTAGAACTAGTTTGCAACTTCAGCTTTTCTTCCCTCCTTTGTATAACACAGAAATTTAAATTGGCTTTTTTGGTGATCGATATATTTTTAGACATACCATCCCTTGAGATGGATCAACACCTGTTTTTCATCAGACACATGGCAATTTTGAAAAATGGGATAAAAGAGACAGATGCAAATACCAGCTTTATGAAATAAGCATTGTGAGTCCCAGATCTGAGACTTACTGTTTTCCTGGACCAACCTGAATATAGTTTAATGTTTCTCTGGTGAACATGCTTAGCCAAGTCATAAAGAACTGAATAGTCACTCACCTGAAAGGCCAGTCCTAAGCAAATACTTTAGTGCCTGCTTTAGGATATCCAGCTCCACAGCAACTTACAGACTGTAATAAAATGTGAAGCAGGATATTCAGTTGCCCCACCCTGCCAGTAGTTTCTGCCACAACCCTGTTTTTCTTTACTGGGACAAAACAGAGCCAGTGAGCCCTTTGCATGCTCAGAGAACTTGACCACCCCTGTTCTGGGCAAAACAGAGCATGAACTTGGGAATTAACCAAAAATTATTCCAAGGACATGGATAGAAACAGTGTTTATGCACAGTGTCCTGAAAGGAGCTGGATGTCTTGGACTGATGTAAGGATACTCCCACCTTGTCTGGAAAGAGGAGAGGTTTCTTGTGTGTTTAGTGCACACTCACCTATATCATCACTGGCCTGTATCTACTGACCTGTCTTTTAAGGAAAGAAAAGTACTCGAGTCTGTTGGTGGAAGCAGTGTCTGTCCTCTCTTCTAACAATTAGGTGCCCTACTCACAAAAAGGAAACGGGAGGAGAGAGAGTTCAGAGGACAAAAAGGTCTTTAGAAATACGTTCTCAGAGCAAAGGATGGAAGCACCAGCCCTGAAAATGGAGATAAGTGATAATGAGTTTTACTTATTTGAGCTTTTCAGACAATGAAGAAGGGGACAAGATTTAGTCGCTACAGAATTAAGATAACAAAAAGCTGGAAGCAGCTCTCTTTGATTTTCTTCTTGCTGAATAGAAAATCTTTGTTACTCTATTGTCACCACACTTGCTCTAGAAAGGCTGTCACAAGCCTGTAAGTAGATTTTAATTTCAAAACAGATATCCAAGCTCTATTAGACATGATTTGTGATCAGGGCTGCTACACAGACCCTTAAAATAAAGCCAGGTAAACTGCATACCTCTACTCCAAAAGCATGAAAAATCTCCAGTCAGGAAGACGAGATCAGGAAGAGAATAAAATACATCATATTATGACCTTGACAGAGATTATTTGGATTTGCAGTGGTGGTAGTGTTTGGCCCAAAATAGCTTAACACCAGTTATACAGAATCATCATTAAAGGAAACATATTTTTTTAAATATTAACATTTGATTAAATCAGCAATTCTTGAACAAAATATTCCACCCTGTCAGAAGGCAGAAGAAGTGAAGGAAAATTAAAGGCATAAAAATGGCTTACCAAGGATTTTTCATATGGCCATACATTAAAGTAGAAGGTAACAAGATGGCTTTGAAGGATATGTTAAAAAGCCATGTCAGCTGCATTCCAGAGAATGAGAGAAAAAGTGATGACAGAATGAAAATGGAGAGAGAAAAAAGACGATGTATCAGTGGCAGAGTACATTTGTTTGGGTTTGGGTTTTCGGTAGAATTTGGGGTTTTTATTAACAAAAATACTTGTTATTATACTGAAAACCTAGTTTAAATGTTAATGTTTGAATACATATCTCCTCATGCAAGATATAATTCATTATAATTACAGCAACAATCATATATAAATGGAAAATCAGCCCTTAAATCAGTAAATCAGTTTTTAGTAAAACACATTACAAAAAAGCCACTGTTCAAAGCATGAGACAAGTGATTCGTTTAATGGTCAAGATACAAACACTTTATTTGCAAATCAGTATTTGGTGTTATCAGAACATGCAAGTTTTTCCATAGTTCCATTTCATCAATAGTGGTCATACACATTTAAACTGGAAAAATGTCTATGCTCCATAGTAGTATTATTAACAAACAATACAAAAGCATGTAAGTGTCTATAGAAAAAGCCATTTTTATCTTATGAGGTTAAACTGTCATACTTTTTTCACTTTCCCCCCTCTGTTTTCTCACCTAAAGTAAGACACATTTCTTGAGCTTGCAGTTGCAGATCTCTGTATTGATTTTTAATAATAAAAGTTTATATCACAATAAAAGTTCAATTTTTCATTATATACTTTAAGAAATTATTCATTAGTAAAATTCTATATATTCTTTGATACTCTTTAAATTAAATTCATGTCTCTCTTCTCCAAATTTTCTAACACTCTATTTATCATGATAATGACCATGACATGACCTTGACAGTTGTCATGCCAGACTGAAGACTTATATATCAGTATCTAAATCACATCATATTACTCATTTAAAAAAAAAAAAGGGAGGGGGGAGGGAGTAAAGTCCATTAGTGAAATATTGTGGTAAGTAGAAATAATTCAAAAGACTAACTGAACATTTTTTTAATTGCACAGCAGAATATTATTTGGTAGTTGGTGGTTCTCAGCTCAAATGAATCTCAAAACATATAGTTTCATCTTTATGAGTATTTCAGTTCTTAGTTCTGATTCTTGTGGTTGCACACTCACCTTCAGTGGGAGTGTAGATGTGGCTGCTTGTGGAATCCTCTGAATCCTTGCCTTCGAGGAAACCCCCAGAGGATTGCCTTGGAAAGACAACATAGAGTTCTCCACTTGGGCGGACAAAGAAGACTTCTCTGGAGTCTTGCATAACACTGTGATCCATCCCAGTTCCTTTCCCCATAGGTCCCAATTTCCCCTGGTTTCTCCTTTCCCTGTTCCCTCCTTGGTTGTGTACCCCTGGTGGCTGGCCCATATTCCCTGAAGGCCACTGCCCTTTGCCCTGCCCTTGCCCTGCCCCTCGTGCCCGCCCATACTTAAACTTGTCTTGACCACATGGTCTGGTCTTTGTCCCTGATCCCTTCAGCATCGTGGATGCAGTAAACCTTCCCTGGAATACATCACACAAAGACTCAATGTGTCTCCTCATTAGATATAATCTCACTAGTTGTAATTAAGAGCCAGGAGAACATAAACTAACTGTTAATGCAATCTTTCATATAATTCTGATTATTTGCTAACAATTAATAAAGAATTTAATGAGGTTTGTCTCTAAACACAGTAACTCTAAAATCACCTCAAAAATACCAGCTCAACATTAAATCTATGTAAGAATTACCAATTCAATCATATCCTAACAGAAGCAGCAACCTTTTCTTTCTCCTTTTTAAGAACGGCTGAGTTGTGATGTTCTGCAACCTTTAATTCATTACCACTAAAAAAGAGAATGAGAAAATTTTTAAAAATCCATCCCTTTGTTAAGGACTATAGGTATTAGACTTAGAATATTACTTTGAAATTTTATTATTTAAAACAGATGCTAAGATGCATCTTTCCTTTTCCTTAAATACCCAAGACTTCCTAACCAACACTTCACGTGACATGAAAAACTATCTACAGTGCTAATATATAATCCAGAAGGTTGGCAAATCAGTACAGAACTTTGGTACTTGGCTTGTTTTGATGTCATTCAAATTTCCTCATCTCCAAAATGAGGTTATTTTTAATAAGTACAAGTATTACAATGTAAGAAAAGGTTTAACTGCTTTACCAGGCAGCACTTTCACTGGAGTCCATACAGGAGCTATATGATTAGGTGTTTGCAATCAGAATCTCTAGGTCACTGTTGGGGAATAGCTGTTAAGATATTCACACAAAACTAGTTTTCAGTTCTTAGTGGGCATATGCTAATAACATAAAAATCACACTAAAATGGGCAAATAGATGGCTTTTTTGATGGCCATCTGAGAAGCCCATGTTGGGACAGCTATTTGAGAAACATACAATCTATAATGATGCAATAAATGCTGAGTAAATCACAACAATCACAACTTTCCTATTTTTATGATAAAGAGCACTAGGAAAGAAGAAAATCTTTTGCAGAACTGTGATTGTCAAGAGGAGAATACAGCTGCCTTGACAACTGTGGCATGAAGTTTGTGTTCATTACATTTCTGTCAGAATCCAAGCTCTAAATGTAAAAATTATATGGCAATTTTCTTTTCCCTTTCTCAACAAATATATGTGCTTTTCCTGGAACTCAGTAAACAGAGCAATTTTAATCTGCATGTATAGACTGCAAGTGTGCAATGCAGAGACTAAAACTGATGAATGTTAAGTAAACAAAAGAGGCTGGTTAAAAGGCATGCACACACCAGATAAGGAATTAATGATCTGAGGAAATATGGCGCTGTTCCTGTTAAGGCTTTGAAACATACTTTTTATTACTCTTTACTCTGCAGACATCTCAGTATGATGCTGTGATGCTTTTGTGTCAAGGGGTGATTCAGATTTTATTTTTTAGTGAAATAGCACACTGTGCTAGCTGCCCAGGGCAGTGCCCAAACAGGTGATGGAAGCCCAATGGTCCAGAATCCAAGCTTACTAACCTTCCTTAAAAAGATCAATTAACAGGTAGCTCTTTCATGATCATTTTCATCTACAACCAAACCTGTGATTCCTAAGACTATGGAGTTTAATCAAATACCCAATTTTCAAAATCAGTTAGGTATTATTTATTGCTAAAGTTTCTGTCTTACGATGGTGCAAAGTTATGAATTTTACACTGAAAAATTATGGTATACATGACTTACTTTTCAAATTTAAGGAATTACATAGGAACATTCATTAAAAAGCAGAATAATCTTATAACTAATATCAACCTCAGTGTTATGTACTAAACTTCTTTCCATATAGAATAAAAAATGAGCTCTAAGCACATGACACAAATAATCAAATGGGACATTTACCTATTAACTCTATAATATATTTAAAATAATGGTAATACAGTGACTCATATGACTGATAGGAAAGAAACTGTGCTGGTAATAAATAATTTAGAATTGCAGGAGGGTGCTCAAGTTTTGAGATTATGAAAAGTAAAGACAGTCATGTAATTGAATCATATAAGGTTTCCTATTCCTAACTGCTTTTCACACCTCTGTGAAAAGGTTAAATCTCTAGGTTAAATCACATTTTAAAATGGGTATTATTGTGACTGGTCTGCCTCACTTGCCAACACCCCATCTTCAGCACTTGGTGCTGTGGAATATCTCTATCTGGTCCACCAACAAATCACAGCAAGGGGCACCTTGATACACAGATCACATTTCCAAAGTCCACCCCAAAAGCTACTGAATCTAATTGCATTTTTTTGCAGCTGAGGTAAATGATAGGCCTGAATTGTGACAAGCAGGTTTAGAATATAGATAATTGTTTGTATTTTTGTGGTTGTTTGCACTAATAGACTTACAATAAGCCCTTTCCTTTACACAGTTGCATGAACAACATGACATTTATAGTACAGAAAAACAACTACTCAGAAGTTGCAAGAATTTCATTTGTCTTAAATTCCACATAAATAATGTATAAAGATAATTACCAGAAAGAACCTGACATTAATCCAAACATCCAAATGATGAAAATAAGGAAACACAGAAAGAAGTATTAAAGGCATCAAAAATATTTACAGGCCAATAGTATAAGGCAGGAGCAGAAAAGGTCAAGGAAAACTGCAACAAATCTTTAAAAATACCAAGGCTAACCTCCAGATTTAACTACAACAATGGAAGAAAGATGGTGAAAACATAATTCGAAAGGAAAATAGATTATAATATACAACTTTGGAAAGAAATGCCAAATCATAGAAAAAAATATTTTCGTAGGAGATAATGACCAAAGAAAAAGAGGGAAAAATATTATATGGAGGGATCAAAATATCTTCAAAGGTCTTTTAATCCCTCAGAAGACCCAGGTCATCAGAACTGAAAGCTTATCTATGATAAGTAGGTATTTTGATTAAAGGTATCATTAATTACACATTGAACCTCTGTGACACAGGTTTACTAAAAACAGACTCATACCAGCTGTAGGTGTTGTGTAGGAGGAACAATTGAAAAGATTAAGCTATTTTCTCAAGCACTCTTGAGTGTGATCTTTTAGTTTTGCAGGCTTTTCTCTACAAAGTTTATGTATGGAGCGCTCTCTTTCCCACTCCCACTGGCATGATGCTCAGGATTTCACTTCATTATCGAAGGCAAACCCCTGCCCTGTCTAAATTCTACTGCTCTCCTCCCATGGTGGTTGCTTTAGCATCCCTACTGAAACAACAAATAAAAACTGTGCTACAGGCCAGATTACTGCAGAAACACCAGCTAATTGTGCTTCAAATACGTCTGTGACATAGGAATTGCAACCCATGTCTTGCAAACTAGAATAAGTTATATATTTAGTTATTTTCAGTGTTCGTATTTACTCCCATGACAGAAGAATGACACAGAATTGTGAAGACAGGCTGTCCTATGAAGACCAGCTAAAATAATTGAGGCTGCTCAGGCTGGAGGAAAGAAGGCTTTTCTTTTTTTTTACACGTCCCAGTACCTAAAGTGGGCTACAAGAAAGCTGGAGAGGGTTTTTTTTACAAGGTTATGTAGTAATAAAACAAGAGGAATGGTTTCAAACTGGCTGAGCAGCACATTTAGACTGCTTATAAGCAAGAAATTCTTCACTATATGAGGCAGTGGCACAGGTTGCACAGGGAAGTTGAGGATGCCCCATCCCTGGAACTGTTCAAGTCCAGGCTGTCTGCAGCTCTCAGCAGCCTGACCTAGTGCAAGGTGGCCCTGCCCATGCCTGGCCAGGGGATTGGAGCAGGATAATCTTTAAGACCATTTCCAGCCCAAGCCCATCTTTGATTCTATGATCTTGAGAGGCTGAAACCTGTCTTTGATGGATAATTCAATTTCAAAGTTCAAGAGACATATCCAGAAACTTATGCACCAAACCTAAAATTAAAATTGCTTTTATCTTGCTATATAAACAGGCCTAGGAAATTTAGTAAATTTCTTTGCTGTTCCCTTCAAAAGTAATGTGTCTCTCATTCTGCTCTACCAAATAACCAAAACATCTGAAATACAAGAAACCCTAGTTCACTCAATGTTCCATCCTGTTCTTCTTTTGGTCTGACATCTTACAGAAAATTACACAAAGCTGAAGAAACATCGTAAGAAAAAAAAAAGGATAAATTTAACACTTTATTATGTGTATATTTATTTAAGAGTGGCAATAACACTTTATTACTTGTGTATTTATTTAAGACTGGCAAACCAGATAATTTTCTTTTAAATTACTGAAAACTGTTGTGCATGAAAAATGCTTAATTACTTTACCACATTTTTTCTGAGACCAGGGGTTTACAATTGCAGCTTGAAATCTATATAGGTATTGTAATTGGAGCTTCTGAGGCTCAGAGTTCGGGCAAAGAAACCTACAAACTGCACTTCTCTGAATAGACAAATCATAACTGATATGAAATTGTCAGGATTTCACCTCAGCCAGCAGCCAAGCCCCAGCAGCTGCTCACTCAGTCCCCCACCAGTGGGATTGAGAAGAGAATCAGAAGGGTAAAAGCCAGAAAACTCATGGGTTAAGATAAAAAGTTTCATAGAAAAAGCAAAAGCCAGGCGTGTAGGCAAAACAAAACAAGGTATTCATTCACTGTTTCCCAAGGGCAGGCAGGTGTTCAGCCATCTCCAGGAGAGCAGGGTCCTATCAGCTATAACCTGACCTGGGCAGACAAACACCCTCACTCCCAATGTGTGCCCTTCCCTCTTCTGCCCCCACTTTGTGTACTGAGCATCCTGTCACGGGGTCTGGAACATCCCTTTGGTCAGCTGGGCTCACCTGCCCCAGCTGTGCCTCTCCTCTAGCTCCCACACACCCCCAAACTCCCTACCAGTGTGGCAGCACAAACAGAAGGCAGAAAAGGCCTTGGCTCTGTGCAAGCCCTGCTCAGCAATAACAAAAACATCTCTGTGTTATCAGCCCTGTGTTCAGCACAAATGGAAAACACAGCCCTACAGTAGTCACTGTGAAGAAAACTAACTCTACCCCAGCCAAAACCAGAACAGAAACACAATGTTTCATAAGGTGTTCTGCATGACCCAGAAAATGCATCTTTCCACATATTTTTTCACATCTTTCTGGTGACTCTTTACAAGATTCAAGTGTTGAACTTCTTATCCCTGCTCCAGATTTTATGCTATAACTCAACAACTATTCCCCTAACAATTCAAAGGCTATAAAAGAGGTAGGTGATAAATTCCCTAGAATGGAAAAGAAATTAGGGACTTAATAAGGTATGCCACTCTCTTTTCAACATTTTTTGTAATTTCACAGTGTCTGATTTTTCATTAGCAGTCAAATATAGGTTATAGAAGACTGTATCTCACAGATGAGGAAAATGTTTCAGCTCTCTGACTGGAAAAAAACTTCAGGCATTTGGAGGTGGCACTGAAAATAAAATTGTGTAGTTTTCAAACATGAATGAAGAAAGAGAAATTTAGGGGTGACAAAATATATTCTACTGAGACTCTAATGAAATTGTTTTTGATTGTCATTTTGTGAAAGCAAACTGCTGTCACTAAAGCAGTAATAGAAAAAAAATAAGAGGTAAAATCTAATAGTAGAGAAAAGAGAAATGCTGAGAGAATCACAGAAACCTATGACATAGAAATGCTTTGAAAGAGGGGAGAGGCAAATTAGAAAGGCAACTAAGGGCAACTAAGGGCAAAAAAAGAGTACTTCTCATTCATACAGTTATCTACCTGAACATGCAGAAAATTAGAAGCATAGAATGAGTTCTCCAGGCTTCTGCTTTTAGCAAAGGCCATCAGATTCTAAAGAGCTTTGTCACTGGCAGCAAGATTGTAATGCTCCATCTAATCCTGATGTCCTTCTCAGGTGGGCCAGGACAGAGTGAGGAAGGGGATAAAAGGACCTACACACAACTGAGGCAGGAGCACCGGGGCTCTGCCCACTTGGCAGCAGTGCCAGGGGAGCTGGGAGAAACTGTGTGGAGAGGCTGAGCAATGTCAGACAGATGTGAGATAGAGGGAAGATTTTTCCCCATAAGGGCAGTGGGAACAGGGCTGACTCCTCCCTGGTGAGGTCTCCAGCCCTCACAGGATAAAGACCTGAGCCCAGGTCTTATCTCATGGCTGAGCTTGCTCCAGGCAGTGGCCAGAGTGGAGACTTCCCAAGGTCCTGAGTTATCCCGTGGCACTGGGTAATGGACCACACACTAGCAGGGAGCAGGACTGAGAAATGTGTACTTTGTGCTTCATAAGGAAACATCTAAGGGACTCTCAACTAAATTATTCCGAAATCTGAAGTTTGCTGACTGAAGATGACAGAGAAAGAGCAGTTCAGTTTTTCAGCAATTCTTTGTGACCACGGTGCAAACTTGAAAAATCAGGAATTAAAGTGAAAATTACCAGCTGGAAATTAAGTTGTATGTACATGGGGAGGAAGTACATCTGAAGCAAGGAATAACATTTCTCTCAGCAATGTTTGAGCATCATCATGAATCTGGACTAGCCAGGCATATGTCAACTGATTAGAATTTTTCCTCTTTGTAGCTCTACCAACAATCAGTACTCAGTAACATTATAGGATCAAAAGTTTTGGAGTTTCAGAATTAAAAATGTGTTAGGGAAGAGGATGAAATTCTCTTAAAGCTGCAATAGAATTCAGCAACTGGTTTAAGCCAAAGAAAGGGAATGTGTTATTAAGCAGAAAACTGATAGAAGGATTGAAAATATGCTCAAGTGACCTTGCAGCTGGAAGTAACTCCTGATAAACCTGTGTGAAAAGCAGACTGGTGATTCTCCTGCACAGACCGAGTTTAGCTGTGTCTGCATCTCCACTTGTGTGCCCCTTCCTGACTGCTGCTTCATCTGGGATCACCCATTTATCCAGGTAACAGAAATAAGTTTGCTCTTTGTGTTTTAGACAGGGGTTTGTGGTTCTCCCAGTCTGCCTGTGCCAACTCAGAGTCACCAGAGCAGAAAAGCTCTGTTATTCATACTGCACTTCCTAATCTCTGATCTGAGTTTGTTCTGGCACAGACCTGCTTACTGACATTCACTAGTTGCTGAAATGAGGACTGATACTCTGAATAAATGTTTCAGGATTATGAGGTGGTAACTACTGCTGCATCTTCTCTGGCTTTACAAAGAAGAACCTCAAAGTTTCTTAGGAGTAATCTAATGTAGGTTCAAACTGAGTATTAAAATCTAATTGGTCATTTAAGGCCCCCAAGGAGAGAGAAAACCCCTATCCCTGACACTGTAAGACAGGTATTAGTGCAGAATGCTGAGATGCATTTTACTGTGACAGTTTGCTTTCACTATTGCAAACAAAATCTTTTTTTAAATACATTTTATGTTTTGTGTTCACTAGTTTAATACCTGCCTTTCTAAAGATGGCTTATTCCCTGAGGTATTCAACAGGCTAGACCCGTACAAGGTGGGCTAAAAGTTCCTTAAAAAAAAGTTCCTAGCTACTCCCTTTAGTTAGGCAGTGGTTTTTTCTTTCTTGACTCAGAATGAGCATGCTTTTTGAAGAAACTGGTTTGTTTGTTTTTTTGCCAAACCAAATTTTATTTATTTCTGTTCTTCAAGAAATGAAACTTTTCCCATTAATACAAATGATCTGGTTTTGGGGGTGGGTTCTGTGTTGTTTTTTGGTCATGGTTTAATCATTTTTTCCTGTTGCTGTTTATAGAATTACCTTTTAGAGATGTTTATCATGGGGAGTTTTCAGTGGTGCAATATCTGGAAAGCTTTTGACTGCTAACACCTTTTCAAAGATTTTTATTGGCCAATTCATTGAGATAATTGAAGTTGATAGCAAAGTTTATTGGTGGTATTATATTGGTGGAAATGCTGGAAGCTTGTACAAAGTTTCCTTTGTTTCTTGTATGGTTTATAGCTGATGTTATTACTGATGTTTAGATGCACTAAAGGGTTCTCATCATCATGAACTTGGTTTTTTGAAGCAGCAGCTTAGACTGGACTCATTTTCACAACTTGTATTTTTGTTGTTTTTGTTGTTGTTTTGTTGTGAAGGTTTTAGGGGGTTTTTGTGGGTTTGGGGTTTTTTGTTTGTTTGTTTGTTTTGGTGTTTTTTTTTTTTTTTGTTCAAACACTATTTTGTTTTATAATGTAATGGCCATAGGTATCTTTAATCTGGGTGTATAATGGAAACTTCAGCTTCTGTGCTGAAATGTAACCAGAATAGTTTCCTCTTTTGTCTTCTCAATTTTCAAAGTGTTTTTGATGTGTTTCTTCATGAATGGGACTTCTGAATTTAGCAATGCATCTACCACAGTTAAGTATTAAATATAATATTTTTAGGGATTATTTATTGTAAAAGCTTTGTATCAAATGAGTCTTCTAAATCCAGGTGCTTTTTCAAGTTCTGACAAGTTAAGAAGGTAATCTCTTTTGGTTTTTATTATCTCAAGACATAAGGAGAAGAAGATTAGTCCCAGAATACCCATTATAAGTATTCATAGCTCTCAAGTAACTCCACAGATGCCAAGAGAAATTTTGTTATGTCACTCAAGCAGGCAAGTTTAGATGCCTCATTCAAAATAACCAGTATTTGAGGGGCACATTCTCTAATATTTAATTTTAAAACAATTTTGTTTCAAAAAGGGAGATAGGAAAGATAAGGAGATCTTTTTGCTCCATGTGACTTTTTCTGCTGAGATTGTAATAATATTGCCTAAAAACACAGCTTGGGATTTGAGACTTTGAAGCCCAGTGAGGCTTGCACTCCTTGAATTCAACAAGTTTTCCTAATACCTAATTCCACACCTGCAACTAATTTAATAGTCTTATTTTTTTGTAAGATGCCCCAATTGGCTAAACCTATGTTACCTTGACCATAAACCACCTAAACTTAAGCATAAAACAAGGCAAGGTGAGCACTTATATCCTGATGTATTTGATTAAAGAACACTGTCATGTTTACTAAATTTTTTGTTGCTGAGAAGGGTGTACCTGTGTGTGAAAGGAAAGAATCTTGTATGATAATTTTGGGGGCTTTTAAGCATGTCTGTACATTTCCAGCAGCAAGTTATACTTTTACTGTAGGAAGGAATTTCTCTTTCATTGTTTCAAAATCTGTGATATAGAACACATTTATTTCTTTTTTTGTTTTAAATCTTCATTAAAAAGGCATTTATGCTCCCAGCAGTAGCAATAAAAAAAAAAGAAAGAAACAAAGGTAGGATTTACTTGCAGTGTCCTTTTCTGCTCTTTGCCTGTGGTAAGGGTACATTGCATAACAATGCACACACTAAATGATAAACTGTTCAGCAAATAAACACTGCCCTCTGTGGGAAAAAAGGTCCCTCATCTGCTACAACTTTCTGCAAGTTTTTCAAAGTGATGCCATACCTATATGTCAAATATTATATTTGACCTGTATGTCAAAATATGAGCCATGGTACGCTTATAAGAGGAAATTAACAGTCTTTTAGGGTAAAACTTGTGGCCTCATCTAATACAAAGTTATAATTTGTCTCTAAAACTATATAGCAATGTTAATTACAGGTAATATCCAGAAGCAAAAGATAAAAAGATAAAGGATTTTCTTTTCTTTAAAAGGTATGGTCTAACAGAAAATTGCACTGTAGCTCTAGCAAAATAACTCTCTTATTTCCAGCCACAGCAAAATGGAAATTTTCTGAATGTTAGCTTTTCCTGAATCTCAGCAATACAGGGATTTTATGCTAATTTATTGTCTTCCCTTTTATCCCCTCTACCCAAATAAAAAATTTTTATACTGATCTACACTGCAATATTTTGGTGGTAGCTCTGATACACTCTTCTCACCAAGAAAAGTACAGTAGAAAAATGAAAATATATGCAAGAGATAATGGGAGCCAGCAAGCTAACTCCTTAGTTCTCTAGAGGCCATAGGATATATTAAGCAACAACCAGAGAATCTGAAATCACCAATCTCTCTGTATTTTCAACTAGTTCCATTACGTATTGCTTTTCAGTAGAAGGAAGGAAATCATACACTTTTGCCACCCACATTCTATGACAAGACACATACTTACAGGCTCAGGTTGAATCAAGGAAAAATATTTCTTACCACCCTGAAACACGTGCCTTGTTTTGCTGAAGGCAAGGTCATGGCCTTGCTGTCTCCACAATTCTTGCCTTCAAGCCACCTGAAGCAAACAGGGACAATAGGTCAGGAGAGCATGCACAGGTCCTGAAATGTCTCAGAGGGAATGGCACGTACTAATGCCATATGGCACCACTGCCTTGCTCACCAGGGAATGTCAGTCAGCAGTGTTTCACCCTTTGGGGAAGAATAAAAGGGTGAAACTCTGCATTGCTCAGAGCGGCTCCTACAGAGAAATCAGTAAGGAACTTCCAACTAAATTAACAAATTACATACTGCAGGAGAAAAATTGCCATATCATTGGCTTGCTGCAATTGAACTAGCATCTGGCAGACTGTATAATCTTCTCGATCTGAACAAATTTTAATTTTCTAATTTATGTCTAAAAGGGTAAGAAAGCTATAAATTTAATGAGGAAACTATAGGCCCACTGCAATCAGTAAAGTCCTCTTAAGTTTTTTATGTCAAATTTTGTATCTCAATTAAGTCAAGAAAATAGTTTCTTTCTTCATGGATCCCCTCAGTTGATTATACTGAAAAAAGACCTCCTATCTCAAGAAACAGGAGCTAAACCAAAGATAATTTCTCTGTTATTATCTTTTGTGATTGTTCTTCTGCTCCTAGTTAAAGTGAGGTAGTAAGGCTGTGACATAGTATTTGTAGTTGTTTGTTTTCTTAAGCTCGTCTGGAAGCGACAGTGTTGATCAGGAGATAGCAGAAGATGTGAAACTGTTGCCAAGGGCAGCTCCTGTGAGTTGTGCGATGTTATGTCTCTCACTCAGTGCATAAACAGTTTCAATACAGGTTTTCGTGTTTTAAGGCAAATACTACACAAAAAAAATCTAGTCTAGAAGGGGAATACAATGCTCAACAATAAAAATACCAGCCAGTGTACTTACATAGACTTTAAATAAAAAAAAATTTGGCTAGTCCCCTCATTTCTACTGAGCTGCATAGCTAATAAATCCCTATCATTCATCTCTAATCTAGGAAAAATTATTACTTTATGAATTTTATGGTCTCTTTCAGAGCCTGTCAAATTGATAAAGATTTAGTAAAACATCAAATGGGTTGTTTCTTATTTCTTCAGTATGGACATAAAACTGTTCATCATAGAGGTTTATAAAGCCTTTCAGGAGATTCTTTGGGTTTGATATCAATACTTATCAGCCCTGAGAACTGCCCCCTGTATTTACGACTTTGTAAAGTGAATGAGGCAAAAAAGGGGGCAACTTCACTTAGAGAAATTTTAAATTCCTGTTGCCATGGTAACACTGCTGCATGTTAGGAAGCTTTTCTGAATATTTTGGCTTTTTTTTCTATCCCTGCCTTTGCTCAGTACATCTTTAGTGCTCACCTGTTTAATTCTCCTGACAAAACCTTGTTTCTTTTTTTAATAAAGCCCTGCTGCTGTTATTATTGTTGTTGCTGTTGTTATTTTATTGTTGTTGGTAGTGGTTTTGTTAATGTTAATGTTAATATTAACAACTTCAAAATGTTTCCTTGCACAGACAGGGACATCCTCTGTGTAAGAAAATGCTTCATGGCAACTTTCTTCCCCACCTTGGAGAGGAGCAACAGGGTCCCCGCAGGTTTTAATCCTCATCCTTTCATGCAAGTGTAACATCTGTCTCTGTAATCTCTCTGTGCTTCATTTTTCCCATCTTTAAAACAGATTGTGCTTCTTTTTCATCCCTGACATGTGTGTTGAGATGTCTAGGCAGGCAGTGTCAGAGGAAAGAGAGCAAGACAAGGCTAATGAGGAGAAAGACTTTTTTTTATGTAACAAACTGAAGTGGTTTGAAAATAGCAGATATGCAACTAAACACTTAAGCCTTCATTCAAATCTCCTTACAGAATTATTATAATTTCTTATGAATGCATATAACTTTCATTCTTTCCCTTTTTGGCACAATTCTCATTACTGAAATATTTCTGAAACATAAAATAGCTTACATGTGCTGTGATTGTTGTGGTATATTTTGAATGTATTTTCATTCTTCTATTAGTGTTCATTTATTAAAAGCTAAGGACACAAAAGTCTCCAAGGCCTAATAAAAGCCCTAACCATAAACATCCCCAAAAAAACCATTTTCATAGAGAAGTAAACACTAGGATTTCAAAAGCATTCAAGCACTGGAGAGAAAATGTGAGATTCTACTTAGAGCTCCAGTATTGTAGTACAGGTAACTGCCAGTAAGCTTGGCAGTGTAATGTTTCCTGCCATGACAAAAGGAGAAGAGGGTGTAACTGTGTTTCTGCTGAAAAAGTAATTTCAACCCAGCAAAGATCTATTGATCATATTGTTTGTCATTACTCCAAGAGCTCTAGACAGATATTATCTTTTTATTTTTAATGTAAATGAACAAATAAAAGTACTGATTGATGTAAACACCATTATTTTGTTTTCTAGTGTATTTTTCTAATATAGCATGCATCTTATTTTCTTTCTTTGTTTTTGGGAGGGGGTGTTGCTTTTTGGTCCTGCAGAGGAAGCAACATTTCTCAGCCCATGATATTGAAACTCCACTTCTACAATAGAGCAACTGGGGGTTTGCAAGTGATTCTTCAATTACACAACAAAACACAATGATCATATAAACTTATGTACACTTATCCCACCTTTAAATTAATTCAAATGAAGTTTATTTGTCTATGAAACAGTTAATTTTAGAAGTGATGCATCATCTCCCTATGCCATTCTAATGCAATCTGATAACTTGTCCTCCTAGACAATGCAAAAACCCAAAGTAAGCATTGTATTGGGTGTTCCTGGTGATCTAAATGAAAAAAAGCAGGTCTGAGCACAAGTTCATGAGACAGTACCAATGATCTGTCTATGCATAGGGCTAATGGAAAGGATTGGCAATATAAGCTGATGTTTCACAGTTCTGTTCTAGAGGCAGTTTGTTCAGTATTTCATCAATGATCTGGATGCAGGGGCTGAACATGTAATTTGGCTGATGACACCAAGCTGGGAGGTGTTGACTCTCCCAAGAGACCTTCAAGGGTATCTAGAGAGACTGATGCATTGGGCAGTCACCAGTGGCATGAAATTTAGCAAGACTAAATGTGGGATTCTGTAATTGAGGTGGGGTAACTCTGTACACAAGTATGAACCAGGAGAAGAGTGGCTAGAGATGAGTCCTACAGAACAGGATCTGGGGTTGCTGGTTGGCAGCAGGCTCACTGAGAGCCAGCAGTGTGCCCAGGCAGCCAAGAGAGCAAACTGCATCCTGGGGACATCAAACCCAGGGCAGCCAGACGGCCAGAGAGAAGATTATCCTGCTGTATCCAGCACTGGCGTGGCCTGGGCTGTGCTGGGCCACTCCATTTGAGAAGGACGTGCTGGTCCTTGGTTGTGTCCAGAGGAGGACAACCAAGCTGATGGAAGGGCTGGCTAGCATGTCCTGTAAGGAGTGGCTGAGGGCCCTGGACTGGCCTCCTTTGCAGAAAAGGAGGCTGAGACTGACCTCACTGCTCTCTGCAGATTCCTGAGGAAGGGGAGTGGAGAGGGAGGTGCTGAGCTCCTTCCCCTGGGATCCAGTGATAGGGTATGCAGAAATGGATCAAAGCTGCATCAGGGGTGGTTTGGAATGGACCTTACTGAAAGGATGACAAAACACTGGGACAGACTATCTAGCAAGGTGGTTGAAGCCCTGTGTCTGCTGGCGTTCCAAAGATATTTGACAATGCTCTTAATAACATGCTTTAACTTTTGGTTGACTCTGAAGTGGCTGGACAGTTGGACTGGATAATCATTGCAAGCCCCTGCCAACTTGAATATTCTATTTTTGGTGACTCGACCCTGGATGAATGGATGGATGTCCCATGCCCACTACAGCTATGCTATTACTCCCCTCCCCAACTGGACAGGGGAGAGAAAATATAACAAAAAATTAATGAGTTGAGATAAAGACTAAGAGATCATTCACTGATTACTGTCCATGGCAAAATATACTCAGCTTAGGGAACTTAGTTGAATTTGTTACCAGTCAAAACCAAAGCAGGATAATGAGAAGTAAAACAAATCTTAAAAATACCTCTCTCCTTGTCCCTTCTTCCCAGGCTTCACTTTATTCACGATTCCCTACCTCCACCCTCCAGCAGATAGGAATGGGGTATTACAATCAGTTCACCACAGGTTGTCTTGCTTCTACTGTTTCCTCAAGGGGAGGACTCCTTCCTCGGCTCCAGTGTGAGGTTGCTCCCTACAGTCTCCGATGAATTTCCCAATGTGTGTCTTTCCCTTGTGTTACAGTTCTTCATGAACTGCTCCAGTGTGGGTCCCTTTTTATGGCTGTAGTCCTTCAGGAGCAGGCTGCTCCAGCGTGGGTCCCCCATGGGTCACAAGCCCTACCCGTAAATCTGCTCCAATGTGGGTTTCCCAGAGGTCAAAGCCTTCTTTCAGGCATCCACTGGGATTCTCTATGGGCTGCAGGCAGATTTCTGCTTCATCATGGACCTCCATGGACTGCAGAGTCACACATGGTCTGCACCAGAGGCCCCAGAGGAATCTTAACACTGGTGTCTGGAACACTTCCTCCCCCTCCTTCTTCACTGGCCTTAGTGTCTGCAGAGGTCTTCTTCCCACATATTCTCACTGTTCTCTTCTCTGCGTGCCATTACTTCTTCACAGTAGCTCTTTATTTTCTTTCTCTAATATGTTATCTTAGAGTAGCTACCACAGTTGCTGATGAATTTGGTCTTGGCCAGCAGTGAGCTCACCTTGGAGCCAGCTGGCACT
>VWZP01002960.1:231949-252668 GCA_013396995.1 Dicaeum eximium | reverse complement strand
AATTACATCCACAGGTTTTCACTGACAGAGCCCTCTCTAGCACTGCTGCTGGACCATCTGCAGGAAGTAAGAGTAGCTTCTTGGCTGTGGAGACACCCCTTCTGACTGAGTGTGTGCCTGCCAGCTCTGTCCTGTCACATGTGGTGTCTGTTGGTGTCAAATCCTAACCCAAATGCCAAATCCTGTAACCAGGTACATGCACAGATAACTTGACATGGTTGAGTAGGTCTCCCATAAAACAAATGTTTGTGGTCTCAGATTCCAAGGTACTGAGGAATATGTAACACAACCCCTATGCCAATACTAATTGGTAGCCTCAGGACACATTCTTGTGGGAACCTGCTGGTATGTATATGTGGCCTGGTTTCAAGCACTTACAAAAATGACCTATCATTCCTTGTCCAACAGCTCTATCTTATTTCTCTTAAAAGCATGTCTTCAAAATGTTTTCTTATTTTGCTATGTCTGGCTTGCCAGAAAGGTTGAAATGCTCTTTGTAAAGGTCACAGAAGAGCAAGGAAATTAAAAGAAAGATCACTGCTAGGATCACAATCAGCAATTAGAGGAAAAAAAAAAAAACAAAGGGGAGGGAATTTACTGGTGCTTGTGCAACCCCAGTGCAACTCTTGAGACTTAATGCCCAGGAATTAATATTAACCCAAAACATAAAAATCAACTTCTTCCAGATGCTTTTTCATTTATAATAGTAAAGCTTTGAGCATTTCAATCATACTGTGCTCTTTGGTGAGTCAGACCATGTCTCTCCATAGGCCCTTTTTCTGAGTTAGGCCCCATCTGACCAAAAAATGCTGCATGAAACACCATATCCAAAAGAAAATGCCATACAAAATAGTACAGAATGACTAAACCCCCGACCTATGCCTGTGATGTCTAAGCATTTCTTCTGATGTGTGGAAAACTTTCTGTGGTATGCACCTGAGATGGCAGCTGCCGTCATGGGGTCACCAAAAAGCATAAACAGTAAATGCCATTTTCTCTCATGCTCCAGCCCTGAGGACATTTTCATTCCATGTTTTCCATCTGCTGGGTGTTGACTGGGAGGCATGAAAAGTGCCCGTGCAGCTCTCCCAGGCTGTCCTGGCTTGGGGCAGCCCTGCTCACAGCTGCTGTGGTGACACAACTGCTGGGTGCTCAGAGATGGACACCCTGAATGTTCAGACATATTTCCTGTACTAGACTGTAAGAAAAACAAATAACCAAACAAACAAACACAGACTGTTATACTATCTTTTTTGTGGAGTGTTTATCTGGAGTTTCAGAATGCACCCTTCCGCACAGTATCTGTGCATGTACCTAGACAGTGGCAGTAACCTCTGTCTTTACAAACCTCTCTGTGCATTAAACTCACCTACATTATCTTACAAAACTGGACTGCTACTTAAAGTAAGACATAATTAAATTGAAATACCTTCCATTACAGTGATTAAGGACTTCTGGGAAGTAAACTCTTGTACTTTACTTGAAATAGATGTGTTCACTATTTTCTTGTGAAATGGAGACAATGCCCACTGAGTCTCAGACATGCTGTGCTATGCTGATAGTGCACGAGGATCAAATTTATTTTTCTTAAACAATTAATACCTTATCCCTACAGAAATACCATTTCTAAGTCAGTTTTGGCAGACTGTCACACACAAGTCCTTTGAAAATCTCAGCTAATCTGGGGTTAAATAATAGCTGTCATTCCTACAGAAATGAATGAGAGACCCACCTTAGGCTTTTTTGTTCCAAAGCTAAATGGACTAAATTAGATGTTCCCCTGATTATGAAAACTAGCAATAGTAAGTTGATACATTTCATGCATTTGCATTAGTAATCCCAGTAGATACAATTAAAAAGCTGGTTTAAAGCAGTTATCATTTTCATTTGAAATTGCTGAGCAAAAGCCAGCTGTCTAAAAGCCAGAGATGGGTCAGTATTACAAATTTAATGCATTGCTTGCAGAACTGCTCCAGAAAGCTGTGTAATGTGAAAGTATTAATGACAGAGCCAGAAACCAGGCAGTAAACACTTTTGGTGCTTGTTGAATCAAGGCACTGAACTGCTGTTATCTCCATAATTGCCTAAATTTTTAGCAAACCAGAGGTTAGTGGTGTTTATATTTTGAATACAATATATTCTGTGTATACAATACAATACAAGTCTGATATAAAGATTAATGTAAAAATTTTAACTGAAAAAAGTCTTAACTCTCTTTTGGGAAACAAAAATAAGTTGATAGAGAAAAATATACAATAGATCTAGAAAATTATCAGATAATATGTTGAATTGGTCCTACAGAATGAATGCTCACCTTTTGAAAGTTTTATGCTCAATCCAGAAATGTACAGGCCTCTGACTCCTGATGAAAATAGTAAAAGTTTGATTTCTAAATACATTCTAAAGTCCTGTCTGTGGACAAGTCAGGATGTAACACCTGGACTATTACAAGGTGAATCAGAAAGAGAAACATTAAACCTGCTGTCCAAGCTGTCTGTTTCTTCAGTCATAACGGCATTTTCATTTTTCTGGTCTTTTGTCAGTATATTAAAGGTGTTCAAGAAATTTATCTTGCAGGAAAATGTTAGCACCCTTTCACAATACCTAGACAAAATCAATGTGTTGGTATAATGTCTGCTCTAAAGTGCATCAGACGTCACAATACTTGAGCAGGAGCTCAAATGATTTAAATAAATATACAGATCTCTGTTTTCTAGCTTGGTTTTTTTTACTCTTGCAGTTTGAAGGTACACTAACGTAAATTTAAACATACACTAAAATGTTGGATGCATTCAATGAGTCAACACCAGAAGTTATTGTTCCAATGAACATGACATTAGGGTCACAGGAGGCACTTCACAGGAGAAGACAGGACCTGCCTTCTGCTCTTGTGTGTATCAAATGCCTCAGTGGTAGTGGATTGAACCGTCAGTGAACAATGTTTTTGCATCCAACCCGCTGTCTTGTGGGTCTGTGTCCTTCAGCACCGTTCACAGTGGATGAGCCTCTGAGGCACACCCTGGGGGGGAAACAAGAAAGGCAAAGGCTGCTGATAAAAGGCTGCTGATAAATAAACAGCTCACAGGAGAATAACCCCTTGCAGCAAGGTCCCCACCATCACCTGGAAGCTCACACTGGGACAGATCCAGAGGCTGCCTCCAGAGGCTGCTGAAGGGCTGAACTGTTGCATTCCTGGTGGAAATCTGCTCTTGGGACAGTGACCACCTGGAGACACATGGCTGTCCCAAAATAGCTTCCAAAGCTATGAACAGACCACACACCTCCCAGGTGCAGGTTTGCCAGGGGTCCCCTGTCAAACATCTGACAGATATTTACCAAAAAGGACTCCATTGTTGTTCTCTGCACAATCATATAGCTCTTGCTATGAATTATATCTTCTAAATTTAGCTTTTTGATTTATTTAACAGCAAAAGATTTAGCTTTTATCTTACCTGATTTTTTCTATTTTGCTTTGCCAGCAGAGGCCAAGCCTGTTAGATGTTAGAGGAAAGACCTGATGCTCCTAAGCAAAATATAAATTCTTATGGCAAATAAAAAAGGTCATTCATTTAACATGGATAATTTGTATTACTTTTGATTGAGTGCAGTTCACAGCAGACATAAAATTATTTACTTCTTGCTGCTGGCTTAGGACGCTGCAAATGTGCCAAGTATCTTCCTCCAGCTTGGCCAAGCAATATCAGGGTTTTAATTTTTGGGTATACAACTTCCCTTGTCTACCAGCATTTTCTGTGTGTAGTGGGCTAACTCTGATTTAATCAGCATCTTTTTTGGCTGGTGTTCTCTCTACAGTTGATCTAGCAGATCCAGCTAGAAACTGTGCAATAAAGGACCTCCAACCTACAGCAGTACATCTGCAGCAGAATGTGCTGCAGACAAGCACAGATCAGCCAGGAATCCTATTTAAAGACCCAGGTGCTGAAGCCTGAAGTGTTACACTAATTTTACATTCTTTCTGGTTAGTTAGAGCTAGTTTAATGTTGTGGGAAATGAATAGAGAGCTGCCACAAAGAGATTTGGTGATTATATAGGCAGACACCATGTCAATGAGACTGAACAAGCTATTTAAGTGGTGCTTCAAATGTTGTGACATGGGAGAATATACAGGAAGGCCTGATCCAACACTTTCTGCACTCAGGGATTGTCTTTTCATGGCTTTATTGAAACAGAGCCTTTGGTGCAAGTAATAGCTGGGAAGTGTTTGAAAACATTACTTTGACAAACAATGATAGTAATACAATCCCTTCTTTCCCACAGGAGGCTCTCCTTTATACAATTGTGTCTTCACTGCTCACTAAATATACCTGTGGTTTTGCATATTCTGTGCAAAAACATTCATGGGCCCTTACTGTGTATGAGCTTTAGACCTGCCCACACAAAGACAAAGCCTGAGCAAAAGCTAGGGTTTGTAAAGCTACTTGAAATGAAAGATATTTGCAAATGCAAATTAATATTATTATGGTAATTTCTTTCCGGATCATGCATGATACTTTTCATCTGAGAAAATTTCACTTCTTCATAAAAAGTGTGTAGATATCCCATTTACTAGAATAGGAGAAGACAACATAAATATAAATGAAATTTACCTTCAGATACCTGGACCTAAATGCAAAGCACCATGCAGTTCTGTCCTGTTTTTATTGGGAGGACACCTTAAAATGGAGGAACCTATAAACACCTGCCAATAAACCTGCAATTGCTAGGAGTATAACCACATTAGAACTTTAGTCTTGCAACATTTCTGAATGTTGACACTTTAGAAGGGCGTTTTCATGACATAGCTTTGAAATTACACACAGGCAAGCCAAGAGGGTTACAGACACAGTCTCACCTGTTAGAGCTGCCTGTGAGGCTTCAGACTGTGCTGGGATGTCTCTTTGATAATAAAGATCACCATCTTACTACTTAAAATAGAAGACATACATGTTGTGTTTCCAAATATTTAATACCATAACATTTCCATACCTTTATAAACCATGTAAGAACTGTGAAATCACTGCCTGCCACGGAAAAAGTCACAGAGGTAGAAAGAAGTCATCAGTTCTGAAATGTTCTGAGTCATCAGTTTCTGATGTTTCTGGAATGGAAGTGAAGCTGTAGGTGCAGGCTGGCTGTTTGCTGTGCCCAGGGGTTGTGGCTGCATGGACGGATGGCAGAGGGCTGGCAGGGCACAGTTTGCCTCTGAGAGCCCACGGGTCATGCCCATGAGAGCAAGGTGGCAGATACTGCCCTGAATTCTTTCCTATACCTCTTCTGAACAGGCTTACAGCACCACTGAGAACATTTCACAGGCCTACCCAGCGGGGCTAGATATTTACTCATTGCTAGATATATTTATTTTGCACATGAAAAGAGAGGAACTAAAAACTAATTTTCCAAGAAAGGAAACATCCTTGGCCAATGAGGAAACCATGGACATTTGCCACAAGAGAAAATCCAAAGCACATATTTAGTTTTTGTGTGTTTTCTTACATCTCTGTCCAGAAGAGGACTTTTACTAAAACAGTGTATGAATTGCTGAGTGTCCTTGGGCCAGACTGAAAGGCTGATGTTCTCATCTGGCAAAAGGAAAGCTGGTTAGGAGTCTCACAGAAAGGATCTTGCAGTAACTTGTGCACCACAGAGCTGTAGACTGTGACAGTAAAATACATAACAGGGAAATGTGATTGATTGCTGGGTGTGAATGCCAGTTGGCCTCTAGTAGGCCTAGAAGGTTAATTATCAGGAGGAGTGTTATTAGTGATGCTAGGATTAAAAATCATTTATGTCCTCCCTTGTTTAGCGGGATCATTACTGTTCTGTAATTAAGTGGAAGAATTGCAGTTGGAAGGTGGAAAGGTGTTCAGCAGTTCTCTGATTGTCATGGGTGTTGTGGGAAGCAGTAGGATGGGAAATAATACTCAAAGAAGGATTAGGGGGATTCCTAAGAGGGACAGGCTTGTGAACTGGTCAAAGTTCATGGTCAGGTTCAAGGCGGTTTTTTTGTGATCGAGAGGGTTTTGTTACAGGGGGAATTGTTAGGGGCGAATGATGGGAGTTTGGATTGAATGATTAATGAAAAGGTCAGTCATGGTGTTACTAGAATGAACAGACCAGCTAGGAAAGCCCACATGGAGTGAATGTGTGTGTGCAAATATGTGTTAAACATTCAGTCAGTGTCAGTCCTACTTTCACGGGGATCCAGTTTTGTATTGATTTTTTCCAGGATCTCCTTATTTGGTGGCATTACTATCAGTTTGCGATATTGTTGTTATCGATATGGAAACATTATTAGGACTATGGTATTATAATTACAGAGTAATATTCCAACATCTGATATTTTCTAAACCATAGGTGCATTTATAGTCTAAGACAGGAACACAGGCAGCTAATCAATATGCTCCCGGCAGACCTGCTACTCTAAGCTTCCTTCTCTGAAGCCAAAATGTGGGGAAACATGTTACAAACGAGAATGCTCTTGACTTGATTCCTGGTTTTGTTTACATCACATATGCATTCCTTTTTTATGATATAAAAGGCAGGACAGAAGATTGTCAGGTGAAAGAATGAAATACCATTAGGCTACAAAGCCCAGCTTTGCAGAAAATGAGCTTTGCGTCACTACAAAAACATCAGTTTTAACATCAGTTAGAATGTTCACCCACAAGCCACATTGCTCAATTTACCTTGCTTTGATCATATCACATAATTTACTAAGCTTATCTAGTGGTTAACATAAGGTGTTGCCCAAGCAGAAAATGAACTGCAGTCAAAGGAGCTGCAGTCAATTATCAGGGAACACGCATAGGTTACTGGATATCAGCTTAAAGCAAAATAAATTATCTACATTTTATTTCTTGTGTGGTGACCTTACAGAGTCCACATCAAACTCAAATTAAGAGATATGGTGTTTTTTAAACTCACAAATCATTGCAAACATAGACATAAATAAAGAAAAATAAACTCCAGAAACAATACTGCAGGGACTAAGCACTCTAGATTATGCATTTTCTATACTTCAAAATTAAAAAAAAAAAAAACAGTGGTTTTTGGAGAGAAAGTCAGCAGTGTGACGGAATAGGCCTATATGGGGTTTTTTGAGCAGTCTAAAGTCACAGGTCAGTTTGATTTTGAACCCACAACAGAGCTAGTTTACTGAATTTGGTGCCATTTGATTTAACTGGCTATGATTTACTCTTCAGATATTTTCTCATTCACAGATGTCAATATGTGGCTGTGTAACCCAGTGTAATGCAATGTGTAACTTTTATTTTTTGTTTTTTTGTTTACCTCACTTATGAGTGTTTGCTTATTGTATTTTATCCTGAGGGATTTAAACGGCATCAGAAGAGGGGTTGGAAAGCACTGGGATTTTTATGGGGTTGGAGTCATGTCCAGCCAGTCCCTTACCGAGTTTAGACATGAACTCCTTTCATGCCACTGCCATTGGGCCTTAGGACTTAAGACAGTCACCATCCTGACTTCTCAAATGTAAAGAGGCTCATGGGCTTTCTGTGCTCTCCCAAAAAATCTTAAGGTTCGCTATCCAGGATACATGCTGCAAAATCCAGGGACCAAAACTATGCTGGGCCAATTTTGTTTTCTGTTCATTTTGGGGTAGGTCTCACCCCATCCACAGTGTAGATCAGACTGACAATCTCTGTCCATTATGGATGGTAGCAGGGCCATCTGAGGACTACTTCAGCAGCTTGAGGGCTTCTGGGAAGAAGTATCTCTGCAGGGAGCAAGAATGATGGGGCAGAGGCAGTGATGAGCTCTCTTCTGGGGGTCCACACATTGCTGCTTTGGGTGACACTGCTGAGCCAGGGTGGAGCAGCCACAGTGCAGAGTGGTGCCCTACAGGCATTTACATTTTTCATGCCAGATTTCTTATTGAGCATTAATCACTTTTCAGTGGTTTGGCCTACTGAAAGAAATCAAAGGTCCTCATTTTTCCCAGGGCAGGATGCCTCTTAACTTTACTACTGCTATTGCAGATTCCTGTTTGGTTTATATGACAAGCTGCTCTCTTAAATGTAGCGAGGATGGAAAGTTTAGAAATTCAGTAAGTCTGTAGCAAAAAAATCCTCCTTCTTTGTTCCTCAGTGTATACTCAAGAAACAAAGGGGACACAGTTTTGGGAAGAGAGCCGATGTTACAACCACCTGCCTTCTTTGGTGAAGAAAGCTGCTGCACTCTCAGCAGTGCAGGCCAGTGCAGTTTGCCCCCACAGCCCCTCTCTGAGGCAATCAATTTCACTGTAGCATCAGTCCTGTGAATGTGGAAAAGTTACCATAGTAGCATAGAATAGTTTGGGTTGGAAGAGACCTTAAAGATCATTTTCTTCAACCCAGCCATGATGGGCATGGACACTTTCCACTAGACCAGGCTGCTCCAAGTTGTATCCAACCTGTCTTTGAACAGTTCCAGGCACGAGGTACTCACAGCTTTTCTGGGCACCCTGTTCCAGTGCCTCACCTCTCTACAATATGGATCTGCTACCTCTTATAGGCAACATGCAATCCACATTCTCTACCTGAACAATTCATAGATCTTAGAGCTACAATTATGCTAATTAGATATGATTTCAGATGAGATTTTCAGATAAAACAAGGCAGCCAATTTCACCTTTAACCTGATATATCTATCCTAATACTTTTAATTGAACTGGTTGAAATGCGTATTTTTTAAGAAAATAAGTTGTAACAAAGAGCTTTAGGAGAAAGTAACCCACTTTCCCTTCTCCTTTTTAGTGGACTGGGGGGAGGCATTTTCCACCTGAATTTGACCATTGTTTAATTTAATCGGATAGGTTTTGTCTCTTTTCTGGATTAATCATTGTTTGCCTCTCTATCATTTCATTTAAGACCAGGTTTGTGCAAATGGAAACTGGTGACTCAGAAGGATTGTTCTGGGACTTTCTCTTCAGACTCTGCAGAAAACATCACGATGGCTTTTCCAGAGAGCTCCCTGAAAAAAACACAGAGTGCTAACTCAATGTCCTGCTCGGTGTGGCTTGGCTTTATCAAAGCTCTGTGTGCCTATGTATCTTTCTGCCTGCCTCTGAACCAAGCTTGTTTATGTAAAGGCTACTTGTGCAAATGAAAATGCTGTTGTTCCAAAGAACACAGGCAAGCAGTCAAACAGCGTATTGAGTTTCTAGCTGGCATAAACCCAAGGCCTTGGTGCTTTGTACAAAGAGTCCCCAGCTTGTGCGTGCACAATATGAGGGAAAGCAGAGACAGTTTTTGCATAATTTGGAGTCTCAATTACAAGAAACACCCAAAAAGGTGTATTTACAGGTATATCTATCTTTGTATTATGAATTTCTGCTGTCAATACTCTAAATAATTAACATTTGAAAGCAAAGGTCTAAAGGACTAACACAGCAATAATAAACAGAGACAAGCAGTGGCCTGAAGTGTTGTGATGTAGCAGAGTGGGAAACATATGCAATGGAACATCTACAATGCCCAAAACCACCGTGTGTTGCTTTGCCAGGAACTCAAGCTGTGCCACTTAACTGTGCTGAGTGTTAGTCATGAAGCAAGCCACCCTCCTGGGAGGGAATTGGAGTTAATGATCCTGCCCTTAAAGAGGCTTCATAATGCAGGAACCCTCCCCATCCACAAGTTTTCAGTCTTCATTTGCAGCAAGGGCCATCATCCTTGTTAAGATTTCCACTGTGGTCTATCCATTAAGAATAAATTTTACAAGACTAGTTAAAAAGTTATTTCTAATGCAATTCTAGAACATTACTACTCCACCAGCCTTGGGGTATTAATATCCCTTGATGCCTTTTGGAAACAAAAGGCCTGCCCTAGTGCATGGTAGGCCCCTCCTAGCTCACCTTCCTATATAATGAATTCCCTACATCTGGGAATCCAGGTGGGAAGTTTTGTCACACACTACACTGACTTGGTTCATACAGATTCTTTTTCTCCATAAAAGGGTAAAGGACTAAGTGAATGCCATTATGCCACAGTATGTTTAGCTATGATATAGCTTCATCTTGGACACTGTATTTTGTTTGAAATAGCTCAGAAAAAATGAAACAATTGAGAAGTTCCAGTAAAAAAAAAAAAAAAAAAAGGCGAGATTTGTGAAGATAGAGAACAGCTTTCCTATGATAAAAATGTGAACAATTTAGGACTCTTCAGACTGGAAAGGTGCAGAACTCAACTATACTCACTATAGTATAAAAAAGGAAAAAAACTTAGAAAAACCCCAACTTTATTCATTGTAGAATACTGAGTGATTTGAAGGAGGTAGCTGTTTTTCATGGACCTTTCCAAAACAATACCTCAACAACACTCACTGAAATAAACATAGGAGGTTCCAGACAAGCATAAGAGGTGGATCTTCACAAAAACCAGTTAAATTGAATCACTCACTGCTCCAAGACATTGTAAATTATAAAAGGCACTTTTTAATCTCAATTATAAAAGTTTGGATTTTCAAAATAACTCAATACATTGATGGGAAAAGTCCATATAGGTTTACCAAAAACAAAAACAAAACTCAACAAAACCAAACCAAAACAACCACAAACAAACAAACAATAAAAAAGCAAAACCAAAATCCCCACCACCTAAAATTAGAATAACTTACCAAGTTTGTCTAGGTCTTCCCTGCACCTTTATCCAGACTAAAGAAGTCTCATTAAAAGTTTTCTGGTCATATTTTATAAGACTTTTTAACCAGCTTTTCTGTTAATAAAATCAATGCCTTTGATAGTCAGTAGTCAGTAGCTAGTTTGAGCCAGTCAGTAGTCTGTGAAAATATTTATGACTTGCAATATACTTTAAAATGCTAGACAAATATTCAAAAGTGAATGGAAAAAATTTGAATTTCTCTGTGAAATGTTTAGTAAGATTAGTAAATCAATCTGCACACCTAAGTTTAGCTTTGAGGGTGTAGGTTCTGATTGGTGTCACACACTTACGATTGTGCAAATGCTTATGAAAACTGGTTTTAAAATGTACTGGATTGGCTTTCAGTCCAAACTATGCACATGGTCTAATTCATTATCTTTTAAGCTTAATCAGATGAATGACAAAAGCTAAAGCAATTTCAGCCTCAAAATGGGAGGAGAATATTCCCATGCATGTCCTGACTTCTTAGGAAAACAAGAGCAGCATTAAGAAGCCTATGCAGATGATGATTTTTCTGTTTTCCACTTCTATCTGACCCTGATCAGGATGTTCCTGCTTGAGGTTACTCCTGAAGTCTTGTTCATGTCTTAACAATTTATGGGGATGTTTCATGCACATTCCAGGTGCTGTAATGTAATAGAAAATATCTGTGTGGCTGAACTGTAATATGAAATCTCCAGTATCCAAGGAAACGGAGAAAACACATGAGCAACTCCTTTTGTGAAAAGTTAAACCAAATTATCTGTATCATTTTACTTCTCAAAGGGACTTACTATCTCACTCAGATAAGCGAGTGTAAAAATATTTTAAATGTCAAAGTGGAACTTGCAGTGCAAAATATAGATCCTAGTCTCAAACACCCTAATTCTCAACAGGGTTTTCATCCTTGGGTGTAATTTTGGCCTATTAAAATCACAAAGATGAATCACAGATAATTATTTGTCTCCAAAGCCCTGGATCTTCTCTCAAGATGAGATGCTGATTGCAGACAGCTTGAAACTGGACAGATTTTCCCACAGCTTGCTAGTTTATGCCTGCCTGTGAGAAGAAGAATATTATAATGAGGTGATTAAGCAAAAACTGAGATGTACTGGACGGAAAATACTAAAATACTATCCAGTAATGTCAAAATAATCACAAAGGAAAATGTCCTCTCATATATTCATTACTGTTATCTACTGCTGCCCAGAAATGAGAACTGCTGGAGTGCTGGGAAAAAATGGTTCTGTCTGGAGCTTTCCATTGCAGGAGGGCACTCACAATATGAGTGAAAAGAAGAAGAAATTTTTAGGCAAGTGGTATGGATAACTGGCTCTTTCGATCTACTTGTGTATCCAGGCAAAAGCCATGTTTTTATTCTTTTTACTTTTTAGTTCTGTTGCTTGCTTTTAGATAGATACATAGATATAAAGCCAGTGTCATTATCCAGAGTTGCTATTTCAATGAATAACCAGGTGCAGACAAACCCTCAGGCATAATGGAAAGGGACCAAGGTGGGGCACAGAAACTGTGTGTAAGTTTCCATGCTTATTTTTAGAGTTAGGGAAAAAAGGAAATGTAAGATCTCCATGATAATCTGTGCAAGGGAGAGGTGTGTTCCTTGGTTTAAAGTGTTGTGCTTTGGTGTTTCCCCATGGCATCCACACTCTTCTGAGCCTGATGGCTGCCTGAGGAAGAGTTCACATTTGTCTTGGCTTTTCAGATCCAGGAGAGGGACTGCAATCTACTGGGAGTCCAAATTGTCCAAATGCATCGTGACTTTTTGTTGTATCACCTATTGGGTAAAAAGCAGACAGGGTAGAGCTGCCCAGTCCTGGGTCTAGACAGTCCCAGCCTGTCTAAATGCAGACACATACCTGTGTATGCACCTATAGGCACACACTCCTCAAGCAGAGAGGAGAAGACAAGGCTAAATGAATCTGGACAAAAATGTAGTCTCCATACAGGCACAAAAATTGCACTGTGTTTCAGTGGGAGGAAGGTCAAACCCCTCTAACAATGGTGCTGAGGCAGTGTGCAGTCCATCAGACTGAGGAGTCATGCAGACCCCTAAGAAAGCTGCAGGCTTACAGAGAAACCACAGCTGTGATGAGCTAGCAGTCTGACTCTCTGCTTGCACATTAAAACAATTAATTTCTAGATGTCTGTGTTGTGATGGAAACCTTAGCATCTACAGAGGTGTGGATATACAAAACGAGATAGACTAAAACTTTGCAATTTTAATGACTTCAAATTGAATCCAACTATACTGGGAGGGGGTGGTGTCTAGCTGGTTGTTTTTGTGCTGATCTGGGCTAGGTTCAATTTACTTGGCAAAAGAACAAATCAGGGCTTCACATTGCACAGCCAGGACTGCCTTGGTCAGTATTCTGGCCAGCAACCAGCCCTAGCAGCTGTGGACACTGACACCCTGCAGCTACACCAAAATGTGCAATTAAACAAAACAGATTAATAGTTATCCCATGGAATTTGCTTAGTTTAATCACTGTATCAAAGAGGCAAAAATGACCTGTTGTGAAGATGCACTTTATTGCCTGTGCTGGAGCAAATTTTTTTCCTGGGCAAGCTTTGCTTTTAAAACAACAATACCCAGAAAATGGTGTGATTGAGAAATTCCTGTTAACGTTTACTGTGTTGCAGAGAATAGGTTGTTCCTTTCTGAGAAGAGTATCAGGTTCAATCTGATGTGGCCAGCAAGAGTTCATTTTAGAACCAACCATTCTGGCACTCATCTCCAGACGAGTGATTTTACTGAGGAACGGCTCTCTGTGTCCCAGAACACTTTAAGATTCCTTCTATATCATCCTTCTCAACACATCTCTCCTCACGTGTTGCCCCAAGAAGTGTGAGCACAGACAGAAGCTCCATGTGAACTGGGTTGCCTCAGTTTCCATCCTGACATGAACCTCTCCATTGGAGCTCAAAAGGGATGAATGGTATTGTAGCGTTGTGACTGATGTTGATTCCAGATGTTTATTAATTACAGAACCCAGAATAAAAATAAAATTAGCTAGAAAAATTACCAGGAGATTAAAATAAAGCTTGCGCTCTTTTTACTTGCTGGTTTTTATTTTTGTTTGTTTGTTTGTTTTTGAAATTTAGAGCAGCATTTATGTTGTATTTTCCATCTTTACCCACATCTCTGACAAGCAGAAATATGCACTTATTTTCTCCTTAAAAAAAAAATAAAGGAAACAAACTACTCTGTCATTGTTTAGTCCCCTGCTTCATCATGAGAGATGAGATTCAGGGTGAAATTCTGAGAGGGATAGGAAATGCTGACGTGTTTCTCACCTGACATGCCTGCAGGCCACCTTTGCAGCAGAGCATGGTCACCTCTACTCTCACTCTCCTCCTACTGCTCCTCACTGTTCAAAGTAAAAAGCCAGGCACTGTGGCTGCATGAACTGGGATGATGGGCAATCCACGGAACAGAAGAGAAATATTTATCATCTGGTGTTTTATGATCAGAATCACAGAATCAGCTAGGTGGGAAAACACCTTAGAGATCATCAACTCCAACCTCTGACCTGATACCCTCATATCAACTAAACCATTACACTGAGTGCCATGTCCAGTCTTTCTTTAAACACCTCCAGGTACAGTGACTCCACCACCTCCCTGGACAGTCCATTCCAGTGCCCAACCACTCTTTCTACATGGAATTTTTTCTCATGCCCAGCCTAAACCTCCTCTGGCACAGCTTAAGAGACTCTATCCTCTCATCCTGTCACTGGTGGCCTGGGACAAGAGGCTGAGCCCCACCTGGCTACAGCCACTTTTCAGGGAGTTGTAGAGAGTGATGAGGTCACCCCTGAGTCTCCTTTTCTCCAGGCTGAACACCCCCAGCTCTCTCAGCTCTTCCTCACAGGGTTTGTGTTCCCAGCCCCTCACCAGCCTCGTTGCCTCCTCTGGACGCGCTCCAGTGTCCCAACGTCCTTCCCAAACTGAGAGGCNTACTGTGGCCAAAATGCAGGACTCAGCACTTGGACTTATTAAACTTCATCTTGTTAGACTCTGCCCATCCATCCAACTGCTCCAGGTCTCTCTGCAGAGCCCTCCTACCTTCCAACAGATTGACACACGCTCCCAGCTTAGTGCCATCTGCAAATTTGCTAATGAAAGACTCAACTCCCTCATCCATGTCATCAATAAAAATATTGAACAGAGCTGGCCCCAGCACAGACCCCTGAGGGTCACCACTGGTGACTGTCCCCAGCTGGGTACAGCCCCGTTCAGCACCACTCTCTGGGCCCGGCCATCCAGCCAGTTCTGAACTCAGCACAGAGAGCTCCTGTCCAAGCCACAGGCTGCCAACTTTTCCAGGAGTATGCTGTGGAGACAGTGTCAAAGGCCTTGCTGAGGTCCAGGCAGACATATCCACAGCCTTCCCTGCATCCAGGTGGGCCAGCTGGTCACACAAGGAGATGAGGTTGGTCAGGCAGGATCTGCCCCTCCCAAACCCATGCTGGTGACCTGATCTCCAGGCTGTCCTGTAGGTGCTGTTTGATCACACTCAAGATGATCTGCTCCATAACCTTGCCAGGCACTGAGGCCAGACTGACAGGTCAGGCTGTCACCATAGCATCATAGATCATAACATCATAGAATATCCTGGGCTGGTAGGGACCCAGAAGGATCATCAGAGGCCAACTCCTTACTCTGCACAGGACACATGAAGAGTCACGCCATGTGCCTCAGAGTATTTTCCAAACACTTCTTGAATTCTCTTAGGCTGGTGCTGTGACAGCTCCACTGGGGAGCCTGTTCCAGTGCCCAGTCACCCTCTGGGTGAAGAATATTTCCTGATATCCAACCTAAACCTCCCCTGACACAACTTCAGGTCATTCCCCCAGGTTCTGTCCCTGTCACCACAGAGCAGAACTCAGTGCCTGTCCCTCCTCTTCCCCTCACAAGGAAGCTGTAACTGCAGTGAGGTCTCCTCTCAATCTCCTCTTCTCCAGGCTGAACAGACCAAGTGACCTCAGCCACTCCTCACATGGCTTCCCTTCCAAACCCTTCACCTTCCTCATGGCCTCCTTTGGACACTCTCTAACAGCTCAATGTCTTTTTTGTGTTGTGGCACCCAAAGCTGCCCCAAGCACTCGAGGTGAGGCTGCCCCAGCTCAGAGCAGAGCAGGACAATCCCCTCCCTTGCCTGGCTGGCCATGCTGTCCCTGATGTCCCCAGGACACAGGGCCCTCCTGGCTGCCAGGGCACTGCTGGCTCACGTTCAACTTTCCATTGACCAGGAACCCCAGACTCTTTCTGCAGAGGTTTTTTTCCTTTCTTCTCTGTCCCCACTTCTCACTGACTACACCTTCTAGAGTCTTCAGCATCCAAATGATGTTTCACAACTGGAAAGATGTGTGGGCTGCAGACAAAAACACCCCACTGTCCAAAGAGAATTTACTGCTTCTTGCATGAGCAATGCATTGATTTTGGTTTGAAGGTTTCTTCCTAAGAAAATTAATGTCTATAACTGTAAGCTCTCTGATAAAGTGTGACATGCTCAGCATCACAGGAATCAAGTTTAATTAATTAAAAGGGAGGATGTTTTTCTTTATTTGAGAACAGCAGGAAGAGAACAGGAGGTGGAGAAACGAAAATGCTCCTGTCTGGCAATGAATAGTGCACAGCATGAGGAAGAGGGAAGCTGAAGTTCTGGGACTATAATGTGTGAATATTTTGAGCTGTGCAGTTATTAGCTGACCTTTTCCACCATGGCTTCACTGCCACTACAGGACATCCAAATAGGATGTGTAGTGAGGTAAATGTGCTCTCAGACTTAGAGGACTGCACCTTCCTTATAAACATTGTCTTTATTTGCTGCTCAATACATTTAAAATGATTGTGATTATGACCACCAAATATAAAGCTACCACACATTCCACTCTATGCTGTTGTCTGTCCTTAAGTTTGGGGACCATACTGAGACATATCAAGCATGCCAGAAATTATATGTATAGGGAAGTCATAAAAGATTTCACTGAAATCCATCATTTTTTTAGGCTTTTGAACCACTCTGTAGTATGGTAGGGACCCTTCACTGCAGAAGGGAGCATTGGAGGGGGCACTGATACAATGTGTTGTGGTGGTCCCAGGGACAGAAATGCTGGATTTACTGGCATTGCTGGCATTGTAAGCTGGCATTACTGAATCTGACAAAGAAGTTTGTGGACTGAAGAGAAATGTATGTGTTCTCTTCCTGCTTGACAAGAAGTTATGCCGAAAGTTTTAGAGCAGAGGTGGCTGTGATGAGAAGTGTGAAGGAGGGGGGCCTACACAAATGCAGGGTTTGGTGCAGACAAGAGCTATCTAAGCAAGAGGGGCTTCCAAATCTCTGGTAATATGTGGCATCGTAGATGCAGGAATGGCTCTTTTCAGCTGACAGTTCAGACTTGTTCAGGAAGCTTCAGCAACAGAGAATCTGTAGAATGGGAGGCTCTTGGCACTGCTGAGGATCAGCCTGTACCTGCACTGAAGGCAGGAGAAGGATGCTCATTAGTGTGACGGAAAGAAGAGGAACAAGCTGTTGCTGCCCCATTCCTGTTGTGTCCCAGGCAGGCATTCCAGCTGAGCAGCTCTGGCAGCCCATGGAACGGGGCAGAGCTCCAGAGGGATGCTGGAGAGACCTGGAGCCGATGCCAGAGACCCTCTGTGGTGTGGAGAATGTGCTGTCTTCATCTCCAGGTCCAGGTCCAAGCCCAGGGAGGAGTCCAGCCTGGCCTAAGTGCTATAAAGAAGGTAGTGCAGCTCCTTCATTATAGCATGATTTGGGGCAAGAAACAGAAAAAGCTTCACCTTCTCTTTCCCTCTAGGCTTTAGGCTGCCCATGTGAAAGGAGGGTGAGGCTGGGGGTCTCACTGAGGCACACAGCACTCCTGAGTCTGTGATCTGTGTGGCACTAGAGAAAGAAGTCCATGGTGGGAAGCAACATGAAGGCAAATAATTCTTGATTTTGTTACAAGAAGATGCTGCTTGTCATCCAACCCTCCCCTGTTCAGTGAAAGAGCCTGCACCAACCTAATGAGTGTAAACTATGTTGAGTACACAGTGTCTGCTTCCTTTTCACCTTGAGAGCCATTGCACTTAATTTATTTGTTAACATTTTGTGAAGAGAGAAGAAGAAAAACACTACATAAAGCCAAAATCCAATTCTTTTAGTGCAGCAGATGTGGAAAAGTCAGCACTGGCAAGTCATGAGTGGTCCTTCTTTTTTTCCAATATGCCAAGGGAAAACAAGGCCTATTACTTTGCTCAGGACTGTGGAAAAAATAAGGAAAGGTTAATAATTAAATGTCTACTCTACTCCTGATCTTGCAGCATATCCTTCAAATATCCAGAAGATGCAAAGAGGCTGCAACCCAGGGACAGAGCCCTGATCACCCTTACTGACCTGTGTGCTCTTTGCCCAGGCAAATAAACATTACTGAAGTGATCATGACCCCTTGCAAGAATAAACTTTACCCTTGTACAGGAAGAGATTGGCAGACAGAGGTTAAAGTTTAGATAATCTTTTGCTACCTCCCATTCAATAAAACAATTTTTGTACACTAAAAGGAGAGGCAATATTGCATGCTCATGAAATACACAAAACAGGCTTCCAGTTGTTATACAAAAATGCATCAGCTTTAATTACACCAAATGATTTTGATAGAATTTTAAAATCCAGAGGATTAAAAGCTTTCTGACAGCATTCTGCAGTCAGTTCTGGCTGAGTCAGCCAATAGCAATGTGTTGTGCATTTGGGGAAGATAACTTTAACCCATACTGAAAAACAAAAGGAAGGGGGAAAAAGAACCTCTATTGATTTTTCACTCTGCCACAGCATGTGATAGCTCCCCTGAACAATGCAGTGGGAAAGGAACAGAAATTGATACCTGTGCTCAGCTTATCCAAAGTGCTGAGTGGGTTTAATCATTGCCATTATGCACCAGGGAAATAATTGCCCCTGTTATCACATGGTTTAGGAGGGTTTTCATTTTTATATTGTGAAGTGAAAGTGCCTTTTTAAGTAGAGCTTTGGTGAGGGGTTTGGGGAATCCTGACTCACCCTCAAAATAACATGAGGACTAAAAGAAGACTGTAGGGGAGGGGAAAGGGCAGGGTGTTTTCAGACCCACTGCATCTCTCCAGCAGTGTGCTCTGCTCCAGTCCACAGTTTCCACAGTAGTGAAATTTTATCACCCACCACTTCCCTCAGTGCACACAAGCATGCCAAGTACCTATTGTGGTGGCAGCCATAATAAATTTAGTGCCACTTAAAAAAAAAAAAAAAGGCATCAGAAAATCATTGTCTATAAAAGTGAGCAAAAAAAGGCAAGGGAATTTGAAGCCTAAGAGTTTTTGTTAGGTCGTCTTTCTTTTTGACACCCCCACCCCCCACATCTCCTCCATCACTTTATAGCAATATATGCACATATTTTAAAACATTCACTTTTTTCTGTCTGTTATCAGACATTTCAACAGCACTGCTAGCAACATCAGCCTGACAGGGCTAAATTGGATGAGACCATGAGAGAATTGGTCTGCTGGTACAAGCTGGCGCAGTCCTGTTTAAACCAAAGCACCTGTTTCAGTTCACACCTGCTGAGCCTTTCTCTTCTCTGGAAATCACCCTCTGCTTTCATACCTCCCACAGTAAGTGAAATCAGGCAGGGATTTTGGGGTTTGCCCTGGCAGACGCTGCAAACAGGGGCACAAAATGAGAGAGCTCCCACTGGTAAAGATTAACCCTCAAGCCTTTGCTTTTGGTGTCACTGCCTGCTGGTGCAGTGCCCTTGTGCATGGGGCCCTGAGGCTGTTGCTCCCAGGGGCTCATCAGAGTTAATGACCTTGTGCTTGCATTTTGACAGCACTAGCAAACCTACAGCCAGGAGGCTTCAATACCCTAGGCACTGCACAAACATGGGCTGGGAATCAGGTTGCAAAATAACCTTCTCTGCCATACCCACCACTCTGCAAAAATTATCTAGTTTTCACTGACAAGCAGTCCTCTTAGCTGTCAAACTCTGCCTCGCATGTTCAGCGCTCAAAATTAAAAATCTTAAATAAAAGGGTATTTTAAAAAGACAAATGTATTCTAGAGATGAGAAAAGCTATTTTTACATATCTAATTAGTCACACTTGGGAGTAATAATAGCACTACTTGGGTTATGCTAAGTTATTAATATTATGCAAAATACAAGGTATCAGTTGTGTCATCATCTTTCTTTCTATCACTAGGTCACAATTTCATCAAACAATAATGTGTCATGTAACCTTTTTTTTCTCCCCAATTTTATCTCTCATATGTGAAGGTGATTGAGTGATTGAGATGCCAGGTGAGAACCCCACACTGGCTGGAAAGCACTGAGCACAGGAGCTGGTGCTTTCTCAGAGATGATGACTTGCAGGTACAATTGTTTGGTGGTGATCCCTGAAAAAGGGCATTGCTTGCACTAGCTGTTGCCTTCTTTATTAAGGAATAAAGCATTTAGCTGAAGAGGGTGGTGGTGCTGGGCTGGAAACCTGTTGCACTGGGAGGAGTGTGCCAGCTGAAGTGCCTGGCCCCTCTGCAGGTGCACTGCCTTGCTTGTGCTGCTGCAGTGTGAAGGACAGGACAGAGATGCTGGAGACTCCTTGGGTGGCCTGCTCCTGCTGCTTTTTGGCAAGGTGGAAGCCCCCATGCAGGGTGTGTGCAATGGAGAAAGACCCAGAGGCAGCTCTGGTTTGGCACCCGCTTCCACCAGATTTAGTAACAGTGGACTTTGTTTTTCTTGGTGTTTAGTTTAGCATTCAGCCCTCTGTACTGCAAAAAATATTCCTCTTCTCTCTCTGAAATAACGTGAGTCAGTTTAAATAGATATTTATGCCTTTGAACAAAGATTTAAATTGCTTTTTTATATATGGATATATATGCATGTATATATTCTCCTTACTAAGGCAACCATTCCCCTTGGAAAGATGTATTTGCCCCATTTAGTGGGCTGGATTGTGTCTTTCCCAAGCAGATGCTGACCTTCAAACAGGGTCCCATGATCCAAAACTATACCCTGCTGCTCAAACATTTGTTGACAGGC
>VWZP01002960.1:135356-231815 GCA_013396995.1 Dicaeum eximium | reverse complement strand
GATGTCCCATCTCTGGAATTGTTCAAGGTTCAGGTGGGCTCAGAAAAACATGGTCTAGTGGAAGGTGTCCCTGCCCAAGGCAGGGGAATTTGAACTAGAGAGTCTTCAAGGTTCCTTCTCAGCCCTTATCATTCTATCACACTACAGTTCTATGATTTTATGAACTTATGGCATAGTTACAGGCCTTTAGACAACTCACCAGCATAACTCACCAGCTTTCGTCCCTTACTTTTTCCAGGGGCTGTTCCACTGGGAACAGACCCTGCATGCACCTGCATTGCAGCTGGGGTCTGAGGTTCTTGAAGATGTTGCATGTCTGAGAAGATCCTATCTATCTCTCTTAGTTCCACTACATATTAATTTTCTTTCCTTTTTTTTTTTTTTTTTTTTTTTTTTTTTTTTTTTTTTTTATATGTGGGAGATGTTCTTGTCTTCTGCCATGGCTTCTTTGTTACAAAGAGAATGATGAGGAAATTACCTCGGGTTCCCGCATGGTAGGAGATTTTGCATAAGCAGAAATCACTTATTCAGCATAATCTCCTATGAACCTGCACAAAAGGCATTGGAAGCACATTAGAATAAAGTTGTCTTTGTCTAGCTAGCATGTGATTTTAGGGAAAAGATTATTTGCATACAGGGAAAACAAAAAGGCAGCATACCACTCAAAGTTGGTTGGAACCATGTTTCAGCTGAAAATAGCACTGCTAATTTCCCTGGAGTCTCAGTACTGACACACAACTCTGCCTTGGGATGTCTTTCTTGTTCTACACCAGGCTTTGGGCAGTGATTTTTGTTGGGGCTCCCTTATTCTGGGGACACAACTGGAGAGCCACGTGGTTAAAGGAATATTTGCTAAGGTACTGTAACCCCAAAGCGATCACAAAATCTATCAACAGAAAGACTTTGTGCTCTCCACAGCCCACTCCCAAGGCTCCACTGCCGAGGACACAGGCCCTTCCTCTTCCTCTTGGGTCTGGGCAGTGAGAGAGCTCTCAGGGGTATGAAATCCTGTGCAGTCAAGATTGGTCAGGTGAAGCTTTACCTATGAGGATGGACTAGAAAAGAAATATTTCAAGACTTTACCTACATAAGCTGCCAAGTAAGCTGGACAGTATTAATGAGGGCAACACAATTTCTCTCTCTGCTTTGGCAAGGATTTTAGAAGATCCTTAGCACCAATTTTGTCCATCCAAAATTAGTATACCCTCCAAATCAGATATACTCATGAAGACACCATGCTGTCCATAAGGAAGATGAGATCTGTTAATGGAAGAAATCTCTCTGAGCTCTGTTCTACAGTCTCCCAGGACTCGATCACAACTGAGAATGAAAAAATTACAAATCACAAAACATAATCTCAAAACCCTCTCACCTTTGAGACTGCTATTCTCTTATGTTGCCTCATTTCTATCTTCCATCACCAACTTTCAGACATGCTTTCTCTTGTTATTGTGTTACTAGATCAGTTCATGCAGTGCCTGCTTGGCAAAGCTGTCACAAAAGGTTCAATTTCTACCCAGGGACTCTGACACATAATTTTACCATTTTGCTTGATGGGTGCAACAAGCAACTGCTGCCATCCCACTGACAAGTATGATGATCTGAACGTTTATCAGTGCAGGGACAGAAAACTGCTAATCCTAAAATAACCACTCATTAAAATAAATTTATTAAATAACCAGAAGCTGCTCTCTGCCTGCCACTGTGAGGAGGGGTGAGCCTCCTACAGCAAGAATGTGCCAGGCTAGTGCAAATCCACACCTGTCATGGCAAAGTCTCCGTGACTCTTCACCAATCCACCACTAATGTTTCTGGCTCGTGATAGCTGGAAATCTGATCTCCTTTTATTTCTAATACAGGTTATCTTCCTCTTTTACTAGAGCATAAAAGGTAGGACAACTCAAATAAGGGGCAAGAGATCAGCCTATCTCCTAATGACCTGGAGCCAGCATTGGGTAAGGACTTGGAAATGAAATATTTCCTTTCAGCTGGAATAACACACATGGATATGTTTTTGTCCACAAAGATTACCGTACAGAAGATATTACATGAAACACAATTTCTTGAGTGTTTCATTTATTTTGTTTGACAGTATCTCTCTTAAAAAGTTAAGTTAAAATTAGAGGATACATCCTCTTTACCTCCTCCAATTGAAATGCCATTATGTAACATTTACTGCTATCATCCTAGTGACTAAAATACTTGGAAAATCCCCTGCCACTGCTCAAGTGTGTATGCCAGGAGTAGAGGAGAAAGGCAGGTGGCATTTGCTGGTGCTTTTACGGTACACACTTGCCTCTTCAAAAGACAGGAATACACCAATGCCAGGTATCAAAATGCTGATAAGATAAACATTTTGTTCCCTGATGGCCAAAGGCTTGGAGTCCCTGCACCACCAGTAGGATTTTTATTTGAAATATCCAGTAGGATGCTTATTTGAAACTTGGTCATGGCTTATGTTCTTAAATTTGATTTTAAAAGCAACATTCTTCTAATAGTAACAATAATCACTGTGGTAAATGTAGGCCCTTTATATTTGTTAAACATGACTTTTAAACACATTTGTTGTCAAGGAGAGACCTGTTTCGATGCCTGCATGGGTTGATAGTCTCACTCAGCATATGCCATCCAAAGCCAGGACTGTGTTTGCTTTAGGCACGAGTGCTTCAAGAACAGTCTGGAGCAGTGGCAAACTGTGTATTTCTCCTCCTGACAGTCCTGACTCTGCACCCACCACATCACTCTGTAGCACGAGCTTCCCTCTGAGAGCTGGTGTGGGAGATGCCGGCCACATCCCTGTCCCTTGGGCCTCTCCGTGATGGAGAATGAGCCATCATTGTTGTCTGTAATCCTGGACTGAAGGATTACATTCTGCCTAAATCCTGGCCTCCACAGTTCTGGTTAGATATAATATTTCCTCTCCTGTCCCAGTAGTTAAGCTGGGTCTGCCATTCTGGGTCTGCAGAGATGGAGCTGCAGCATTTCCCCACGGAAATCAGAGGAAGCCACGGGCAGTGTGCCAGGCACAGCAGCTCCTCTGAGGTATTCCCCTGCACAATGCATGCATGCTTGCTGCCCATCCAGGTGCACTGGCATCAGGTCTCATAAATCTAAAATAATTTCAGCTCTGGATACCTGGGACACTTGTTTTCCTGGACCTTCAACGTGCTGGTCTTTTTATTTGTGTTCTTGTTGTTATAATTAACACACCTATCCTCACATGCAGGCTGTACTTTGTATCTTGCACCTCACAGCTGTCAGTTATTATTTTCATGGTAGCATGGCTTTTTATAAATATAACTTGTGTTGGCTCTCAGGTAGGAAAATAAATTGGCACTGCCTGGAATGGTACTGTTATTGAGGTAGTCTCTTCCCAATTATTACATTTCCAGACAGAATTTGTAACCCAGAAGCACAGTGTTCACTTTCCTTATTAAGCTGTGAGTACCATGGTGGACTTAGAGAATGGCAAAGGCTTCAAGGTGGAGGCTCTAAGGGTGTTGACATTCATGCAGCTTGCTGATTTGTGCTGCTAAAGGTGAGAAGTTACTGATAGAATCTCCCATTTTAGTGTTTCATTTACCATTCAAAGAGCAGTGGTTTCATGCAACTGCTTTCTACACCACAAGACCAAGCAGATTAAACTAACCTTACATAAATGCATTTCCTTTCTCATTTTGATCATTAGAAGCTTGCAGAAGCTCTTTTCTGCCAAAAGAGATAACATACATCTCTTCTATGAAAAGGGTTTTATTTTGTTGAGGGAACAGATCTCCTCTTATTCAAAGGAAAATACTCATCAATAATCAGCTTTTATTTTTTTCTGTGAATGTACTTAATGATGCTGGTTGAAAGCCAGTCTCCTCTGAGACAACTTGAAGTCAGCTCGTTCACATGCAGAAGTAACACTCTATGACTAATTAATTTCCTAATTAGCAGCTGGCAAACTATTATTATTTTTAATTAAATCATCCACCAAGGCTCATTGTGAAACAAGCAACTCTTTGTCACTAACATAAAGGTTAGATCCTGACATTTATATGCTAGCCCAGCTAACATGAAAGGCAAGCCCTGCAGAGCTGCACGAAGCCTGTGCACCACGGACAGTCCATCTGTGTTTGCATGCAGGTGTTTGTGTGCAAATGCCCTCACACTGGCACATGCTGGTCTGCACACAGCACACACACACACACCCTGATTCATACATGCATTTTTCAGTAGGGTTTTCAGCTCATGTATTTTCTGAATGTTTCTTTCATGTGGTTCTATACCTACGGAGCTACAAATCAACCTAATGCCTATAGCTACGCCCAGGAATGTCTGTGTGTTCTCCCTCATGTTTGTTAAATGTGAAACTCTCCATTTGTTTTATGGCACTTGAACAGTAATCTGTGTCAACAGGTGCAGTCTGATTTGAAAGCAGAGTGAGGATCTTGGTTGAATCCAATCAGTTGATCCCAACACACTCTGTTTTTGCAGCTGTGGTGTTTTACAAACTTGCTGCATCATATAAGTACCATATAAATATAACTTACCCAGAAGTGTGAGGAACCTTATGTCCTCAAGCAACCAAAGAGTTATTAATAGTGAAGTGGTCTACAGTAGCCAAGCTATATTAGACAAGATCAAGTCCACCTGAAACTCAGCAAGTGAAAATGTTCTGGGGGATTTATTCCTGTGGAGGAAAGAGCAGTTAGAGGAGCAGCAGCACTGGAAAACAAATTCTAGAGAAAGAGGCATATGAAGCAAAACCTAGAGTCACAACTAGCCCTGTCTACCATTTCCTTTCATTTTCTCTGGCCTTTTGCAGTGCAGGTGTCCCTCAGTCCTGAGGCTGAGGGAAATGGGTCCGTGTCACTGTGGGAGGGAGGCACCTGTCACCCACAGAGTGCTCCGTGGTGCTGGAAGGCTGGGGCAGGCTCTCCTCCAGAGCCCAAACATCAGCCAAAGGAGAGGGATGGAAGCTGAAAAACGGAGTCATCTCCTTCTCAATAATCTCTTCTTGCCTGCCTACCCTCATGAGTGCCCTGCCAGCTCTCATACCCCCTCTGAGATGCAGACTCCAGTCTGCTGTCAGGGCAATGTGCCACCCTGACCCAGTTATCTTTCAGCTGGGTCCTGAAATGGCTGTGGGGTTTCAAGTGCCACCAGGGTGTAAAGCATCCTTAAAAGCCTACAAAAGCCACTAATACTGGCTTGAGGAGTGGGAAGCAGAGATAATCAATTGTAGACTAAAAACTGTGAGGTTTACACAGTTTTTTTTATCCTGAAAAGTTGGGGCTGAGGAGTGAGGACCCACCCCAAGCAAGGAATGGTTAGGAAGGTGACCATGAGCAGTGGTTTGAGCCCACCATATGCAGACCTAGCTCCATGCTGAGCTATACAAAGACTGTCTGTCCTAAACCTCTGGATGCTTTCCATCTGCATCAGGCATGCAGCATGCTGGGCATTGCCACGGAACTCTGGTCCAGCATGGAAAATTCAAGCTTTAAGTGATACCGGGCTGAGCTTTCTGCTGGGACAGCCTCACTGAAAGGAATTGTTAACCTTGGGGGTGCTGGTGGCCTTCCTAACAGCCAGAGGTGAAGCTGTAAGGCCGTGCTTGGAGAAGTGGTGGCAGGCAGGGCTGAGTCCCTGTGCCAGCGTGGTCACCATTCCCACACGGAGAAAGGCTCTCTTGCCCCTCCCGTCCCCCCGGGTAATGTTGCATAAGGGATTTACAGCTACCCGAAGTTCTTTGTGAGATACGAGCAGCTCATTATTTTTAATAGCTCTGACATCATTATCAGTCATGGATTTACCAAAAGGATAATGGGCTGTTGTTTGTCACTGCCTCTGGCATTAACCCCATGGTGTGGGCACACCCAGCCACACAACGTAAGCAATTACACAGCCTCCATCTCTACCTTACGGCTACAATCCACATCTTTTAACTCCTCCTCGGCTCTTGTGTCTTTACCTTGTACTGAAAACATCACCTGCTCTCCAGGCATTCACCTAATGGGTGTTATGAAAATACCAGACTCTTTTGTGGCTGAGTAAAGAGGAGAATTTTCTTCTTTGTCTTAAATGCCAGAAGACATTAAAATTTTCAGTTGATCAGTAGATAAAGAATATTGTTTCTGGGAATTTTAAAATTATTTTAAAACTAATTTTTAAGCTAAACTTCCGGGCCTAACCAATCTTCAGCATATTTAATTTTTTAAATAAATAAAATAAACTGTTTCCAAGTCTATTTACCACAATCGAAATCAGAATACACACTGGCATTTGGGTGGTACTTTTAATCTATTTTTCTCCTTATGTAATGACACACTTCCCTGTTCAATTAGGTGACTCATCATACACTTCAGCAATAGAGTCCTCTGAAAAGCAGAGCATAATGCATTCCTAACAGTTATAAACTTCTTTTTAAAAAGTTATAGTCAACCAAGATTGATAGAAACAAATAAGGTTCAGTCCCACTTACATAATTTTAAATGATAGTGTGGTCTATTTCACCATAGTACTCATTTTAAAAATGGTAGCACCATTTGTGATTCATAACCATACCCCCCTGTCACATAATTACACATCTAATTCCATGTAGCCACCTACATACATCACCTTGCTTTTCACCTTTATTGTTCATTCTTTCCTGCTTCACCCAGGCTAATGTGGTCCCAGAGCTCTTCTAAAGTGGTAACAAAGCTCTTCTAAAACCGTAACCTGCATGCAAATTTATTTATTTATTTATTTCCTTACGAGTGATTGATTGACTGATACACTGAGCTTCTAGGCTGCCAGTTTTTTCTGAAATTTGTGGCACAGTTAGCCAAGGAAGGTCTCACTCTGCTGAACACACAGCAGAGAGGTGTAGCAGGAGGGATGCGTTTTGCAGTATCTGGCCGGGATCGGTGCACTGGGGAGATTCGGATCCACTGGCTGCTCGGTCTGTCCCAGCACAAGGGAACCTGCAGCCACAGCCAGGCTGCATCACGTGGCAAATCCCAAGATATCAATGCTATCTCACAACCAGTCATCAGGCTGCTCAGTTAGATTGGCTTTCCCAATCAAGCAGGAATCAGAAACTGTTTTATGGGAATGTTCTTTCATAAAAGAGTAAGGTGTGCCTGCTGGCCAAGAACTAGAAGAAAGTTGTTATCCAAACCCAGGAGAATGGGTACTGCCATTGTCAATATCAGCCCCCTCAACATCTCAAGACAAACCTCATGGACCTTAGGAATCTACATTTGGGCTTTAGTTTTAAACAGCCTGAGAAATCTGAGCACCTGGCTGATATTCCCAGTGCTCCCAGTGGCTGAAATGGAAGTGTGCTGCACGCCACATCCAGTGGGCTCATTCACAGAATTCACAGAATTCATAGAACCACAAGGCTGGAAGAAACCAGCGAGATCATCGAGTCCAATGCAGCCCTAAAACCTCAATTAAACCCTGGCACCCAGTGCCACATCCAGTCTCTTTTTAAACACACCCAGGGATGATGACTCCACCACCTCCCCAGGCAGGCCATTCCAGTACTTTATCACTCTTTCTGCGAAAAACTTTTTTCCTAACCTGTATTTCCCTTGACACAGCTTGAGACTGTGCCCTCTGGTTCTGTCAGTTGCTGCCTGGAGAAATTTCCAGGTGCAAGGCATTGCAAGCCTGTGGGACACTAAGTGTGGACCTCTGTGGCATAGCTGTGTGTCTAGAGGAAAGGGCAGAGACATCTTTTAGTTTGCTGTAACATGAAAAGCAGTGCTCCCACAACTTTGAGAGTTATGTGTTCACTGTGTGTATAAGGAATTGAGAGGGACAATGTGTGATGTCACTTTAAGAAATGCCATAAGAAAGACGCAATAAAAGTTAGATCCAGCTATAAGTCTTTGATCTACAAGATTAAAAACATCTCGAAGCAGTGACAAGTTCTAAGACATTTATTTAAAAATAATAGCTCATCCTTATTTTAAGCAGTTGATGAAACAATGGTACAATACTATAAAGAGTTCAGATGTCAAATAATGTTAGGGTTAACCATGTGTGGAGGCAGTTGCCAAAATATTAACAAATATAACAATTACAAGTATCAGAGCAGTTCAGAAGATCTGCACAATGGATTTTGGCAATCCTGTCTCTACTGTTCAGCCACAGAAATAATACTGGAATTTTTTTCCCACTAATAGACAGCTCCTATTGGAATTACTTACTTGTTTATGTCCTGTGTAATGAATTGACATGTTATTCAGATTCCAGATGTAGGAATTATTTCTGCTCTTCTCTCAGTGCATTCACTAAAGCTGATTTATCCTGCGTGTTGCTCTTGAGCAGTGTCTTTGGCTGTCCCTTTGGCTGTCCCTTTGGCTGTCCCTTTGGCTGTCCCATTGGCTGTCCCTTTGGCTGTCCCATTGGCTGTCCCTTTGGCTGTCCCTTTGGCTATCCCTTTGGCTGTCCCTTTGGCTGTCCCATTGGCTGTCCCTTTGGCTGTCCCTTTGGCTGTCCCTTTGGCTGTCCCTTTTCCCACAGCATTCCTGCCCCAAGGCCCACTGTGATTTGTGCTCAGGGACTGCCAGCTCGACACCCACACCGTAGGGAAGGAAGGAATGGCAGCAAGCCAACAGCACTGGTTGATCATCATCTTGCAAATGAACAACTGCACAGTCTCCATACTTCCACTGATGCACAAACATTGGCATTTGGAAGAAAGGATCATCAAAAAGAAGATAAGAGAAGTTTAGTTTGACAAAGCTGATAAACTGATCACACTTATTCACAAAGCATTAGTAACTTACTGTGCTGTCACGTGCTAGAAATTTGTGCAGCCACTTGCACTATTAATAAGGATTTTTGGAGTCAGAGCTGAAACTGTAGTTGTCATTTGTACCCATTCTCAGAGTAGAAACATCACAGCACTAAAGTACCACTTAATCTCTGGAGCTTTATTTTAATTAGTCAAATGTTTACCTCACCTGCAATTTACCCTATTTCCTCTATACCACATAAAATAGATTCAGCTTAGATACAGGCCAAATATGCCTTTTCTTGTGAACCACAGAAAGTTAGATTGAGACGTTTGGTTGTAACATTCTTGTCTTTTGTATTTTCCATAACATGAGAAGAAATAATGTGAACTTTGGCAAATACACCTAATAACTCAAACTCATCAAGCTTCTTGGGGAGCAATTTCTATATTTAGAAAACAAAGAGTAGCTGATTCCTATTAAAATAAATCAAGTGAAACTGATCAAATCAGGCTGTTTGCTATGTTACTTAAGTAAATGTATTCTGTTTTTACCAAAAGTAATTCTTCAAATTTCACTATGAATCAAACGAAATTGTGCATCAGTGGAGGCAGTAGGAAAGCTAAAGGTCAGTGTTTAAATTCAGCAGCTCTCTAGTCTACAGTTCATCTAGAAATCAGCCTTATATATATATGTGTGTGTGTGTGTGTGTGTGTGTGTGTGTGTGTGTGTGTGTATAATTTTACCCAAGATACAAAGGTGCATTTACAGGAGATGTTTACTCAGTGGAGTTTCATTACAGAACTAGACTAGGGGAATATCACAGAAAGAGCATGCTGACAGTTAGTCATCAGATACAGTTTTGAGCATGAGAATAGATGAAGAGACAGGAAGCATCACCTCCAGCTCCCTGCAGAGTGTGACTTTAATGATGCAGAAAGTAGTGAAATCACTGATCAGAAAAAGGGGGAAGAATGCTGAAGTTATGATAGGTACAGTAAACAGAAATATTATTCTAATTATTCATTTCTAAAAAAATTTTGAAAAAACTGTTTCAAAAGAATAAAATAAAAAGATTTCCACTGTATGAGTTTTAGGACATATTTGACACACCAGTGATAGAAGATCAATTTATTATGTACAGTGCAGTGGATAAAGAAAACAACAGATCTCTAAAACTCAAACAGCAAGTGTCACACCTGAGGAGAATGTGAGAGATGTGTGAGACCTGCTTGGCAATAACAAAAACATCCCTGTGTTATCAACACTGTGCTTGAAACAAATCCAAACCACACCCCTACTGGGAAGAAATTTAACTCTGTCCCATGCAAAACCATCACAGTATGGGAATATCTACCTCTGTTTAGAGCTCCTCCTCTCTGTTCAGCAGGGACCCATTCATATATTCCAGTGCTTTGTGTGTCAGGAGGTACATCATGATGTACCAGATCCGCATATTTCATGTCAATTCACTGGCTGTCCATTGGTTTTGGCAAGCTGCCTCCTGGATGAAGAATTTAGGCAAGCTCTGATTGGTGTACCTGATCAAACCATGATGGCCAGCAAAACCTGAGGTTTCTGCTCATTTATTATTTACCTCTGATGTTCTTCTACTGGCTGCAGTACTAGTACCAGATGAGTTTCATGAAGTCTTGCATGTCATCAGGAAAAGGCTTCACTGATAAAAGAAACCACCTGCCAGATGAGCTCTACTGCAGTATGGCAAACACATCAGAAAATTTCACTGCCTAAACACTGTGTGGGGCAGGAAATTTCTTGAAAATAAAAAAATGAAAAGAGCACCACACCTTTCTAAAGCACCCAGAAGGCAAGCTGTCAAGAAATTAGAAATCATCCCTAGCTCTGTGAGCATGTAATGGAAGTGCCTGAGGCTTTTTACTCCTGGGCTACCCAAGGTCTTGGAACTGTTTACCATGAGAAAATATCTACAGAGACATCAGCCCTGAACTGATCTGTGCATGTAGCTAGGGTTCACAGCCACGTGGTGCAGAGCAGGCAGAATAACAGAACCATTTGTTTGCCTTCAGGAAGTGCCTGGCCTGGACTTTCCTCTCTGTGAATGAAGTGAGACTGCACCATCATCAAAGAAGCCCTCAGGAAATTTCCAAGAGGCATCTGTTCTGATTTAACCTCATCATTACAGCATGATCTACAGCTACCAGGTAAATGCCCAATTGATCTAATTTTAGGGTACCACCTTTTTATTTTACAGATGACTGTAACACAACACTATTGCACCAACTAAGGAGAAAGTTGCACCAACAGAAAGAGAGGGAGACAGAAGAAGACAGAATCTTTTGTCTGATCTCAAAGTCCAGCTTTCAGATGGGAATGCTGTGATTGTTTCTCAGCTCTCTCCATAGAGGGAGGACTGAGTAAAAAAATAACAGACCTTCTCTGAGCATTTTTGCCTCCTAGAATGAAGGAAATAAACCAGAACATCCACTTATTTATCTCTATGAAGAGAGGCAACTTAGAATAGATTCGGGCCAACCCCTTCCTGTTTCCCCCACTATAGTTACTTGTAGGAACTTTATTTCATACACTGTATTTTTCTGAGGTTTTATGTTATCATTGCTGAATATATGGCAACCCAATATTTACCTCAGTATGTAGCTCTGAGAGCTTTGCAACTTTTACACTTTCCTGTAGGAGTGTTATAGATCAAAGCAGGTTGTTCCACCTCCAGTGGACTTTTGCTACATCAGAGCCCACTGTGATCCTGTCCTGTGCTTGCAGCCACTACTTTGGTAGTAAGTAATAAAAATGAAGAGTAAGATTGTGCTTTTGCAACAGCAGGGGGCTTGATGCTTGGTTTTGTGTAGCATAACTTCCCAGTTAACAGCTTTAGTGGAACACAACAAAAATTATCAGTTCTTCTTAATCCCTTCTGAAAAGAAAGTTTCTATATGCCTATGTAACAATTCCCAAAATTAGCTGAGGGCTCTTTGCTCACCTTGTGTGGTAGGTACATGTGGCTGTCCAACTGCAAAGTGTGTGGGACACACAGTCTGTGTGCAGCCCCCAAATTTAGCACACCTATTTAGACATACTCCAGATATGTTCTACATTAGATTTATTCTACACAGACAAGAAATTGTGAACTAAGTGCAAAGGTGACTGGGTGTAACTCCTCAACCTGAATTACCTAGAGGTTCTGAAGGATGTTCAAGCAGGCATTTGGCTTTGAACTCTGGTGGACATGTGCTGGGCAGTAGACATGGGGCATGTGTTTTCAAAGTAGGATGTATAAATGTGTTGGCTAGCAAGCTGTTAGTGGTGATCAGCAGATTAGGAACTCTACAGACGTCACCTAAGAAAAATTCATGCCTTTTGTTGGCCCACAGAGAAAAAAAAAAAATCACTGTTTCTTAGATGGTGTGTAGGGATAGGCAGCACTTTTAGTACAACCACAATCTTAAAATAGATATATATATATTTTAGTTGATTCCAAGTTTTCCTTGCGGCCTTTCAATACTTAAAGGGGGCTTATTAAAAAAGAGGGAGACAGACTTTTTGCAAGGGCAGGTAATGATAGGACAAGGGGGGGACATTTTTAAACTAAAAGAAGAGAGATTTAGAGTGGGTGCTTAGAAGAAATTCTTTACTGAAAGAGAGGTGAGACACTGGCACAGGCTGCCCAGAGAAGCTGTGTTTGCTCCATCCCTGAAAATGTTCAAGGCCAGGTTGGATGGGGCTTTGAGCAAACTGGTCCATTGAGGTTTGGAACTAGATGACCTTTAAGATCACTTCCAACCCAAACTAGGGTGGTTCTAGTATTCAGTGATCCACTAGATGTGCTCCCAAGATAGCCAAAAAGGGCTTTGTGTTTTTCCAGCCATGCTAGGCTAGCTCTGTGAAGTTACAGCAGAGGCAGTCCTAACACTTCGTGAAAGCTTGTAAGGAAGCTGGGATGCTTGACACCCGGTTAAGCTGGCCATAAAGGACCTAGATTTACCCATACCCTTTACCTTGGCTAGGTAAGTATATGGTAAATCAGACTCCACACACAGATTTGAGTGTCTAGAAAAGGACAGAAACTTGTACCCACCAGCCTTCTACCGCAGCATAGCCATCACCCCTGCCCTGGGGAAGAAAGTACTTAAACAATGTGGTTACATGGTGATTAAAACACAAAATGCAATTATATGGCAGGTTTAGAGCTCAGCTTGACAAGGATTTGATAACAAGATCATGTTAACAAAAACATTATTTTGATGGCTGCTGTTCTGGAAGGGTGGGAGTGGGGCTTGAAGTCAAAGCTCTCCTTGTCAAGAGCATTTCTGGGGATAAAGGCTTTGTGCCAGCATTCAGACCCTGATGGAAAACCATGTAGCCTTGCTCAGATTTGCAAAGCACCTGATCTGCAGCAAGGGACTGCTGCTAGTCCTGGAGTTCAGCCCTGGCAACCAGCAGCCATGCACCAGCCAAACCAGCCTCACAGACACAGCTGTGTGTGAAAAGTCTGGCACGCAAAGGGCTTTTGACGCAGAAGATTTTAAGTTGTCATTAACAGAAACATTTTTTCTGTCTCCATTACATCCAGAGCACATATTACGAGAGGTAGTTGCTTCTGGAAAGCAATTAGGCTGTAAAATTGTTATATTAAAAGCAATGAATTAATAAAATGTTTATTCTGGTCTTTTATACAGCAATAACTTTTTGGAAAAAGGAATTGCCCAATGTTCAGTGCTGATGTAGATAGATGTTCCTTTTTTTCTAGAAAAAGATTTAGTGACTCGCTCCTAAGAAGCTGTGATAATTGCCTGTTTTCTGCTGTGATCTTTGTATTGTTCCACCAACTGAGCCTTCCCTCAGCTGTGTCAGTATATTTGATCCAAGCTGCACTGCAGGAAAAAGATAAATACTTGTTCTGGTTAGGAAGAGTGGAAATGCGTGGTATTTTCTACTGATATTGAAGGCTTGCTTTATTATTTTTTACCAGGAAAAAAATATTTGCTTAGAAACATGATTCATATTGCAGGCAAGGAGTAGTTTACAGCTGGCAGCTCCCCTCCATTTAGTGTTGTCCACTGTGGAACAAAGGAGAAACTTGAAATTCTCACTCCCAGTTTCTCAGAAGAGGGCAAATGTGGCATTTGGTCTCAGCTGAGCCCCCAGTAATACTTGAGCCTCAAATCCAGCAATGCAATAAAGTAGATATCACTTAAGCTGGGAAAGTTGGAGGAGAAGAAGGAGGAGGAGGAGAAGAGGGAAAAGGAACTATTAATGTAGCCATTGAGGAATGTTACTGTGATACAATTATCAGATGTATCTCTCTGCTCTTAGCAAGAGGAGTATTTTAAAAGGAACTAAAAGACACTGTAGAATGTATGAGCAGTAGGAAACGTTGCATATTTGATAAGAACAGGGAATAATGTATTTAGCCCAAAAAAAACTTCAATCTTTTATTTCCCCAGAAGAAGGCCTAAAGCAGGCATTATTATTTTAACAGGGTTTTTAAAAAACTCTTTTTTAGATTTTTAGCTGAGTCAAAGGCTTCACTGAAGTGTCTCTGCTCCAGCTCGGTCCTCAGTGGAGAATATGCACAACAGGTAGAATTTCGTAAGCAGCCCACACAAAGCTCCCACAGAAACCAAAGTTACTTTCTGGGATTCATTGTAGAGTCTGCCTGGTGAGGAAACCTGTGCTAAATATAACAACAAATTGCTGCTTAATGAGTAAGGCTTCATTTGGCAGAAAGGATTCCTCCACCAACTTCATTGGCATAAACACTGAAGGTGTAGGGAGCCTTGTAATGGAGAGGATGAGGAAGGTGGGGTGAAAGGGTGGGATGGGGGTGTGGTCTGGAAGTAAATAATCAAGCAGATCCTTCAATGTTTTCATAACCTGAATAAGTTCACACATTTTCATAGAAGGACAGAAAAATGCCTGAAGTCAACACAGTCTTTTCGATGGGACAGATGCAGTGTAACAAGATGTGTTTACTGCATGTTATTCCTATAGGAAATAAATGCCTTTCTACAGAAATAAAAGCCTTTCTACAGAAATAAAATGGTACTGCAAATATTTTCTGGCAAATCACATACAGAGCAACCGATTTTGAATGGCAAGATTTATTAAAGGGGGAAAAAAAGAAAGTTTCCAGAAGACCCTGTGTGAGAAAGACTGAGTAACATTGCATTTAGAAAACAGATGCTAAAGATGATAAAGAAGAGATGAAACCACCACTGCTCCTAGTCATGATGCAGTTGGCTACTGGCTTGGGAAATCTCAATTTTTACAGGTTAAAGTGGAACTAGGGGGTCAAATTTTCTCTTCAGTGGGGAAGTCTGTGCAGGGAAGGTGAAGCTGCCACACATTGCCTGGTGTCCTTGCAGACATCAGTGTCCTTCCCAGCTCTCAGGAAGTTTGCTCTCTTTGCACTTGGTTAGTATGAATACAAATTGGTAGCACTCATTCCAGCTCTGTATGTTGTGGAAGGCTGAAATAATAGCACACAGGCCTGAAAAACAGGAAATCTAATTACAGGAACATTGCAATTAATATAATAGGTGATTGAGAGTGCAACTGGTAAACAACTAGATAATGGGCCAATGAGGAGGATGTCTGGAGTCCATCAAAGGGCTGTCTGAGGCTTCTGCAGGGCACCTGAGGTATTTTATGACAAAGACATTCAAACATAGCACTTGAAGAGCTACAGCACAAACTGAACACACGGTGCTGCTAATGACAGGTGCTGGAGTACATGCTTCACTTAAGGATAAAATAATTACCTGGCTAGAAACACGTGCTATGTGCATGATTGATGGTAACAACAAAAAGGCATGATGCAAAGCATCAAGGATTCATTAAACCCAAGTCCTGGGGAGCCAGTGGTGTAGACTGCTTCCATGGCATTCGCTTCCTTCCCCAAAAGCCAAATGCTGCAAGTTGCTCAGATGTGGCAGGACACCAGTGTCCAGTGCCCAAGCAGCTGGTTCCTTGCATCTCTAGTAGGTATGCAGGACCCCATCCAAAAAAAACCCTCAAAGCCATGCAGCTTTGGCTGTTTTCTCCAGAAAGCACCTTGGGTGGAGAGGGAAGGGAAAGGGGCTGCAGTGGAGGGGAGGGAGCTGCTGCCCTGCCACTGACCTGGTACAATTAGTCACTGCTGGGGCACCTCATTTTTGCCAGTGGGCGTGAGAGGAGGGAAGAGAGGACTGACTTGGAAAAACACACAAAGGCAGAGCTGTGCACAGCCAGACAGGATTAATCCCAGTGGGCTTTATGCTTCTTTCCCCTCCTGCACCCCCAGAAACTTCAGAAAACTCTGACAACATAAACACACATGCACAACAAATAATTATTTATGCAGGCACAGCAGAAGAGAATTTTTGCAACGATACGAACTCTGGTGTCAGAGTCAGAGCTGCCAGGGCACAGCCATATCACACACAGGGAGCTTCATGGGGATTTTGGTAAAATATGGGCTTAGGCCATGCTAAACCAATAGGGTGTTTGTTGCCAGGAATGTAGTTTTGTCTTTTGGGGGAGAAAAAAAAAAAAGGTGTAGTTTGATTCACCCCAAAGCTGTTTTGGAGCAAGGAGGTTTGCTCAGACCCTAGCAGACAGGCTGCTGGCCTTGGGGGCTGAAGGTCCGAATTCTTGCAGTGAGTGTGTTAGGCTATTGCTTCCTTTCCTCCTGGAGACATTCCCCAGTGCCTGGATGATCCAGCACGTGCTGGATGGCAGCGTGGCAGGCTGGGGACAGATGGCTCCAGGTGTTCACCTGAGGCACGAGCACCGAGTTCAGAGCTGTGCCCCAATTAACAGGTGCCAGCAGAGAGTGAAACTGCTCCCCTCTGCATCCCTCATCCTGCAGCTGGGGCAGAGAAGGGCTCTGCACTGTCATCTGCTCACCCTTCCCTCCCTTTCCCCTGTCAGACTCTAATGTTTGGAGGTCCATCCTCCTGTGGTGTAGGAAGACAACTGGAGAGCTGGAAGAAATAGACATAACGTGAACAGCCTCTATTTTAGAGGATTTACCCTCCAATAAGGAAAACTTGATATAAAAGTGTCAGTACGTTGCATTGTGTAAAAGGATAGTGACCTTAAAAGGCTCTCAGTAAAATAAAGTAAGAAGGAATTTGAGGCACAGTGATAAATTTTAAAACACAGTACATTATACTTAGGTTGTTACCCTGTTCTCTCTCCCTAAAGGGTTAAAACAATTTTTATGAGAGGTAGAAGGTTAATACAGTTTATGCTAGAACTTTTGATTATTATGGCAGAGAAATCAGGGCAAGTATTTTTGTTCAAGCCCACATTTCAGCAGTGACAATTTACTTTTCTAATGCCCTTGGGACCCCACTGAAGAGCTGTAAATGACATTATCAGCCATGCCTCAGCACATCAGTGCCACACACCCGAGTGGCATCATAGTGGGGCAGCAGAACAAAAAGAGCCCAAGCAGGATAGCAGGAAGAACCCCTTTACATTCCACAGCCTTGTGTGCTGCTTTTCCACCTGCAGGGCATTTGTCAGTGGGGTTCCACCAGGGGTGAAATTATCTGTCACCTGCAGGGCTTTTCAACAGCCACATTGTTGCTATCACGGTATCGCCACTTGAAGACAGTCATGGCATATGGGATGTACTGAACACACAAATCCTCCAGCTATTCACCAAATGCTGTGAAACTTGTAGGTGGCTCAGTACTCATGCAAACAGCACTTGCAGCTCCCAATTACTAGCAGGATGCCATGTACAAGCCCACATTGTACTTGGGAAAATAATAGGCAAATAAGCGTGGATCAGGAGAGGTGAAAAATTTCAGATTTTTCTATAGGTCTGTAGCTAACAGTCCTGAACGTGTAATGCTTAGTTCTGAGCATGTTTATAAAAGCAGGGCTTCAGCTCTTTAAGGAAGACACCATCTCTTTGGATAGGCACAGGTACATTCCAACTAAACCAACTAAACCAACTAAACTTGACATATATGGGCTCCAAAAAATCTAGCTATTGTAATGGACATAAATCAATAAATAAACCACAGGCAAGTCTTGTCAGAAAAGGCCTTGTGTAAAAATGTTAGCCTCTGAATAAAGGACATGTTATATTGATTGAAAAAAAAAGTGCAAATGGATGTTTTCAAGTTGACAGCTCACCTTTGGTGGGATATACAAAGAGGAATATAGGGTATGATAGAACCCATGTCACAGGATTATTTAGGAAGTCCTGAGGTGAAATGAGATCAGAAGAGCAACTGGGAAAGTGTGAAAAGTAAGGGGAATATCCTGCAATATAGGTTATGACAGCTGGGACTGAGTATGTTATTTCAGATCTACTTAAATTGGCTTAAGACAGTTTTGTCTCAGACTGAACTAGAAAAATAAATTGGGAAGGAGCTGCTTTTCTGGCTCTGAAGAGGGTGGGGAAAGCCAGGTGGCTTGGGATGTGCAGAAGGTATTTTGGGAGCTACAGATTAAAAGAAGACAGAATTCATGCTACTGTGTCATATTGCAGGGACAGTTGCCATAGCATCATTTGCTCTAAGAATAGATTTTTATAGCCCAGCAGCAGGTCAAAATATTTATAAGAGTGAGGATTTTTTTCAAGGCCAATTGAGCCAAAATGCAGGTCCCTGTACAGAACTGCTGAAAAGCACATAAGGTAACCCACACAACATAGCCCCAGACTAGAATGATTTGGGGCAACTAGGACACAGCCATGTGGTGTCTGACAAGAGCTTCCACAAAAATCAAAATAGTCATTCTGTCTTGCCTGAATCTTTAACTGGGAGACAAAGAGCATGGATTGTGAATCAAAGCAGAAGATTTTAAGAGAGGGGTATGTCTGAGACAGAACAGTGATCTGAAATTATTTTCCCTCTCATCTACTAATTTTTCCCTCATAGGGAACTTGGCAGTTCTCTGCACTCCTAATGGTGCAGAAAAGAGATTTCTGAGCCCAAATCAGGGCTCTGTCTGTCGTGTTGTCTCCAAATGTGGCTGGCAATCCAGCTCCTCCAGTCAGAAGCAGAGCAAGGGCATCGTGACACAGCTGCCCCTTCCAGGCACAGAAATAACTTGGCCCAAAGCAGGAGTTTGGAGGCAGCACCTAGAAGCAGGCTGCCTAATTGAGCTTGCATTGTGCATTGATGCAGCATGGGAACTGTCCTTGCTTCCCCAGCAACTATGAGACAGAGTTAAAAAGATGTTGAGCAGCACAGAACAGTTTCCAACACTGTGGTAAAACAGAATGTGATTAGGGAAACACACTGCTTGTAGCAGACCTTCTGCAATGCAGCTGATCTGCCTTCACTCCCTCGCCCACCTGTGGCTGCACACCTGGGCCACACCATCAGGGCAAACTGCACAAGCATCTCTTGTGACATGGAGAGGGTTTGAAAGGTGGAGCTCAGACTGTTCTTCCTGCAGAAGCACAAAATGTGATGACAGTCTCCATAAAAACAACCTCTTTTTTTCACTTAGGACACTTCTGGCATAAGACAATAATAATTTATGAGTATCACAGTTTCACCCCTCAATCACACATTTTATTAAACCCAAGAGACTTATGGGAGAAACAGGCAAGCTATGGGCAGAGAATACTTCCTCCTCTTTAACAGTTCTGGGGGATTACAGTGGGAAAAAATCAAAGAATGAAATAAAAGGGTGAGCAAGAAGGAAAAGGCAAGCACTAGAGTCTGTCAACTTTAGAGAATATCAATTAAACACAGAGACTCTATGGAAAAATGGTGATACACTCTGTGCCTCTGAGCACTACTGCAGAAAAAGTAGTGTGCAGAGGATCTGCTAATTGCTTATCTACCACTCCCATCAGAAGATCATAATTTCAAAACTCGGGTCTATAAAATAAATGCAGTGGCCAGGGGCTTAATACTGACAGAAAATCCGCTAGCTGTTCTCAAAACTCACCAGTGCACTAATATCTTGTTAGTATTCTTTCCTAATGTGTTTGAACTACACATGACCATGCCACAGCATTAGCATGATGAAATATTTTTTATTTTGTCACTGTGATGTTCACTTAAAGACATTTGCTGACTGTAATTGTAATTGTTCCATGAACATCTGTATAGTGCATCTCGTAGTGTTTACCCACATATTTCTATACCAGCTAACCTTTTATTCAATTAAATATCATCATTTTAGAGGTTGATATAAGCTGGGCTGCAGAGCCAGAGACATATGCCAAAAGGATTTCCCACAGGGCATGTGAGAGAAGCCAAAGTGGAATATGGACAAGAACTTAAGTTTTTGTGTCTTAATGCTTGTCTTATTGAAGAGAACAGTTTGCCAGTGTACTGAAAGAGGCCCTTGGGAGAAAAACTAGAAAATGTTATGGGCAAAAGCCCCCCACCAGAATATGCTACTGGCAAAACACACAACATGTCTTCCTCTTAAACACAGACTAACTTACCAGTCCCAAGAAATGCACAACTCTGTCTGTGCTGACGTGTAGCTAGGATGATTTTGATAAAACAACTCTAAAATAGAAGCCAGCACATACAGTCATTGTGGGGATTTCTTATTGTTTGGAATATCCCATAAAAAGTTCATCTTTAAAGTTGTGTAGGAGTGTGAAAAAACTGATCCTCTCAGCATATTAAGTTCTTTGCAACCTGTATGAAGGTTTAGCAAGCTGCAAGCAAGCACACAGGTTATGGGTAGGAGTAGAAAACTAAATTAAAAAAAAAAAAAAAGCCAAAACAGATCCAGTTGGGTCACTTCTCCAAAGGTGCTGTATCTGGGCTGAAGCCATGGCCTTCTGCAGAGCACACTCTTGTAGGACAGAGGACTGCAGGCAGAGAGGAGTCACTGGAAGCAGGCATACAAGTTCTTGAAGAAAAATCACTGCCTCAGCTGTGTGTGAGACAGGGTCAGGAACCTGTAAAACCACTTCAGCTGCTGTGACACTGACTGCAGCATAGCCTGCACTGAGCTGAGCTGAGCTGAGCTGAGCTGAGCTGAGCTGAGCTGAGCTGAGCATCACCAGAGTGCAGCGTGCTGCATGGTGCTGCGAGGCTTCAGAGTGGACACAGGCAGCATCCCCTCAACAAGCTGGCAAATCCAAATTGCAGACCAATCTTAAACCTGCAGCCATTCTCACTAACACATTTTTTAAGGCATTGTGCTTCTTTTCTATGAGACACAAGGCTTGCTGTATCACTTGGAAGTGTACCTGCTCATGATGCTGTGGAGGGGTGGGAGGTGTGGAGATGCAGCCCCAATACCAGCCCTCCTTACAGGCACATTCCAGTGGAGAGGTGGAGAGCTCCCCCTGCACCTTTTCATTTGGTGGGTTTATCTGTGGGCTTTTTGTTTCCCATCTGGTAGCTTTACTCTAGATTAGAGGTAATTTTTGTGAACATGATTATGGTACGGTGAAATCTAAAGCTCAATTTGCAGGAAATGTAGCGATGATGCTACCAATCATTAATACATATATTCTGATCTATTCCCTCTATAAAAATTACAGGATTTGGGTCATAATACGACAGAGAAACATCTTTATCCCCAGATATCAAATGAATGTAGGCACTTGAAGGAAAAATAAAGGTCTCCTCCAGATTAGGGAGACAACAACCTCATTCCCCTCTAACCAGCTACTTTGCCCCTTATGGGAGTGCCATACTCCCAATCTTGTCATTCTTTGCTAGTGACTCCTCAGCCAGTCAAGTTCTTTTTCTGGTACTTTCTTGTTTCCTCTTCCCCCTTTCCTGCCTCCTTTGCTTTAAGCTCTTTCTCCACTGCTCGGGAATGCACAGAGTTAACAGCTCCATCCTTGTCACTTGTCGCTGCTGCTTTTCCCAACCACTCTTCCCAGTTTCCCTGTACACCTCCCCTGAATTAGTGGTCAGGAGAGGCACTGAGCTTGAAGGCAGCAGGGGGGAAGCAACTGAATTTGCAGCCATAGCCTTGGGAGACCAAACTTCTGCAATGAATATTCTCAGCACACATTGCCGCTGGTGATCAGAGGCGAGAAAAGCACCTCTTGTTTTCCTTTCATGCTCCAGGCTCCCCCAGTGATATTTTTGCTCACTGTTCTTTCTGCCTCAGATTACACAATTCACAGGAAGTCTCCTCGTATAAGAGATTGTTGAATAAATAACTGTGTACACGAATCAGCTGCAGGCCTAAAGATGTTACACACTGAAAGAAGTCAGCTGCATCTTCTTGTCATATCCTGTTGGTTAAATTATGTTAAGATGCTGAGACAGTGAGTCCATTGAAATCTTCATTGTTTTCTGTTCTAGTATCACTGAAAGATACCCTTCTGATGGACAGAAGACTTGTCCTGTGGTTTTATGGGAGCAGCATTATTATTTACAGAACAACAGTCAGGGCAAAAAGCAGACGTGGCCTATGTGAAGATCTGATGGTACTACTTTTCTATACTAGGGCAAATAAAGAAAATACCAATGGAAAATTATTTTTGCATAGTCTCTGTAGAGCAACTTTAAAAAATCCCAGAAGTCATCAAGGAAAATACCTTTGTGATTCTCCACAAACAACTTCTCTTCTTGAAATCTCAAAATGTGATCCACTGGAAATGGGAAAACAAAGTTTTATATACACAAGCAACACTTACCAGCCCTGGATGGCATAACATTTGGCAAATTGCTTAGTCAATTACCAACAAACAAATAAGGAAATTTGAGTAACCTGAAAATCTGGGAAATAATGCCAGTCCTGCTTCAACAGAATTGTCACAACAGAGGCTTCTTAAACAGGGAAATTTCATTTTCCAACGCAGTGTTTCTACATTTTTATTCAGACACAAGTTTTGGTTTTTTCTCCCTCCCCCAGTTTGGCTGACCTAGATTTCACCTAAGTGCCTAATGTCTTTCTGGAGAAAGGGGGTTACGGCAGCTGCCCAAACTGTGGGAGCTGACTTGTTAGAAGCCAAGCCAGATAGGCAGGCAGGAGCTTGCCATCTAGGTGAAAAGCAATCTGGGTTAGCAAGTGTACTTCTCCAAACACACAGGATTATGCTACTTTTGCTCTTTTGCAAAAGGCACAGGAGGTCTGCCAAAGCGTAGTACTAAAACTGTTTGCCAAAAATGACATTTCAAGTCAAAAATTTAAAGTATTAAACTTTTGGTTCTAGGAAGACAAAAAAAGTTTCACTTTAGGGAAAATCAGAAAACACAGATGTGTTTCAGTTCAGTTTCAGCCTGTCCTTTCACCATAATGCATGACTCAGCAGCAGAAGAGTCATCATCCTGGGCCAGGCTGACACAGTACCTGCTTTTACCCTTGGATACTCAACACCAAACCATAGACCTAAATACAAGTTTTGAAAGGTTTCTACAGGAGGGAAAAAAAAGTGGAATGCAATGAGACAAAAATGAATAGACTATAACCATTTCATATTCTATAACTGCATTTATTAGAAAGTATGGGGAACAGTACTTTCAGAGTATTGCAGAGTATGGTTTCGAAAGTAGGAGGAAAAAGCCCTATTAAAGGCCAGTGGAAACGAGCAGAGCCATGTGCTGCCTTTATTGTTTTGCTCCACAGGAGTGTTAACCAAGGAACACGTGCAGCACTTTCCACATCCTCCCTTTCCACATGTGCCTGGTGGAGAGGCCTGTGGCACCCATGGCTGACATGGCCATCACACACTGAACAGCTCTTCACACATGATCTCAGGCATTGCAGCCCCATTTACTGAAGACTCCTGAAGGCCATCCTCTCTGCTTAAGAAAGTAAATAGAAGTTTTCATATTTATGTTTGACTTTCCAGCTGGATTAGCACCATCTGCTTCCATGCCATGTGTCACCCCACTGACAGCACCAAGGAGGCCACCAAGCCTTTTGTGTGGGTGATCAATCCCACCACACCGGGGAGCCTTGGCTGGAAGCTCCAACCAAGCCAAGGCTGGTAGCAGAGAGCACAGCTAATATCCCTGTGTAAGTCCTCCTGGAATTTGTCCTTTGGGATGGATAGGCAAAGGTCCCGTCGATGACTGCCTGGAGAGGAAACAACTTTCTAGAGCATGGTTCTGCTGTGCAAAGAGTTTGGGGAGGAAACCTGGTTTTGTCAATGTTAGTCCCCAGCACAGCCTTGGGTGCCCTTGCCATCTTGGCAGCCCTGATCATAAACCTGTTTGCACGATGGGATTCAGCCCGACTAAAGCACAGATACTAAAGCTGTGGATGATCTCAGCTGAGGATTCGCAGAAACAAGGGCAGCCTTAATCTCCCTGAGGAGCACAGACGGAGTCACAGAGTTGGAAATAGCAGCATGCACGCAGTAAACAAGTGCAGCGTTAGCTCCCTCCACCCACATGCCAGCACTACCTGGCCAGGGCAAGGGACAACTCCGGGCCCTGACACCCACCCACACGAGCCCCAGGCACTCAGCTCCCCCACCAAGCACCAGCTGTGTCTCTGCTGTGTCACTGCTGCATTTCCATGCAGAACTTCACCTCTGGTATCACAGGTACTGAGAAGTGTTGGAACATCATGTGCTCTACACCGGCAGCTTAGCAATTTGGGAAAGCTGGAATCATCTGCAGCAGTCAGCCACTATCCCAGGAAGAAGAACACACTGTCCTGCACTAAGTTCTTAATGGACAAACCACTGTCACTGATGCTTCCACTGCTTGCTGAAATAACTATTACAGCCTGTTCTTGCTGTTTCAGCATAGTTACTGAGTATCTTGTGAGAAACTGCCTTTTTGCAATTCACAGATTTGTTTCTAATGCTTTAAATTGATTAAGGAGAGCTAGAAGAATGGGATTATCAGTAGCTCAGGCAGAGGTCCACTGCTGGCTGGGCGTTTTCACAGGCTATGTCAGGCCAAAGTTTCCCAGCCTGTCGGTCTGCTCATGAGATTGGCACAGACATTGCCAGCCATGGAAAAGCGAGCTTTGACCAGACACAAACCCAGTGCAAGCTGAAGGGGTGATTTGTGTGGTCTGGCTGTAGTGTCCACACCAGGGTGCTACATGCATCAGCAGGAGGAAGCTGCTGTGTAGGCACCAGTGGGAGAAACAAGTCCATCTATGCACTTCAGAATAATTAATTGAATAGCACCAATAAATAATTAGCACTTAAAGCAGTCTTCAAGCTGAATAACAGAATGGTTCGGATAGGAAGAGACCTTAAAGATCATCTAGTTGCAACTCACGTGTCATGGTCAGGGACACCTCCCACTAGACCAGGTTGCTCCAAGCCCTGTCCAACCTGGTCTGGAACACTTCCAGGGACAGGGCATCCACAGCTTCTCTGGGCAACCTGTTCCTGTTCCTCACCACCCCCAGAGTAAATAATTGCTTCCTAATAGCTAATCTAAATCTACCCCCTTTCTGTTTAAAGGCATCCCCCCTTGCCCTATCACTACATGCCCTCGTAAAACACACCTCTCCAGCTTTCATAAGAAAAGGCTTCCTTTATGAACTGAAAAGTGCTGTAATGTCTCCCCAGAGCCTTCCCTTTTCTACACCAAAAAACCCCAACTCTGTCAGCCTTTCCTCCCAGGAGAGGTGTTCCAGTCCCCAGATCATCTTTGTGTCCCTCCTCTGAAGTCACTGCAGAAGGACCACATCCTTTCTGTGCTGGGGACCCCAGGACTGGACACAGCACCCCAGGTGGGGTCTCACGAGAGAGGAGCAGAGGGGCAAAATTCCCTCCCTCCACCAGCTGCTCACGTTGCTTTTGATGCAGCCCAGGATATGGCTGGCCTTTAGGGCTGCCAGTGCACATTTGTGAGACATGCCCAGCTTTCTATGCACCAGTACCCCCAAATCCTTCTCTACTCTTAAACCCTGCATCCCCCAGCCTGTATTGATGCTGCTCCTCAAGCCTGTCAAGGTCCCTCTGGATGAACACTTTCTTGACAATGCGGGTGTGAACAAAGGGCTGGTTTTGCATTTGTTTCTGCCCCAGTGAGGTCTTAGACCCCATCAGCTTAAGTGAGAGAAGAGATGCTCCTCAAAGCCAGCTCTGCAAGCCTGGCACTCCATGCTGTCCTGGGACACATTGTCCCCTCCCCAGCGTCACAGTCACTCTCTGGCACCCAGCTGTCAGCAACAGCTCTGCACAGAGCGTGGCAGGCTCCCAGAGCGGGGAACAGAGACAGCTTTGTCTCCTCACCCATCACCAGCTGGTTCCTCTGGATGCCAGCCCTGCAGGACTGGCTGTGCTGCCCTGCCACCTCCATATCGGGAGGAGCTGGGCTGCCCAGCCAGGCACTGCGGGAGGGGTGACAAGTGGGAGAAGTGGCGCCGGCAGATCGCTGGAGGGGAATGTGAGATGCTACTCCATTATAGGAAGGGCAGACAGGAACAATAACACAGCAGGGGCAACCTCTGCTCCTTCTAGCTCTGTGCTGACCAGAAGTGGTGGAGAGTGCTCAGAGCCTGAGTCAGCTCTGCCCTGCTCCGTGAGCAGCCTTTCTGCTGAGGCCACCAGCCACTGGTGACAGCATGTGACAGGAAATGCAAGTGCTCCACTGGGGCTTAAGTTGACCAGTCATTAAATTATCCCTCATTAGCAACACAGTGATTTCACATATGTCCCTGGTTATACTTTCAAAGGGATAAAGCAGTGATTATTGTTAATTGTAGCAGGACTCAAGTAGTGGTGTGGAGGTGGGAGTTGTGGTCTGGCACTGCCACTGCCCCCACATCCAGCACAGGAGACAGAGCCATTTGACATTCATGCTCCTCACTGGTGCTCCTTGACATCTGTTCATCAAGTTATTTTAAATAATCCTGGCACAGTCACAGTGCAAGTTATACTTATTCAGTTCTGGACCCTATTACTGAAATTCTTCTTGGTTTTGATTATTTAGGTTTTTGACACTCGCTTGGACAACTAAAAGGAATAGGAGAAAAAACGTATTTGAAAAAACGTATCTTAACAACACCAGTCTCTTTCCTCAGTCCACTTATTATCCAATTTATTTTTCCTCTCTAATGCATGCACAGTTTTGTCATTTGGGATTAATTTTTGAACAAAAATGTTACATTTCAATTGTGGCCTGAGTTTTTTTTATTGAAGTCCTTTACCACTGCTTTCCAGGAAAAACCTGTTGCCATGCTATTATGTGAAATGATAGAGCAAAACATGCTCCCTTCTAAACTTTCTACTTTTTTGTCTCCTTGCTTACAAGCCCCTTTGTAAAAAATAAATTCTCTTTCTTGTGGTAAGTCACTCTCTGTGGCAGCTTCCAGCAGCACACCCAACCTTTCTGAGCTGCAGTTCCTAGCACAGCTGATGTGTCACACAAAGGTGAGTTCACCTTTTGCACGTTCAGTGGCTTGCCTGATGCTGAAGGCTTTTCCCTTCCACAGAGCTGGAGCGCTGTGCGTACGTGTGCGTGCACATCTGTCTGTCCAGGTGTGCTCTGTGCTACACCCACATACCTGTGTGAGTGCTCCACTGCTCAGATTTCCCATTCCACACACCTGAGCTGAGTGCTTGGTCCAGACCATGATCAGAAGAGAGAGACTGCATGCACCCAAGAGCTCTGTATCCCATGAACCACAGAGACCAAAGCCACCTTATGGATTCAACACATGGTCCATCCCCTGGATATCAATGCCTCTCCCAGCAACATAAATTGGCTTCAGGTGGTGAGGAACCAGAGAAAAATCAACTATAAAGCAACAACAGGTATAGAGATGTCCCTGACTAGTCCCTAGTGGAAGAGCAGGGAGAAAATAAGACACTTCCAGACTTGCATCTCTTCCTTCAGGAGTTGGAGTTTAAAAGGGACAAGAGGATTTTTAAATGGCTTTCTTGGGCACGGGATGCCATGGCAACATCACTGACCATGGCTGGAGGAAGTTTTGATCCTCGCAGAAGGCCCAGACTCTCCTCTGCAGGAGGGAACCACTGCCACCAGCACCAGTACTCTGAAGGTGACAGTACTGCCACAGCAACACACCACTGCTCCAGCTGTAGCCCAGGGGTAATATCCCTTGGGAAAACTCTTGCTAGTGCCTGCAGCACCACAACAAATACACAAAAGTTTGGCACTTTGAAGGAAAAATGCATGACATTCTCAAGCTAGCTCTTCATCTCTGGTTAGTTCAAAGAGATTCTCTTTTGAGTTTCAACAGTCTCTGAGAGAGGAACAGTGGATAGGGGAGAGTTAAGTTAATCAAAATATAACATAGCAAGTCCCAGCAGAACCTGCTGGAATAGCTCTTGCATGTGTGTGGATTAACTATACTTGACCCCCTCCCTGCAAGTATAATCCTGCTAGTTATGAAATGGTACATGAGGCTCCATAACAGATGCTGCTCTATGCTCAGGAGTATTTTGCATACTACAGGGATTATTAATGTCTCATGGACAGGCAGGTGAGGATTGGCCTTTTTCCTTTTTTTTTTATCCAAAGTATAATTGACTTTTAGGTAGGAAAGGAGCACATTTCTCACTTTTCATTAGGAAAAACATTTTGGAGATGGTTCTGATGAAGCTGTTGACCTTCCACTTTGAGAAAGTTTCACTTTGGGTAAGAACTAGCCTGTTTTAAGCACCACTAACGTTAAATTTCACTCTGAACTTAAACATAGATGTGCTGTTTACAAAGGAATAGTACAGTCATGCCACTTGAAGTAGAGCTGTTTTTCTGCATGAAGAAACTCTAAGGCAGAAAAATGTTAGTCACAAAGGTAAGCAATTAGTTCAGTGGAGCTGAGAAGGGTAGCACAGACAGCATTGTGGGAGGCTCGCAAGAAGGCTACGGCGAATTTTAGAGTTTCTTGTGGAGGTAAATTCACCAGGGGCCTTGTTAGAGAAGATTTTACACAGACCACAGCTCTCTGAAAACTGCTGAAATAAAATTATGGTAATTTCAATGAGAGAGAAAGGGAAAATGCAAGCTTTTAATATTCAGAAGGGTCAACATGACATTACTTACTTGTTTATTTATTTAGAAGCAACTTTATTTGTGATGTCAAGAGCACTCAAGAGGCTCATTCTGGGATCTGGCAATCTGTTTACTTGATAACTGTGAGATATTTTTAAGCAGAACAGAAGAAATTGTGCAGTGACCTTGCCTCACAAAAGCACCACATTTGCAGAAGGTTAGAGAATTATTTTTGCCCTTGGAAACATACATGCATATTTTAGCCATTAGTTCCTATATTATAAATCATCTTTTCCTGTAAAAGAGCTTTGATGTAATAAAAAGCAGAAATATTACGTTTTGGTCAAGCTTGGTTTACAGCACACTGCCTGAGACCCCAGGAGACCTCAGACTTTCCTTTCTCCCTCTGCTACAAGTTTCCTGTGTTGTCTTGTCAGTGGACTATTTCTGATTTCTGTTTCTTTGCCTAGTAGTAACATGAAGGTGCATCTCTTAGGAGTGTTTTGTGACTTAAATAATTTGCCCTAGGCCCTAGGATGACAGGTTCCATAAAAGACCGGTGATACATACAGTCAAGATTGCAATTTAATTCAAGTCCTCCGATTATTTAGGGAAACATTTAGGCAAGAAGAAATACAAACCAGAAGCTGCCAGATGTTCTTTGCAGTCTTTTTGAAATTTCTCTGCCAATAAATTAGCATGATTTTGGGCTCCTGGGAAGTTTTCTTCAGCTTTCAGTCTCTTCTTACATCCTCTCTTGGAAAGAAATCCATAATAGCTGTACTTAACAGCTGTGTGAATTATTTTCTTCAGACCGGTGGCTTTATAAAAAAGATATTGACACAAACCAAAAAAGCCCCCAGACCTACTGATGTTTATTCTGGAATAACTATCACCATTCCTTTGTTATTCAGCATATGGAAAGATGCATTTAAACCACCTTTAAAATGTTATCTAGTCATGGAGAAGAGTATGCATCGTGGGGACAGAAGGGAGAAACAGAATCACAGAATGGTTTGGGTTGAAAGGCACCTTAGAGATCATCTAGTTGCAGACCTCCTGCCATGGGCAAGGACACCTTCCAGCATACCAGGCTGCTCAGATCTCCCTCCCAACCCAGTCTTGGATGCTTCCAGTGATGGGGCACCCACAGCACCTCTGGGCAACCTCCTCCAGTGCTCCACCACACTCACAGTAAAGAATTCTAGTATCCAATCTAAATAATTCCTCTTTCACGGAATCATGCCTTGTCCTATTACTACACACCCTGATAGAGGTCTTCTCCTGCTCTCTTGTAGGTCCACATTACGTACTGATACAATAATGTTTCCCTGGAGCTTTCTCCTCTTCAGGCTGAACAAACCCCAACTCTCTCAGCCTGTCTTCATAGGGCAGGTGTTCCATTCTCCATGGTCCTCCTCCCAACTTGCTCCAACAAGTCCATGTATTTCTTGTGATGGAGACCTCAGAACTGGATGCAGAACTCCAGGTGGGCCCATCTTACCAGAGCAGAGGGACACAAAAGCCTCACTCGACCTGCTGGCCACACTGCTTTTGATTTAAGAAGATACCACACCCAAGTTGCAAAGATTAAAATAAGTGCCTTGAATAGTTCTGTGCTCAGTATTTTATATATATGGTCCCAAATATGTTGCTCTGTATGAGTTCCTCTAGAATTATGTAAGTCAGAAGACTGTGAGAAGGTGTAGCACTGCTCCCAGTTCCACACATCCTGTGATGTACCTTTTACACATTGCACTGCCTGGCACCACTGTGGGGGCAAGGAGTGGCTTATGGCTCATGGCAAACCCATGGCCACAGTGACTCACCTGACATTTATTGGCTTCAGCGTTGACTTGATGAAAAATGAGAAAGGAAGGGTTGAGCTCAGCAGTTTTACCCCCAGACCAACACCCAAAGCAGGACTGCCAAGAACAGCTGCTGTGCTCTGGCTGCCTGCTGCTCTGGTGCCCCTCCCCTTTGGAGATGGTTATGTGTGAGATCAGGAAGGAATGACCCATGTCCCCCACAGTGACCTCCCTTCAAAGACAGCCCCATCAAATGCTGGGTTACATAAAAAGAATGGCTAGGTATTTTCTCAGGAAAGAATGTTTTTCAAGAGTAGCAAGGCACATAGTGCAGAGACACCCATGGCTCACTTTGCGAGTTCTTCCTAGTTAGCTTAGATGTTCTAGATAAGAACCAAGAGGCTGGGAATAGACGAGGGAGCACGCAAATATTTGATTAAAAATAATTTTCTGCCTACTAATGACAGTTTAATTAATTTTGATGAGGCTAGTGGTTTTTCTTTGGGATGTCCTAAATATTTACAGCAGGCCTCAGACTCTGAAGTGCATATACTGCTGGTCCAAGGATGTGTGCAATGTGAGAACCAGGCTCTATCCACACCAGAACCTGTTGATTTCAAACTTAGAAACACAGACAGTGGTAGAGTTTCTTTCCTCTTGAAATAAACCAACCTGTGTCAATGTGTTGATCCCATTGTTACTCTCTACATAAAACCCTTCCATATTCGCACACATCACCCTGTTATTTTTCAGTTTCCATACTTTCATCTTTTTTACAGCAACTAACCATCTAGCAGAACTCTGCAGACTCTCATTCAGGTTTCACATGTGGAGATGATCCCATCACTCTAAATCACCTCTGCTCTGCAGGGTCCTGTCACCTACTAATCTACTTCATAAAATTAATCAAGGTCTTCAACTGCAAAGCTCTTATGGGATTAAGACATGGTATGCCACAGCTCAGCTCTTCATAGCAGCCTTGCCAGCCACAGTTCATACTAAACATCCACATCTAAGTTTCTGTTCTCAAAGGCTGGAGAAAAAACTTCTGAGAGCAGTACCCATATTTTGTATTTGGGAGGAGGAGATGTGCTTATGTCCCAGTGTGACGGCCATCATGTAAAAATGCATCAAATGCCAAATGATACTCAGAAAAACCCACACACACATTACTAAGGGGAGCACATTAACCCCCCTCACAGATTCCTCACAGATTCCTCCTTCATGATTCCCAGTGGTACATGAGTTGGCAGAGATGAACACTTCGAAATGGGGGGCAGGGGAGAACTTCTTTATTGTTACCAGTAGAGGATGATTTTCTCCTGCACTTTTATGGTCAGATTTTTAAAGGCAGGCATAATCCCTGCATGTATCAACTTGGAATTTCACACACATGGTTCAGGTACGTCGATTTCCAAACCTGTACCCATTAACTTGCTTGCTCTGAGTGAGTACAGCTGAAGGTGACCGCACACAGGTCACCATAATTTTCTTTTCTTACTGCCTGGTGGCTCTTACTCTGAATTTCATCAGTACCTACTAACTCAATACACACAGTCTATGTAGGTCATTCTGAATTTAGTTACTGACCTCCTTCTGTACAAACCCAACCTTGTTAAGTGTCAGTGGCTACACTGAGCTGCACCCACCAGGGGAGAACTGCTGTAGGGTCTAAACATCCTACCCAAGACCACTGTCAGCCTAAGAAGGGTGAGATCAATCTCAGCAAGCTACAGCCACTGTCACAAAGGCCTTAAGGCTGCCACAAACAGCATGTAAACAAAGGTGATCTGCATTGCACAAAACGAGAAGGAGAGAATGAATCCTTCCCAAGCCTGTGGCTGAGGACAAACAGTACACCAGGTCTGCTCTAGCACTGTATTGGTTTACCATTTAGCTGTTAAAATAATTTTCTAACAAAGACTTTGATTTCCCAGCAAATCTCCAGCTGGCAGATTGGTACTTGAAATTTAGTTGCTCTTTCTGTGCAGAATTATTACATGTCTCTCCATCCAGGCTTTTGCTGGCCTTCATAATTTTGACAGATTAGTTGGTTTGACTTCCTGCTCTGCTGGTGACACGCAATGAATTCATCCCAGCCTAACTGCTGATTACACCACCGTTTGTACAGACTCCAGGTGGGACTGAAATTACATGGCAGCAAGTCTTGAAATACCTGTGTAGGTGACAATCAGGGAAATGACAGCCCTGGTGGAGCTGACTGATTTGGAGAGGAAATCCAGACTAGATCTTCGTGGAACAGAAGAGTTTGCAGATGTCAGCTTTCTGAGATGCCTTATAAAGCCTGTGGCCCCCTAATGTTTTGGATTGCTCACCCTTCTCAGCAAAAAAAACCCAAACCTCTTTGAGCTAAATAGTACATATATTAGAAAACCTACATAAAAATAGAAATTAGAAAGGGATGAAGTAAACACTACTTTAAAACTATAATTTTATCTTGTTTATTAATGTTACAAAAGATATTTTCTGTCTGCACCCTAGTGGGTTGTCTTGCACACCACCTGGGGTTCATACCCCTCCACTTTGGAGGCCAGTATTGCACCCTACCAGACCAAGATGAGGAGGAGGTTCCACACAGCAAGCTGTTGAAAGGTGGTTAGAAGGAAAAGGGACAAAAATAGCACTGTGCAATGAACATCATGCTCATGTACTACATGTCTCTGGCTATTCCAGGCTTGAGACAAGCACAGTTTCTGAAACAAGATCTTCATTAACTGCTCTTCTCAGGCTCATTATCCACAGATGTTATTGGCACTTTTCAGTGCCAACCCAGACAGCTGTGAACTGCATTCCAAGAGGTACAGCAGGAAGAAAATGTGCGAGCCCAGGGAGGGATTTTGCTGGTCTTGGTTTTACAAAAAGGAACTAGGGTGAAAAAACCCATTATTAGGCACTTAAGGAAGCCGTATGTAGAGTGACACAGGTCAGACCCTGCCAGATCAGGCAGAAGGACACGAGGTGGCAGATTCAGGATCCTGGGTGCAAAAGGCAGAGCTGCAGAATGGCAGCAAGCACACAGCAAGACAAGACAAAGCAAAACAGGAACAGCTCACCAGCATGAGATCAGTCTGATCCCATATTTCAGCCAGACATCAACCAGCAATAACTGCTTACAGGAGGAGCATAAAGCAGTCCCTCCCCTAGCATGCAATTTGGAAATCAACAGATTTCCCCCTAGCTGGGTTCAGGTGCATGCAGGCTATGCAGCATTTCTTTGAAACGCCAGTTTAACAATCTAATCCCATTCTAGACCTACTGGTACTTTCAGTCACTCCTGTCCTGTGGCAAAGTTGTGGCAAAAAGTGCAAACTGCAGGCAAAATAGCACAGCTAGGCAGTGGCCAGCACTGGTACTGCTTACAGTGAGGCCTTACTGGTCTCTTCCCAGCAATGGTGCAGCTCCAGCCACAGCTTTAGCATCCTCTCTGGATCCTCCTGGCATCCTCCTAGCCAGTGCAGGGGGCTCCAGTCATTGGATCTGACTTCCAGCAACTGTGTTCTGCTCTTCAGCACAGCAGAAGCATACACTTCCCTGGAAACTTCCCAACACTTGGCTCTTCTGAACTAGGGGCTTCTTCCACACTGAACCACTGTACCTAAACAAACATCTTTCAATAATGTAGCCTGCAGTCTCAATGTAATTTGTTTATTCTGAGGCCCCTAAACACATAAATTGCTTAATTTAGTCGAGGTAGTTATTTTACTGATGGGTTACCCTCAGTTGGTGTTAAATAGTAAAACAAAGAATAACCCAACTCTCTGTTTCTTTGGGGGTTCTTGGTTAGATTGTTTAGATTGTTGGTTTGTTTTATTTTCAGCAAGATGTTAAATTAATTTTTAAAAGGTGACAAAGCAGTGCCGTACTTGGTAGTACTGTGTGCTGAGCTGTTGTTATTTCACACTTCAGTGGCTGTATTCTAAAGCTTCATTGGTAGAAGTGTAACAAGTCTTAACAATATTTCATCTGTTTTCATATATCAGTTAGCTTCTGTGCCTGGCCTAAAATCAAGAGTCTGCTACCAAAGCCACCTTCCTCTGGGTTAAAATCACTTGTTTCCACCTTTGAAGAGAGTGGGAAATTTAAATCTGAAAAACAAAACCTTTAGTTTCTATAAGATCACACCTTGGTGAATGATCCTTTCCTGCCTAAAGTTCAAGAAACGTGTTAGGAAAGGTTTTTACAATGCAATATTTTATCCACTTAAACAAGAAATTAAGTAATTCCCTAGTATACTTCTTTAGGAAAAGTAATTGAGCTCCTTAGAAGTGAATTTGCAAGTGGAAGATCTTCCACACTGCAAAGTAATAATAGTACAGAGAAAACAGGACTGACCCCAAATATGCACTAGTTCCTTTCTGGTTTACTTTCAGGTTTTTTTTCTTTTCAGGTGTTTTTTTTTTTTTTTGGTAGTACCCTTGAACAAACAGTACACAAGAGCAGGAACTAGATTTTCTTTCCATCAAGCCACCATGCTCAAGGCAACTGGAACTCAATAGTCAGAATTATATTAGTATTTCTTTCTGTTGGACCTCAGCCCCTGCTTTGGGGGGCTGTCATGGATTCCCACATCCTAATTGTCCCACAGCTGAGCACAACTGCTCCCATTCTGCCATGCCAGGTGCTGCCATCCCAAGCCTTGCCCTCCCTGGCACACGCATGTCACACAGAGCAAATACCACTTCTTCACTTGAGACCCCAGACATGATTTCAGACACCCAACAAACCAGGAGCAGCCTTCTCAGGATCTCAGAGGCTGCAGCTGGGTCCCTCAAAGCTAAACCCCGGGTGCAGCAAAGCCTCACTCACACCCCTCCAGGCGTAGCTGCTGCCCCTCGCAGAGCAGAGCACGCAAGGGGAAGTGAAGACAGGGCAATGCCACCAACCTTCCCACACCAGCACCCACCCCCTACAAGGAGGAGGAGGAACAGACTTGAAAACTGTGGGGATCTGCAGCAGTTGAGTATTTTGTTGTATTTTGCCTGGGTGTAACAATCCACACAGTTCAGCGCCTGCTACAAATAGGTAACAGCACCCCTACATAAACTATTAAAGCCACACAGCTTTACGTGTGCTCCTAAGCCCTTGTAATACTTCACTCACTGGTCTTTTCTCCTTTGCTACACTTAGCAGAATTCCAAATGTGCATTAATGGTGGGATTTTTCCTTTAGAGGAAAGCTTATTTACGCTGAAGGTAATAAAATATTTTCTCATTTTCTTGTCAGCATTATTCCTTGCAAGACTACCTAACAAACACTTCTATTAAAGAAATGCAAACAGAATTGCAAGGAACTGTGAAGAAAAGATCATTTCAAATTTAAAAGTACTATTTTGATTCCTTCAGCAAATTACTTGACTCACATTTATTTTAAAAGTCAGCTATTTTATTTCTGTTTATGAAGAACGATGATACCAGGATTATTGACCCTTAGTGCTATTAATCAAAGAATAGCACCAAGAGTAAGCAAAGTGAACACTAGAATTTTTCTAACTGCTAATATCTTTGAGTTTTTTCAAGGTATCAACTCAATTTATCATTCTCAAGGATCCCTTTCTTTTCTCTGCCCAGCCTGCAATGTCTGAGGCTCTCCTTCCACAGTTGTTGAACAACCTGAGCTCCTGCTGCTGCCTCCCAAGGGCTTCACTTTTCCAACCTGGGCATGCAGAAACTGAGACATGAAAAATAACCAGATGAATTTGAAATTAATAGACTTGAGTAACCTTCTTAGAAGCTAATGGATCATGGTGCTAGCAAGATAGCCAGTTTGCCTCTCAGATATTTCAGTAAAGGTAATTATAAACACAGATGATATTTTCAGAAGGTGAGTGGTAACCTCCCATGGCCTCATACTCCGTATCATATAAATCAGCAGCTCTTAGACTGCAGCCCTCTGAGAAGTGTCCAGGAGGGAAGCTGGGAACACCTTTGCTTCTAGAGGTGAGAGACCATGAATTGCACAGTGCTGTCAGTATGCATACACACACTGCTTAGGCAAATCCTCACAGATGAGCTGCTGCTGCTGCTGCTACAGAGCACCCTTCTTCATCTCTCTTTATTATCTGGCCATGGAGGAGCCCTGACACCTCCCCAGCCACTTCAGCAGGCACCAGAGGGGACTCAGATGTGGTGATCCTGCTGCCACTTGCCATCTCCTACTGCAGGTCAGTTGCCAGAGGAACACACCAGCAGTTCTTTTCATCGACATCTCCCCAAAATAAACAACCTCCCCCAAAAAAGCCCAGCTGAGCAGACTGGTCCACCAGACCTGTCTGCTGAGCAGGTGGCAGGCAGGAGGCGTCCAGATCTTCCATCAAGTCACTTCAGTCTCTGCTGCTGCTTGGCCAGCAGTCTATACTGCCAGAAAGCCTGGGAAATAAGTTCCCTTTACATGTCATGGTATGAGTAGTGTGTGCCTGTCCCAGAGCAAAAGGGGGGTCTGCCTCTTCCCTACCCATGGTGAGTCCTTGTTCCCAAACCCTTTTAAAGGAAATTTAAAAAGGGGAGAGAGACAGGGAAAAGAGAAGGGGACAAAGATAAAACCTCTGTGCTTTGTATTTGTTGCACTTATTTGCATTTCTCTCCTCCTGAGGATGAGTATCAATTCAGTCATGACCAGACAAATGATCTGCAGCACAACCCACGGAGATTAGAGTCACGTGGGCTGTTGGCAATATTAAGATATTTGGTATTAACAAATGTATAGAGCCATAAACCAGAGAGCTCATATAAATATAATCATGGTAGGAGGGAGAGGCAGGTGACATAATCAAGCAGCTGCACTGTCAGAAGAAGTTTATAATAATCTTTGATCCCTTGTATCATCCCAAAAATGTTAGTACTTCTCATGAAGTTGTGATGCTAGAAGAACGAGGTGAGCAGTAAGAAATAAATTTTAGGAACTCATCTTAAAACAAAATTAAAATGCAGCGAGTTCAAGATAAATAACTGTTCAACAAATTAATCCTTCTGGAGTCTTCTTATAAAATTGCAGTGTCATTTCCAGTAAATATCTGATTTTAACCTCCTTTTAAAGTGAAACATTTCTTTGGAGATGAAACTGGCATTGTGTCCTCACAAGCCTTTGGACAGGATTAGCATCACACTCATTTTACATCAGTTACACACTTCACAGGGGGCTCGTGTCCTGCCATTGTCCAGAGGGAGCAGAGAGCACCAAGTAAATCTTTCCCATTTAGATGTCTCCATGCACAAGCAAATTCCACTTTAGTACATGCAGACATGCTAAAATGCTATGGCAACACTGCAGTGGTGACATAGAGGAAGTGAAATAGTAAATTCAGCATGAATGATTACATACAGGCCACTCCTCCTGTTACAAAAGAGAACCATGAGGCCATGACTGAGCATACCATCAGTCCCAACAAATATTTCCCACTCATGCCAGTTCATTTTACCATGTAAGTGCTATTTAGTGGCTGTGTAACGCTTTGTCACCTGGTTTCCCAGGATAATTTTCAGTGTTATAGTTTACTCCCTCCCTCCATCTCTCATATACCCTTGAACTAGATCAGAACCTGAGGTAGCTCACTCTCATCAGCAAAGGAGAGCTAGAAATTTGTATTATGCAGACCTCACACTTCTCACTACTTCACTTTCTGGAAGCATTGACAGGTTTTGTATCAAGAAAAGCAAGGGCATGCCCTGGTCTGCATTACAGCATGCCAGAGCACTCCACAGCTGCTGGTTTTCCAAGAAGGTGGCTCCTCCATGGACAGCAAAGAGTTCCTGTGTCTCTTCCTGTGGTCTGGTACTAAGCTGTGCTATAGATTAGCTAGCTACAAGTTTCACTGATCATAAAGGTGTTTGTAAGATACAGGCAAGCTGTAACTACATCCTCTATCCCAATCTACAGACAGACCTCTGTAATGTCTGGGGCAGAGGCTACGGAGATTTTTATTTCAGGGGACATGCCACATAAAGCCCAACAAGAAGCTGAAAAAAGATGTCTATTTTCAATGACAAATAACCCACTTGTTTGCTTCAGTAAACTAAATTTCATGTGACTGACTGCCATAGTTAGGCATGACAGATGAGGATGACAAGTTTATTGAGGAGCAACTGGGTGAGGCCATCTAGTTTGTTTGGGTTTCAGTCACAGAGGTATGCACTACTGCATTTCACATACACCCAACCTCTAAAACCTTGTCCCTTTTTCCCTCTCCAACACTGTTTCAGCCTATTTAGTTGCCCTCAATTTTTACGACAAAAATTTGCTCTTTGACAGCATTCAGGTAAGAGTAATCTTTATGCTCAAACCACAACATTTGATGATGGACTTATGTAACCATTAATCCACTTTCATACTACCTAGAAGAACTGACAGTACTGTCTAAGATTAAAACACCAATAACTGCTTTACTCTAAGCAGCATACCTGCTTTTTAATTTGTACTTGAAATCACTGGTGTAGCTGGGTATCTGCCCCCTTTTGCTGTGGACAAGGCCCTGCAGCCACTGTCAGTGCTAATTCATGGTATGGCAATTCAACACCGAAGATGCCAACTGCACTGAGAAGCACTGCTGAGATTGTGTTTTCTTGGTGCAGTGCAGGTTGCTTAGTGACCTGCCACCAAAACAAATGCATTCACTTGTATATTTAAAGAGCAGCCTTTCCTGGAGGGTCCAGCATTTTGTGGGGACACCTGTTTCTTGCATGCTTGAAATTTCTGTCCTGAAATGACAGGCTTGATGTTGTACTCCAGCTGGTTAACACTTTTTTATAAGGAAGTCGTGCAACGTATGTGTAATCCTCTCTGACTCATCTCACACCAGCGCTGGTTAAATCACACTTCAATGTACAAGTCGTCAGACTGACTGCAGAAGCAAGAGTCAATAAAGCACTGCCTTTCCCAGACATGTGGCAGCTGATACATTTGTTTTTTATTCGTCCATCCCTGGTGAAAGCTGAAGGGGTATCGCACACTTCCTACCAAAATACACCACCCAGCTGCATGTGAACCAGGACACGGGGCAGTGCCTGAGGGAGGCTGCTTCCCACCAGCACATTGCCTTGCATGGTCAGATCACCCCACACACCCACAGCAGGGGCTGAGCACGGGAGTCCCACTCATGTGGTGGAAGGGCTCTGTCCTGGAAAGGTCCTGGAAAGGTCATACTTCACATTCTGTGGCTGGAGGTTACACAGTGCACTCAAGGGCTGAGTGGAGGCTGGAGGTCCGTGGCAGACAGTGCAAGCTCTGGGGCAGACAAAGGGTCCAAGTATATTGGCTCCTTTCTCCTTACACTCACCTCCAAAATTAGCTGAAGTGTTAGTAAATACTAAATGAGTAATAGATTTATGTTATAAGGCTTCAAGTATATGTAATAAAAGAGTGAATGATACCAAAAAGATGGGAACTTAGGAGTCACTGATATCCATGCTCACATCTTGTTCTTGCCTCAGCCTGTCACCCACAAAACATAAAAAGCCCCAAACCTAACAAAATGAAAATTAATAGAGAACCTATCATTAGCATTAGCATGCTTATCATATCTGATTGTGGCCTTCTTTTAATAATATTTCTTTATACATTTAAAGCAAATCTTTCCTATTTACAGGAACATCTATGAAGAGAGAGTTTCCAACACCAGGTATCAAGCAGGTAAGCACCTGGAAAGTGTGAAACGCCTGCTGTAACTGCCTTTGAGAAGGTGGAAGTCTCTTGCTTTGCATCACCAAAATCCTGGACCAGAGTCATCCAAATGGCCAGGGCAGGGGTCGATCCCCTTAAACACAAGGCCATCCATTTGCTTTTCCTGCAATTGTTGGGCCCTTTTGGTACAAATGTCTCAGCTCCTGCAACAGCAAACAGCTTCCTTCAATGCACAGCCCTGACTCACACCCAGAATCACATCCTGTCCAAGGAACAAAGAAGGGTTTTGGGAATAAAATAACTTGATCATATAATCACCAGCAGCTTGATTAGCCATGTGCATGTGGGAATAGAGAATGAGACTGCTGCCAGTCCTTAATGAATTTTTAATTGTTTGATTCTGTCATCATATTTTTCTGTTAACTTTGCTCTTCTACATAATTATATACACCCTTGTCTAGCCACATAGAAAAATTACGTAGAAAAATTACACATAAGTTTAGAAACAGGAATTAGAAGATGCTGGGAGAAGTGTAGAATCAGAGAGGTGAGGACAAGGGTACCTGGAATATAGCTGGTAGCTGAAGAATAGTCACCAACAGGGAACCATAAAAGAGAAATGAGACTGCTATGGACAACTGGAAAATGTGGAGGAAGGAAACCTGCAGTTTGATGATCTATTAAATTAATATTAGGAGAAGAAAGGGACAAATACAAATAGATGATGTAGCCTGGACAACACGATCTAGAGTTTGGAATTAGATGGTCTTTAAGGTCTCTTCCAGCCCAACCCTGGGCTGGAAGAGACCTTATTCTATTATTCTATTATTCTATTCTATTAGTCTATTATTCTGTCCTCTCAAACAATGCATAACATTTTCAGATGATATGTTCAAGGAACTTACTTTCCAGAGGCTGGTGCATTGAGCCAGCCAAGACAAAAAGCAGAAATACCCCATACACTGGTCTGACTTGTGAACAGAATTCTTTTTCTCAAAATAAGCAGCAGAGAAGGTAGATGATTCTATGAGAAACACCATCAAGATTTTCAAGACCCAGCTGGATAAAGTACTGAGGCAACGTGACTTGGATTCATAGTTGGCCAAGCTTTCAGATGGAGGTTGGGTAAGAGACATCCTGAGCTCCCATCCAACCTGGATGATCCTGTGAAAGACTAACTAACAGCACTAGCAGCTAGAAAAAAATGCAGTGTCTTATGCATGCTTAGCATTTGGCTGACAGTCACAGATAAAGTACATCTCCAATCTCCTTAACAGCAGTGAAGCTACTCACAAGAAGAAGTTGAGCAGGGACTCATGCTTAGATATCTGTGTGGTTTTATGGGCTGTGATTCTCTGAAATACACTGTTCCAAACCCACTCTGATTTGTGAGCTTCCAACAGCTTAACAATAATGAAAGTTGGCTGAAAAGCATGAGACCATCAAACCCAGGTATTTGCCAAAGCACATTGCAAAAATATTTTTGAAAGGTTTTGAAACATAAACACATGTTTGAAAACACAACTACTGTTAGCTTAATCACAAGTCCCCTGGACCCCCTGAAATTTTTTTAGTAATATTAAATGGCTTAACAGGCCTGGCAAAATTTCACTTTGCACAGCTGCGTACACAGTGAGCTCCTATCTCTGTATAAACAGTTCAATCCTATTGCAACATATTGTAGCTTGATAAGATGTGAGAACACCAATAATTCAGAACCTAGTAGATTTAAAATCTTTCCAAGAACAAGAAAGGAGCAAAGTAATCACATGGTCTTACCCCTGTGCACTTTACAAGAACACCTTTTGGGGCTGAGAAGAAGACATAGAAACATTTCCCCCAGTTCCCATGTCCATGGTGATGCTACTACTGTCTCTATACAGCTCATACACAAGGTGCAATATAGTCAGAAAAAAAAGACAGTTCAGCTGCTTTCCACCCATTTTGACTTGGGAAATTTTTAACTTTCCAGGGGACCTATGCAAAACAGCTGCCCCAAAGGTCCCTCTCTGATTTATGAAGCCTAAACCCCATTAATGGAAGACAAAAAGATTCCCTTCAGCTAAGGCACTGCATCTCTTTCCTCCTCTGCCCTTCAGCAGTTAGGCTACGTCATTGCAGTTTTGAATGCTGTCTGTATTCTTTTTGGCAAAACCTATGGAATTTGATTCCAGAGTGCCTTGAAACATTAAGAAATACTTTGAATAACTGAAGGACAGGCAGAGTCCCAGCAGCCTGCCATGGTACTGCTTTGTTTGCATGAGTGTTTTGATGGCACAAACTTCCTGTGTTGGCAAGCCCTTAACACAACTTAGACTTCTCCCAGAGAAGTCTCTCAGCCTCAAAGGGCAGCCAGTGGCTATTTTAGCTGGATGACCAGAACACATTGCCACTAGTAAACCAGTGACTTCTGTTCCACAAGGGAAGAAGAAAGCAGCCCACATATCCTTCCAGGGAGGTTTTACCCTTCCAAAGGATATGTTACTCAAACAGCTCATCTCAAATGGTGCAAGCTGAAGGAAGTCTGAAGAAATACTGTAGAGGGATTGCATGAGAGACAAGTGCAGACTGCTGTGGCAACTGCATTGGGCATGCACATGACCAGGATGGAGGCAGCAAGAGTCAGGAAAAACTAGGAATGTGATAGCAACCTCCTAAGCTTCACTAAGTCTTGGGAGTCAGTGCAATGCTATTAATAATCTTGACATTTCTTTGTCTTTCCTAGGAGCTTTAGCTGGTATTTGCATAGCTAATAATGCTGTGTATCATTGTGAGCTTTCACCGTCGTCATCCTGGAGAGAAGGCTGGAAAACAACTTGCTTCCAAATGCCAAAGCTTCAGGCTGTCTGCAAACATGAGAGCTCCACCACTGGTTCACTCCTTAATGGTGGCATCACAGCCACAAAAAATAACGTTCTTCATTTGATTTTAAAACACGCAGGTCAGGAGTTAGGGAGGGAGTGAAAGGGAGAGTTGTTACTTCTGCAAACTGCTGCCTCTGTTCTTTCCTGCTGTTGATAATTGACACTTGCAATTTGCACTGTTTCAGAGGTGCCGCTTCTCAGTACATGTTCTGCAGCACAAAACAGCGAGAGACATATTTTGGCAACAGCAATCACATACTGAGATATGTCAGTATGTGATTAAATAAATAATGCCAACTGAATGATGCTCTCTCTATTGCAGCATCTCACTGGGCATGATGAAGAATTTCTGTACTTTGATCTCTCTCAGACATTGCAAGCAAGACAACGATATTTCTAATCTTCATTTCTGTGTAGGACCAGACAAGTTCCTAGTTGAGTAGTTTTCCAAGTGAGATACTCAAGCAAACAGCATTTCCACTTTGCAGATAGTATGACCATTTTAAAGAAAACCACAGTTGTTTTATTGCAGTTCCCTTCTACATGCAGTAACTCCATTTGGAGAAAGAAAAACAACAACCGATGAAAGATTGTTAAGAAAAAAAAATCCTACAGAACTTGAGGTGGTAGGTGTCCCTCTTAAAAACATCTTAGGGAAAACACCATTCTTCCTTCTTCCATTCAATAAGCTGCCTCGATGGAAATGTTCTGTGAATACCTGCCAGATTTAATCCAAGTGACACTTGCTTGGGCATCAGGGCAAAAGTGTATGTGGAGGCTTGCAACTCATTATAAAATGCTCACAGGACAAAAGGAAATCAAGGCAGTTTTGGATTTCTTTTCCCTTTTACACCAGGTTGCCAAACATTTGTCTAACCATGCCAAACCAGAAAAAATAGTGACTCCTAATCCATATATGCAGTCACATCATATGCCATTAAGTAAAATATGTTAATATGTATAAAAAATAGTGTTCTGCTCAGTGCTTTCTCCAAGTGCGTATTTTTCCCAAGGCCAGTATCACATCAAGCCACACAAGCCATAAACCAATGATTGTTAACACTTCTGGTTTTCTTAATGCCTCAGTTTTGCTATCCAGTACCTCTGCACTGGCCTCAAGACCAAGTCACACTGCTTTGTCTTTGCTGCTTCGGTCAAATGAAGGGACATGTTAAAAGCTCAATTAATGACTAAAGAAGGTCCCTGTCTGTAAGTACATGCATGCCCATGAACTCGGTGTTTTGCTACACATGCACGTGCACAGCTTAGCCATGAACTATACACACACATGCTGGCACAGTGCAGACATGCTTGCTGGGCCTTGCCTGGTTAACAAGGCAGGAACCCTTTTCTCTGACCCTCTTTCACACTACTGCTCCTCACACCGGCGCTCAACCCCAGCTGCTGTGTCTAGGAGTTTCAAGACACCTTTCAGCAGTGTGCGTGGTTCAAATACTCTGCAGAAACAGAGACTAAAATTTCTGGGAAATAGTTTGATTTGTAAGCCTTTCTGATACCCTTGATTGAAAATCCCACTTCTGTATGAAAGCAAATGATTTCACTGATTTGAATAAAAGTAAGTTCTTCTTGGAAGAAGCATCATCAGCCATCTTCCAGAGAACATATAATAAAAGATCTAGACAACATTACTTAATCTTTTTCTTTTAGAGGTCTTTATCCAACTTTTACAGATAAAATAAATGTTGTTTTAGCTGTGAATAGACAGATTTCCTGGATTAAAGAAAATTATTTACATTTCTACCCATCTTCTGAAATTTCTCTTTTGAACGAGAACTTAGTCAGGACTGAGGGACTTCTTAGGTTTTGAATGCTTTTACACAATGCTTAGAACATCTCTGTCTCTGTGTCTCACAGAGTATTTCCTCATTTAAAAAGTGCTTTTTCAGCTGAGCAGATTGCTGAACAGTTGACTATGTAGACAACTTTGCCTAGAAGGTAAAGTGCTCATTGCTGAGAAATCCTTTACAGAAGACGCTGCAGTCACTTTGCATCTATCACAGTGGAAATTTAAGGAATTTTTAGCATCATGTCAGAGAATGGTTCTACGACTACACACAAAATCTGAACTCCTTAGAAAAGACATAAAGCTACATTTCTACTTATGCTTCTTTTTCTGGGATCAAATCTTGCTAAAATTACTGAGGTGATATTTCATATTTCAAGACTGACAGTTCACAATATGTGAGCACAGACCCTGTTCTCTCTGTAGTGGTCTATGTCTAGTGCCTCGCACTATTAGTACAGTAGCAATACTTCATTTTCTCACTGAGTGTTCCAGCACCTTCTCACCCCCAAATAAAATTTACTATTGCCTGCTAAATCATTTTGGCTTTGCAGGAGCTGCATGTCCTTCTTTCACTTTTCTTCTTGGCTGTGCTCTGCCGGTATCAGGCCAATGTCACACAGCCAAAGACTGAAGCAGGGTGTGAGGATTTATTACGAAACAGTGGTACTGCCCCAGCTTTTCTTCATACTGCTTTTAGAGTTATACCTTGACTTGCAATGTTATCCAGGTCCAGATCACAGTGCAATTCAAGGAAGGGGGCTGCCTAGATCAGCTCCTTCACTTCTCCCTGTTCTGCAGAACAGAGGGACAGCTACCGTGTCCAGTGAACCTGTCAGTGAAAGGGACTTCCAGCAGCAGCCACTGCTATCCCTGTTGCACCACTGCTGGCTGCCAGAGAAGAGCAGGATGTGCATTATTCAGCCTCATCCCTCACACTTGCTGCAACAGGAATAAGCCCAAACCTTTGGCCATCAAGCAAGATGGAGAGTAAAGACTGCTATGAGGAGCTGGTAAATGCAGGGATTGACAGACATCCCTCTGTGGTACCATTAAATTACATATAGCCTGGTAAAGTCCAGCCAGCCACTACATCTTCCTCCTTCTGTAAGATTCTTCCTGGCCTTTCTTCCTCTTCTGCTGCAAAACACAATCCACTGTCAGTGCAAGTTTATATTTTCTTTTGACTGTCTTCAGCCAGGTCTGTGCACTCAGCATTATTTGCTCAAAGCACAGGAAGGTCTAATTATCCAAGTTATCAGTAGGCTGGTTGCAAACAGGGCCAGAAGTGAATTCACTTGCTTCTCCAGTTCCACCTTGGTTTTTCACTTACTAGAAGTATATCCAGCTTCCTTTTATTTTCTCCTTTTTGGATTTAAGAAAACAGTTCCATACTCAATTCAAAAACATGATCAAACATGTTCCTATGGTAGGAATCTACAAATTTTCATTATCACCAATTTAAAATTTTCTTTTTAATCTACTGGAACTTATCCTCTGAGGTAAATGACCCTTGCCTTGTTAATGGCAAGATGGAACCAGACAGAACACCCTGTAAGAAGCAATTTTAATGCACTTTCCACTTTTGCAGAGTCAATAAACATCTTCAGAAGAAACACATGAACCACATTCCTAATACTGCCACATACTTCTGTGGCAGAGAAGGGCAAAAGAGTCATAATGGAGCAACCCAGTGGACAAAGTAGTGGGATTTGGAAAGACACAGAGAGAATAACACTTTTTAAAGGCAGATTTTCAAGAGCAAAAAATCAGCACGTTAGGAAACAGAACAGGGATTTAAACAGGCACAAAGCTTTTCAAGTACCTTCTGCACATGAGGAAATCCAGTTATTACTGATTCCAGGATGAGATCTGCTTATGGAATCTTTAACAACTTGCACCAGCAATATCTGCAGGGTACATCTGCAACATAATGTGAAACAAAATCCACTGTGCAGTGTGATTAACAGAGTCTCATTTCACATTAATGAGGATGTGTGCTGGTTTCAGTTGGGGTAGAGTTTTCTTCGGTGGCTGGTACAGGTCTGTGTTTTGAATTTGTGTTGAACACAGGGTTGATAATACAGAGTTGTGTTTGTTATTGCTGAGCAGGGCTTACACAGAGCCAAGGCCTTTTCTGCTCTCTGGTGAGGGAGTGCATGAGAGGCTGGAAGTGACACAGCTGGGACAGGTGACCCAGACTGACCGAAGGGATATTCCAGACCATGTGACCAGTACATAACGCTGGGTGGAAGGAGGAAGAGGGTGGACATTAGGGTAATGGTGTTTGTCCTCCCAAGTCACCATTGCATGTGATGGGGCCCTGCTCTCCTGGGGATAGCTGAACACCCGCCTGCCCATGGGAAACAGTGAATTAATTCCTTTTCTTTTGCAGGTGTGTGTGGCTTTTGCTTTCCCTATAAACTTGTCTTTATCTCAACCCATGTGTTTTCTGGCTTTTACCCTTCAATTCTCTCCCTGATCCTGCTGGTGGGGGAGTGTGTCAGCAGCTGCCTGAGGTTTGGCTGCTGGCTGGGGTTAAACCATGACAGGAGGCTAACCACCCTCACCAGGCAGATGAAGAAAGGACAAGCAAGCTGAATCCTTCCTTTCTTCCAGCTTTTCCTCTTTCCAACTGACACAGCTCAGAAACTAAGCTGCCTAAGGCACAGCAAGCAAATCTCTCCAAGCATTTCCCATTTCAGTGCAGGCTTGGCTCAGCCACAAAGGCAGCAGGGGAATAGTGGAAGATAAGAAGCTCAATGGAGCACTTGGGAACAATAGAGGCAGCAGACAGCAGGATGATGATGATAATGATGATGATAAGAAGCAACGATGGGACATTTCGAAAGGATCACAAAGGATGGCGGGAAATCTGAGCATTTAGTTTTGCTTTTTATTTTGAAATAGCTGCCGCTGCATATCACCGGCACTGGACTTTCCCAGGCATCGGCACTGGACTTTCCCAGGCATCGCTGTCAGAGAAGGGCTGACTGGTTCAGCAGCTGGCTCTCAGTGGCAGCCCAGGGCAAGGGCAGTCACCATGCACTGCAGCTTTCAGGGGGCAAGGCATCACAGCTGGAGAAACATTGCACAAAGAATTCATGAGAGCTGGAAAATTAAGACAAGGCAAGGACAGAAGCAGGGATCTCAGGAAAATTTCCACTGGAGGCTCAGCAGAGAGTAGACATCATTGGGCTGGAGTGCCAGATCCATTTTTCCACGAAACAGTTCTTCACCAGATACATGTTTCCTCTTACAGACTTCATGTCACTTTGAGCTTTCTAATACAACAGTTTCCAGACTTAGGAACTGAAATGAAGGATTCTGAAAAAGGGTGATCACAGTCTGGTTTTGCTCATTACTTGTACCAAGGTCAATAAAAATCATGATGCTAACAAGGTCAAAACTCTCATAGATTAACTGAGAGTCATGGTTTCCCCCAACCTGCTTAGTAGGCAATAACTACTCAACAGAATTAACTGCAGACCATTTTGGCATGTATAGCAATATAGTCAGTATACAGCCAGAGAAGATCCTAGAGTTTCTCATTTTTGTGCAGCTTGGCCAATTTTCATTTACATTCTGTGCCATAACAGCTAATTTAGAACACTGAGTGCCTAATGAGGGAGATTAGACTATACAAACCAGGATAATCTGAGGCTCACATGCTACCACCTTGCTGAACAGGTGCACTGACTGCGCATATGATGTAATGCAAGTATGGCACATTCTGAACAGTGACCAGATCTGCTGCTCTACAGCAAAGCCCGGGCTGTGATCAAAGACTTTCTCATGGTCCTAAGTAATTTAATTCCTGCGTGGATTCTCTCATGCCTAGTAAGAGTCAAGCTCCTGCCAAAGCCTCTTTCTCAGTGGGAGCTGTTAGTATGGACTCTGCCATCCGCTCACCCTGGTGTTCTCAAGGAAGTTACAGACACACGTAGGCTGCTCTATTTCTATTGAGTTTATTAAACTGACTAATGTGTTGAAAAATTAGGGAGAGGAAGGATAGACACATTAAAACTGTGCAATAATATTAGCTTGATTTCCCTAAGAAATTCTTGGTGGTTTTGTTGTTTTTATATAGTCTTCATTTATGAAATTACCGATGTCAAACCTACCTGGAGCAGAGTCTCAAAATTAAAGTCCCTGGAGCCAGATGCTATCAACCCCATTTCTTGTTACAGCCCATACTTCCAGTGGTCATTTTAAGAGGTCATTGAGTCTGTGCCTTAGTTTCTGCCTTTGTATAATGGAGCAAGTATTTCTTTACAACACATCAACAGCACTTTGTACTAAGGTCAGTCGTGCTGTCAGGAGGAAGGATCAGCACTGCATGTGGCACAGCTGACTCATTTTCCAACACTTAATGATGTGGTAGACCCACCTTTGACAGTCAGCTGCATTATCTCATTGTCATGACCCAGCTCAAAGTAGAACATGGGTTATGTGGTCACGCACAACAGGCAGTAACCACCTACAAGCAAGAGGAAAAACAAGCCAGCATATGTGTCAACCATGTTTAACATCAGAAGAGAAACTGGAAACTACAGTTACACTTGTATTAGAAAGATCTGTAGGATGGAGGAGTTGATGCCAAGGATCAAAAGTCTGTGACACTCTTGGGAGTAGAGGAGGAATGGAAGAAGATAAAAGGGTTATTTCAGAACAACTTTTAGTCTGCTCCCATGAACTGGACAGCCATTAGTGGTCAAAGCCTGTTAGGTGAGTTTTTGGAAACACTTTTTAAGATCAGGTGCATTCAAAAGTAACACAGGTTGTGCATTAAGACAATTCAGCAACACCAACCCAAACAAGCGAAGGATGGACAATGGGGAGACTCACTGGAAAAGCAATTCCTGATCTGAACAGCAGTGCTGGGGTGGGTGCAGCCTGCACAGACCAGCCTTCTCACAGAACTATCTAGGCTTACTGCCAGGTGGGACTGCAAACCATCCACACTCTTCATAGCAGCTCACGGGGCATCTGCCTCACACAGCATATTTTGTTAATTTACAGGAGGTCCTGTTTTCTGGTTTGGTTTTGAGGGTTTTGTTGACAATATTTTTGTTTGTTGTTTTTTGGTTGTTTGGGCTTTTGTTTTGGTTGGGGTTTTGTTGGGTTTTCTTTTGGGGATTTTTTGCTTGTTTCTTTTGGTTTTTAACACCCTGAAGTTTCCACTTCATGCATCACGGGAAAACAAAGCATGATAATGCGGGAGATGTGCTTCCCTTAGCCAGAAAACCAGAAAGAGCACAGTAGGAGGACCCCCATCTTACAGGCTAGACAATAAAAAGTACAGGCTAGCCAATAAAATGCCTGGTAGCCACACATGCAAAAAGAAAGGAGAAAAAAGCAAGTTCACTATTTTGAAACTATGGGATGAAAACAAAAACTAATCCAAGTCTGGCTCATTCACTGAATGTTTTGCCTCACATTCCAGTTAGGATAATGCTGTGTGTGAATGGAACAAAGCGACATCCAGGCACCTAAAATATTAGAAGAGAACAATACAAGATACAGAATCTGAAGAAAAAGCAATCAACAGTTTACTGTAAAAAAAATCCTTTCCATTGTAAAAAGAAATGAATCGGCAATTTAAATTGCAGGTTCAGCAGCAAAAAGTGTTTAATGAACCAGTGGATCCTGGGGGTTTTTTGGTGGCATACAATCAAGAGAGGGGAAAAGGGAAAATGGAACCATTCTGTCAGCTTACTCAACTCTAGATTATTCTGGTTTTTGCTCTTTCTTACAGCTTGGGAGTTCTTTGGTTGGTTGATTTAGCCTAACCACATGAAGGCTGAGAGAGGACAACTCTCTCTGAAGGACTGACAAGTGTTGAAACTATGAGAAGATCACACATACAAAGCTAGAAAAACATGTATTTCAAATGGGAATTAGGTTTCTAATTACTGATAGATGGGAATTCTAAATGACCTTCTATGGAGAATTTTTGGTACGAAACTTATGACTTGATAAATCTTCAGAGGTATGACAGAACAACCCTTTGAACTTCAGCGAGGAACCCAGATCATGTCTCGTGATGTCTTATGATCTGATGGGAAATGTGGTTGCCATTTTCATAATTTACATTGCCTCACGTTCACTGGCTTCTGACAGACACTTACGTGAATCAGAAAGCAATTCTTTTTTTCCCCTGTGTGCTGAAAACTGTTGTCCATAACTCCTGAGTACAGACTCTTCTCAATTTTTCCGAATGCTCGAGATCAGCTGCAAGGTAAGACTTTGGAGTGGGGGAGAGGGGCCTTCTGCTGTTCACTGTCGATGTCACTTGGCCCTCTGGATATTATGTGCAAAACAAACAAAATAGCGCCTTTGCCAGAGCAACACACTTCACATTTGGTCTCTTTTGCCCTAATCCTGCACTGTTTTGTATGATGACTTTTGGTCTGCAAGCACCAGCCAGCACTTGGTACTGCCATTAAGCATCTCTGGATGGTTACACAGCTTAGGTAACAGCAGACGTCTTTCATCATCTGCAACTGCAGAAGGATGAATAATGATGTAAATTATCCTTTCCTGTTTTTCCCTTTCCTAACTAAGAAAATCTACATTCGATTCACTAAAGCCATCTGTGTGACAATTATCCTACCAGAAAGTTTTGGAGTAGTTTTCCTCATCCAGAACCTCATCTTTTTTGATTCTATTGTTACTGATCAGGCCTAATCTAAAGTTCCAACTCTCTGAAACATAGACTTCCTTACAGGGTAGGATTGTGACTACTGTGCCTAATGACAAAGGTATTTTGAAATTACAATGGTAATGTTCTTCGAAGTCTTCAATTCTCTAACTGTGTCTTATAAGGATCTTCTGCTTCTCTCACCCTTGAAATGTTCTATTCCTCTATTTTTCAAATTGTTCATGCAATATGGAAGATCCTTCAAAAGCTTGAAGAAGAAAATTAATTTGTCCAGCTTTCTTGAAAACTGTCTGCTGCTCACTTCTTACAAAGCATTGCTATCTACTTTTAGGTTACAAACTGGAAGTACCGTTTTCCCCCCAGTTAACAGTATGACCAACTGCTTTTTCTAGAAAGTGGGAAAATTTCTCGTCTATCATCCAGTTTAAGTTCCTCCTGTACCATCCACTTTTCTTTAGTACTACCCACTACTGAAATTTAAAGGCTTTGCCAGACCACAGTTTTGCAGAAAGAAAGAGCATGAAACATGTCCTTTTGCTTAATGTACAATTCTTAATGACAAGAAGGTTGAAGCTGCAGCATTCACATTTAGCTACTCAACAGAAAAAGTAGCTTACCAACAAGTACTGGAATACCTTAGAGGAAACAGATATATACACTCGGACAGGTGTTCTCCAAAACATATTTTTAATGTAATCTGCATTTGGAGCCTAAAGAGAGTAGGAGCAGAGAAATATGCTTGTTATTCCTTTTTTACATTACTGTTAAAGCTAAATTACTTCACGTAAAAAAGAAACTGCAATATTTCCATACATGGAGCTAGCCCTGCATAGGAAGTCTCTGCAATAGAATGGAACACAAATACAACATTATTTAAAACCAAACCAACAACAGCTTTTTGCTCTGCCCTCACTGAGGGCTCAGCAGTTACTTTTACACTCAAAGCCAAGAAATATGAGCAGTCTAGTAATTGTCTCTCATCAAAATTACCAAAATTACTTTGAAGTGTTAAATACCAGTTGGTGTCATCATAGTCACAGAAGGTAGAATTAGTGTTTAGTCTACTTTTTCATGCTTCTCAATGTTTTAGAGTATAACAGTCATTCCACTCCATATTTCAAAGCATTTTGAAGCTATTTTGAGAGCAGCCATGTCCTGCCACTGTCACCTTGCAGCTGATACAAAACTGAGGAGAGGCACGCTTTTCCTCATAAGGTTTCTATCTAATTACAAATCCTCTTTTAAGGATTTTGCTATAGCACTGCATTACTTTCTTTAAAGTGGTGTTTGTAAGAATAGAAAGAGGTTAATTTTAGCCAGTTGCAAAACAGTTGTTAAAAGACAGCTCTTTGTGGACTTAGGAAATGCACAAGACTACTTCATATCCAGGGAGTTGTGAAGTACATATGGAAAACTAACCACAATGCTGCCTTGCATTTCAGAAAGTGTCTTTACACTGCAGACAGCTGGAATCTTGTTATCCTAGCCTAAGTGATACAAAAATAGGAATATAATTTTAGATTTTTTTAAATGAAAATATTTTTCATCTTCCTTGTTGAAGCACCTCAGTTGAAACCCTATTAGAAGAAAAGCTACTTTATGCATTTATGCCTTTCCCCAGAAAATGTAACTTAGAGGTCTCAACAAGCAAGGAGGTATCAGTTCCTTTGTCTCTAGGGGAGCAATACCTGTAAGCTGTTTCATCACCTTAAAACCTATTTCATCCCTACAGGACATATAGTTATTTCTGCAGTGTTCTCAGCATTTTTCTGTGTCAGTAGCTCAGAAGCAGTATGTTTCATCAGAAAAAAAGGCCAAATAGGAAGAGAAAAAAATGGTAAAAGAATGAGTTAAAAACATTACATAATTAAAATTAAGATAAATAAAACAGAGCAGTGTAAACACACAGGTCTAAATGCAAAGTGGCCATAAATGCATGAACTCATCTGCCAGGACACCTAAGTACAAGTTATTTGGCAAGGTAAGTAGTCTCTTCAGCAGAGAGCTTCATCACCATGAAAAACTAAATTCAGCATGGAGGTGATAAATCCTTCAGACTGATCCACATCAGTAGACATTTAGACAGAAATTCGTGCAATAAATCAGCATGTACTAATAGCCTGGTTTGTTTCTAAAGAGCAGCTAACACTGTAAGCCTTTCTTGTAGCAATATTCACTAGATTTACATAGAACTAATAGTGATACACTTTCACTTTTGGGAATGCTTTCCATTTAAAAAATTGCTAACAATTAACAATTTTTACATTATATTTCTGGACTAATGATCATAAATCATAGAATGATTTGGGTTGGAAGGGACCTTAAAGATCACCTAGTTCCAACTTCTCTGCCATGCGCAGAGACACCTTCCACCAGACCAGAGCCCCATCCAGCCTTGCCTTGAACACTTCCAGGGATGGGGCATCCACAACTCCTCTGGACACCCTGCGCCAGTGCCCACCATGGTCAGAGTAAACAATTTCTTCCTTATATCTAAACTAAATCTCATCCTTTTCAGTTTAAAGCCATTCCCCCTTGTCCTTTCACCCCAAGACTTTGTAAAAAGTTCCTCTGAGCTCTTTTGTAGCCCCCTTTAGGTACTGCAAGGTCGCATAAGGTCTCCCTGTGGCCTTCTCTTCCTCAGGCTGAACAACCAACTAACAACGTCCAACTAATTTTAAACAGGGCAATTGTCAGTTATAAAGACAGAAATTCAAACTAAAAACTCCAAAGAGCAGAGCAGATTCCAAGTAAAAAACCCTAAAAACCCTTTTCTCTGTGACTTATACAAAAGGAATTATTTTTATTACTTGATGAGTAATATATTTCTAGCACTGCATGATTTGTTGATTATCCCCACTTAGAGAGCAGCAGAAGAGCATTAAAATGTATAAATTCAAAAACCAAACGACATGTCCTCACAAATGAAAAGCTGAGTGGCATGTGTCCTAAGCATTATAAATCACAGCAATTCAGTCAATTGACTAGAGTTTAGTCTTGTGTGATGCAAGAGAAGCCTGCATCCTGGCCTGTATCAGCAATAGTGCGGCCAGCAGGATTGTCTCCCTGTACTGGGCACCAGTGAAGCCAGGCTTCAAGTGCTGTGCTCAGTTTGGGTCCCTCACTACACGAAAGGTGTCAAGGTGGCGGAGTATGTCCAGGGAAGGCCAGTGGAGCTGGGGAAGGGTCTGGATCACAAGTCTGATGAGGAGCAGCTGAGGGAGCTGGGGTTGTTCAGCCTGGAGAAAAGGAGGTTCAGTGAAGAACTTACGACTTTCTACAAAAATTTCTTGAAAGGAGGTTTTGACAAGGTGGGGATTGGCCTCTTCCCCTGAGTAACAAGTGACAGAACAAGGAGAAATGGCCTCAAGTTGAATTAGGGGAGATACAGATTGGATATTAGGAAAAACTTCTTCATGGAAAGAGTGGTTAACCAATGTAGCAGGCTGCCCAAAGGAAGCAGTTGAGTCACCATGGCTGGAGGTATTTGAAAGACATGTAGATGTGGCACTTAAGGACATGGTTTAGTGCTGGACTTGGCAGTGCTGGGTTAAGGGTTGGACTCAATGATCTTAAAGATCTTTTCCAACCTAAATGATTCTATGATTCTCATAATAGTATACAACATAGACATGGCAAGAGACAAACCAGTGAAAATTGCTTCAAAATTTTATCAGCAAATCTGGTAGTGACAATACACAAACAGCACTGCTTTCAACATATCTTTGCTTAAAAACATCCCCATAATTTTTGCAAAAATGGCTAAGCTAGTAGGCACCTGTACACTGCCATACACTGGCAGGAATGCCAAAACAGAACAAAAACAAGGAAGGGCTATTCTTATGTGCTCCCAAGAAATGTTCTTCCTCAAGTTCAACCACAAATGACAGAAATGTTCTAACATCAACTTAAAAATTAAAGTATTACAAAGACCCTCCTAACCTAATCAATTTGGATTCTAAATATATCTTATCTCTGACAAAGGCATAAAACAAGCTGTTGGATTTCTGGAGCAAGAGCCCCATAGGTACACTTACTGCCCACGACCAAGATGAAACATTAAGCCAAAAATACCCAATATGCTAGACGACTAAACCTGCAAGTAAACTGTATCCTATCCAACAGAAATTAATTTCACTTTAAGACATTTGTAGGGCTAATGTGCCATAATAAATCCTACTATTAATCAACAGTAAAGTGCTGAATTATATTAATTACCTGAATCGCACTCACATTTATGATCTTCATTTATAGACTTCTTATCAAGTCAAAAGAGCCCTTTCTGTTGCAAAAGCTAAGCTGTTGTGCAAATATTATAAAAAATAGGTACTTTAATAGGAGCTATATACACAACAGAACTTCTGCTTTTGTTAAGTACAACTGACAGAGCGGAGATGAAAAATCCATGCAAGTATTTATAAAGATACTTGAAATGAAGAAAAAAGGACACTGCTATAGAACTTTCAATACCCTGGCAGACAGCCACTTACTATACTATATGATGTCTAGATCTGGACTGATAAACATCATGCCATCAACATGCTTTAGTTTTCTTTTGCAGCTAAAGCTGATTTGCAGATTTTAAAGCAGAGCATATATTTGATCTATTTCTCATAGAAGTGTATCATTAAGGTTTGAGGTTAAACTTTGAGCAAACTTCACATCTAGTCACATAACCAGCACAAGCAAGATGTTAGTGCAGAGGGGAAGGTGTCAGTTGTACATCATGAGGACTCTTCTCCCAGCTGCACGATGCAACAGAATAATTTTCAGATTTAAAGTTCAAGTGGACTACAATCAGAAAAAGCAAGATTTTCTTGTCCCCAGTTTAGGAAAAATTTCCAGAGGATCAAAATGAAAGCAACCTCAGTTACAGCAGTCAAAAAAGTCAAATCCAGGTTTGGAGAGCTGATAAATAACTCCAAAATTCATCATGCTATGAAGACAGCATTCTCAAGAGAGCTCTAAACAAACTGCAAAACAAGATTGGCATTTAAGTTGAAATTGGCCAAGTGCTGCATAGAAATATGCTCACACACAACAGTCATGTTTAAGCCAGTGCATAGAGAAGATAAAAGCACTTATGGTAGTTGCAAATGTTAACAAGTCCATACAACTTGCACAGTTTAGCAATGAGTCCATAGAAAAAGAAGAAAGAGTAGAAACGCTCAAGCAAAACCAAAAAAAGATGACCTTCCAACCGTATAAAATCCACATAACAGTTATAGTAAAAAGACATCAGTGGAAAATACTCAATTCAGTCCCAAACACCCAACAGCAAATAAGACCAGAAACGACAAGCCTTTGGCAGACAATTTAAAGTCTAAATATGGCATTACATTTCTAAATAATCCACAAAATATATTATATGGCATATTCATATTAAATACTGGGTAACCAACTCTGCAGATCCAATGCTAACAACACTAGCCAATGAGAGCAAGATGGAGCAAGCTAAGGGAACGCTGGTGTATCACAACAGTGCTCAGGGAAAATATCACCATGTCGTGCTTCAAATACAGTACTCAGGAACGCTACACTATCATCTATGGAGCAAAACAAAGTTCTCTAGTTTTTCAGGGATATGCCCTGCATACGATATGTTATGATTCACTATTACACGAGCAGCAAGACACTGCAAAGTAGTATGATTTATGGGCTGGATTAAATTCTTTGCTATTTCCTTCTCATCCAGCAAATCACTAGCTGTTTGTTTACATGAGTTTGTGGCATCAAAATGTGAACCCGACTTGATAAGAAGATTCATGATGTCTGGATGGTTGTTCAGTGCAGCAATATGTAAAGGACTGTTGTTATCAGAGTCTCTGACATTTATATTAGCACCACATTCCACCAGGATAGCAGTAACTTGTAGAGAGGGGAATTTACAAACTGGGTAACGACCCACACATGTAGTATTCTTGTCAACAGCAAGGTGAAGTGGACTGAAGTTATTCTTTCCTCTGGGCTGAAGCTTAAGAAACTTGTAAATAGTTTGTTTCTTAAAATGTTCCTGTTCTGAGCTGCAAGGTACTTTCTCCAACAAGCAGATTAAATGTAAAATGATGGAAAGGGCCTTGTTCAGCTGTATTGGATCAGGAGGACACTGGATTTGTTTCATGGCCCGCTCTATTTCAAGAACACTTTTGCATAGTATACCCATTAGATCATCAAATGTGACAGTAGTGCCTAGCAGGCCTTTTGCCCTATCCTGAAGCATGAAGGAGAAGAGTTCAGCAAATGATAGCAAACTGCTGGCTGTCATAGGGCTCAGTGGATCAAGATTGCTCTGCTGCATGTCCAAAGCATATTTCCATAAATTGATGCAACGCTTGAAGTTTCCGGAGTCTGCATACACAGCACCTCTGTATCTAATATAGTAGGATGTATCTGGGTGAGAAGGACCAAGAACACGTTCTCTAATTAATAGTGCTTGCATTCTCATCTCATCAGGATCTGCAATAAGATTTTCTAGCTCTTCTGAGCTGTTTACCTCTTTAGCATAATCATAAGCCATTATTAGTGTTTGTGGCACAGGTTTGCTGAGGATATTAGTCCTGTCACTGTATCTCATTTCCATAGCTCTTTTCCAGTATTTCAAAGCACCAAGCAGATCTCTCTTTTTGTCCACAAATGTTGCTCCTAGAAGTTCCAGGGCGTTTATGCGCTCAGCCTTACTAGTCTGTACATGCTGGGTCAGAAAGTCCACTATATTTGTGTGGCCTGTCACGCTGGCTGACAGAAGGGGAGTCATTCCATAACCATCCTTTTCCATTTTAGCACAATACTTGAGGAGCATCTTCATGATCTCCAAACTTCCAGATTCTGCACAGTCATGTAGTGCTGTATTTCCTGCAAGAGAACAAACAAAATTACACAAATCATATCAAATTACAGTCCAAATAGTTAACCCCCCCCCCCCAAATACTAATGGTTTTAAAATACCTTTTGTTTCCCCATTTATGTACTATGAAAGCAAGGCTGCCAGGCAGTTATAAAAATCAAAATGTTTGATCTTTTTATCTGAAAAAAGTAAACAGGTTTAAGAAAAATCCCCAAACAGAATTAAAATGGAATTCTTAACTACATAAAAGCACAGGAGTTGGCAATTCCATTGTATCAAAAGTCAAGCAAACAGGATAGGAGACCAGTTTCATTGGACAGAGAACTCCTCTTACAGTTCAGTAGGAAAAAGAAATTGTATGCTGTCTGGAAACAAGGTCAGGCTTTGCAGGAATTTGACAGAGCTGTAGTTCATATATGCAGGGGACAAGGTGCAAAAAGCCAAAGCTCAATTAAGAGTTGAAACTGACCAGTATTGTGTCAAACAACGAGAGGGGTTTTTAAGGTACACTAGTAGCAGAGAATACACTAGGTATTCTCTTTAGGTACACTAAAGAGAATACCAGACTGCTACTTACTGAAGATGGTCATCTGACTATTAAGGGTGAAGAAGTGTGGAGACAATCAATGCTTTCCTTTGCCTCAGTCTTTAATAATACAGATAAACTGTCATCTGCCCCAGATTTAGGGGATGACTTCAGGAATAGTGACTTCCCATTTATTTAGACACTTCTCAGGGACTAGCTGTAGCAGTTCACAAGTCCAGGGACCTGATGGGATTTGCCCAGTACTGGAGAAGCTGATGTTTGTTACAGCAGTACCCCTCTCCATCAGCTACCAAATGTCTTGGGAGTCTGGGGAGGTCCTCACTGAATAGAAGCTAACCAGTGCTATTTCAATTTATAAGAAGGGAAAGAGGGACTACCCTGGAACCTACAGACCTGTTAGGCTCACCTCAACACTTGGAAAAATTATGGAGAAGACTATACCCAATGCTACTGTAAAGCATTTAAAGGACAGTGCAATCATTAGGTACCATCAGCTTGGGCTGACAAGGGAAAAGTCCTGTTTTAACCAATTTGATATGCTTCTAGAATGAGGCCACCCATCCTGCAGATGAAGGAAAGACAGTGGATTTTTGCCTTTTTTTGAGTTTTATATTGTCCCCCACAACATCCTTCTGGACAAGTTATCCAAGTGTGAGATGAGTAGGGTCATGGTGCACTGGGTGTAGAACTGCCTGAAGGATAGAGCTCAAAGGATTGGAGTGAATGGGGCTACTAAATTTAGCTGACACACTAACCAAATTCATACAAAAGATGAGTAAACAGTTATTTTTCAAAGCTTATGACTCAGGTTTTTATAATTATACCAGAGGTATGAACATACTTTGTCCCTCAAATCATATTTTAAGTGCAAAATTCAAACATTTTAAGAAAAAAAAACATAAAAAATACTAGATTAGTTCATTTATTGACAGTGAACTTAACTTGCAAAATAGTCTTTTCCTGGAACATTTCTGAATAGTAGCCAGTGATTTTTACAATTATTTACTAACAAGTAAACTGAGGAAGACATCCCAACACAAAGTGGCAAATGAAACTACCTGTCAGATCAAGATTCATAAAGCTAAATCTAGTTCATAAAAAGGGAAGTTATTCTGTACCTTTCTAATACCTCAGGCAATTTTTAACATTAATAGCACTAAGTTAGTTATAGGTCTGGCCACACTACAACCTCTACCTAGACTAAAAAAAATTTCAATTGCAGGAACAGAGATTTAAGCAAATTTAGGTGTATTGAAAGTTGGTGAATTTGGCGTACATAGTTTATCGCTATGATTCTCTCTGTCTTTATCTGGCATCACAGACTAGAAAAATGTCGATATGCCAACGGAGAAAGGACAAGATCTTGACATTCCTAAGAGAGGAAGATGTCAAATGCAGACCTTTATATAAACTTACCAATACACATACACTTATTCTTCCTGCTATGCTGCTTAAAATGTAGTTAAAATGAAACTACAGCAGTCAATCCAGAACTAAGGAATGGCTGGTCCCTCAGACCATCTCCAGTTCTGTATTTATTGATAAAGGCAAAACCAGATGCACGTGGGTGTTGGCTGAGCCAGCAGTTAACACAGCTGTTTCAGGGCGTACTCAACTCCTTACACTATCCTTCACAGCAGAGCTCGGCAACTGGCAGCTGTTTCTACCTTCAAACAAATATTTTTAATATACTTAAAAAATAGTAACATAAAAGCATATTAAAGACAAATAAGCCAAAAGGCATTAGTAACATTAAAGTTCTTACTATTGTTTCACAACTATTAATATATATTTTGCTAGTTTTGACAACTGCGACAGTGCCAGCCATGTACATTACATACTGCAGATCCATCACTACATAATGCTGCTTTTGACACTCTTTTATCAATTGACAGGCAAACACACTATTACTGAAAAAAATCCACACAAATTTGTCCAGGTAAACTCAATCCAGCAGTCTGTATGCCATTAATTTATAATGCAGCTATGCAGAACATGTGGAAATATGCTTAAGACTCCAAGGAATTTCACTTTCTTTCCAACTGGATGCTCTAAATTTAAAACAATTTAGGTTTTTTTATTGGTATTACAATTACTGATTTCAGTTTAACAGCATCAGAAGTGGTGTAATTTTCTAGTTACGTATACTGCAGTACCCCTTAGAATTCAAATAACTACAGTTTAAATTATGCCATGTATACACTAATAATGTGAGGCCATCACCACTGATTTTTAGTGGCTGCACCTCACTGAAGTTTGATTGGATAGTACAATGTACAGATACAGCAGTGGGAAGAATACTTCATAAAAAACACAAGTTTTCATAGAAAAGTGCCGAGGAGTAGACAGATAGTTAAAGAGTTGCCAACTTAAATAAAACCCCAAATATAAACCCCAGTCTTAAGAAATAACACTGTCAGCCATCCTACCTAGCAAGAATTAACTGTTGAATTACAGGAAGAATTTGCATGAATACATGGGGGTGGCCTTAGTAAGTGTAAATCAAAGGCTACATATTGGCCACAAATTGATCAGGAATTGAACAGCTCAAATAAACACAGCAAATCAACCACTCTTGTGTGAATAATTTCAAAACATTACATTGTGTATAGTATCACTATAGTGACTACATCATCTATAGTGATAGTGGCTGAAAGCAATTCAGCAGTTAATTCAACTTTTGTAACATTATCTATTTAGTAACAAACTAAAAAACATTATATCTATTGCTGTATTAAGAAGGAAAAAGGCAAAAATAAAAAAAGAAAAAGTAATTTGAAAGTCATTCTCTTTGACAAGCAATTTTCCAAGAGACACATATGATGGATTTGGTCAAATTAAAGTAGTTTTTTAAAGATGGGAAAGATTATTGCAAAGTAGGTTTCATTTAATTTTTTAAAATTAACTTTAAATTGTAAAATGACTCGCAGGAATTTAATCACATATCAAAGACAGCTACTGTTACCATAACATGAAAGGCTCCTCCTTGCACAGACAAAAAACTAAATTGCAGATGGTTCTGGTAGTCCTGATACTTCTCTGCTAAATATTAAGTGTCACTATATTGTATTGCTAATACTGCTTACAAACTGCTTCTCTCTGTATAAAACTTTACTATTCACATTACCTAATAGCTTCCTCTTACTAAAAATAGCAGAAAGAAAGAGAATAACCCCAACTCCAGTCTTTCCAAATCTTACAGATACAAAATATGGAAAAAGGTATGGATACTTGGCATTGTCTCTTCATATTTTACTCTTTTGCTAACGGGACTCCCTTAAAAGTAGTTATGAACATTTCAGGAAAAACTGAATGTATCACAAAACAAACTACCCAGTATTTCCAAAAGCTTACTGAAGTGGGGGTGGGTATTCAAATTCATAAGGAGGGCAGGCATTTCTATACCAGAAGCAAGTAATTCCCAAAATAGACTGACAGCTTGTGACAAGGGAATGAAAGAAAATGAAGCCATGACACAGCAAGTGATTTGACTTGATTTGCAACCAATTAAGTGCATCCACTTCCTAATACTTCCAAAATGCTTTATCAAATTTCCACATTGTAAAACGTATACTCAAACTTAACACCAATCTGATTTTCTATCCAAGATCACTAAAAACAAAAGAAATAAAAGTATTTAATTTAAATGACTGACCAGTGTGTAAAATTAACCACCTGTATATATTTTTGAAGCCTTACAAATTAATTGATCAATTTTATAAAGTGAAATTGTTCATGTAATATTCATTTCTTTTTCTATCACAGCACTTGAAGCAGTAATTCAGTCTTCCAAGAGTGTTTACTGATTTAAAAGAAAAATATTGCCAGATAGATACAAACATGGACAGAGCACAAGAAAACTGTTATACATCCTAACACTCAGTATGCATAGCAAATAAAAAACTAAATGTCTTTCCTTCTAGAAACTAACTAAAAACCACAAAGAACTGCTTATCTCAACAATTTATTTTTATCTAATTTCCATACTCTATAAGGGAATAACTACTGTCTTGTTCACCGAAGTACTTCATGAGAACTTGTATTATCAAGATTACCAATTATTAAATGAATAACAGCATGCTGTTAATCATTTAATGTCAACAAAAACTTCTTTGTTAGAATTAAACTTAAATTGTATCTTTATCTTCCTTATTTAACTTACAGACATTCCTCCTGAAGGTCAGGTTCCACACACAGTCACATAAAAATATCTAGAAGTTTCAGTGCCCTGTACCATGTAATATCTATCAAAAAAGTTAAAAAAGCAACATCCCCCCTCCCCCCCCGCCAAAAAAAAAGACAAAGCACACTTTTAGACCAAGTGTTTATTCACAGGGAAAATTTTAAAAAATAACAAAAAAAGGCAACAACAAGAAACAGAAATAAAACCCAAGGATCTTCATTTGGGGGTTTTTTACTCTCTCTCTGCCTCCTCAAAGATTCCATGCAACTTGGCAACCAGAGAAGACAAACACCCTCGGAAGAAAACAAACCTGTCAAGACTCCTTGGTGTTTACTGCATGAAGGTAATTATTTTTAACACATAATAGACCACACTTGTCATAAAGGAAATAGCATGACTCTCCATAATCCCCCTGCTTCTGGGTCTGCCATGTCTGGAAATTTTTTCCCTTACCAGCACATTGAGTGTTACACGTTCCAGTACTCCTTATAAACAACAATACTGAAATAGCACTAGCCCTTGATACAGTACCCATAGAGACAGAGGTTTGTATGCTTCTGAACTTCCCAAAACGAGGAAAGAAAGTCAACAAACCTTGTTTGCCATATTATTTTACATAACTATCAAATACTGTGCCAGTGGAATTAAAGAATCACTGTATTCTTTTTTTTTTTTAAATGCAAACAAACATTCCTGTGCATATCTCAAGAGACAACTAAGAGAATGCCTAGTCCAGCATTTCTTAGAAAGAAATTTTGATTTTCTAATACTCTGAAGAAGAAAAACCAGTCTTTGGGCTAGCTGATGAGTCTGTCAACTACAGAAGGCAGGCAGAGCTGATGAAAACCACTAACAAAACCACTGAAAACACTTTGAAGAGAGAACAAGCCACTGAGCAATGGAAAGACTTACCAGCTACATTCAGGCAAAACATCTGCCTTTTAAGCATGTATTTTGAAAAAAGGTTACAATTCCCTTGCATTTGGCCCATCCTGGCTAACAGCTCACGCATACTTTATCTATAATCTAACTTATTAATTGCTGCAATAATGTCTTTTTTTCCCCTTCCTTTCTGCAAATCTGGCAGAGAAGAATAAAGTGTAACACAAACTATTAAAATGTGCATGGCAAATTTTCAAAATGCAGGATCTTAATTGTCCTGTCTGGAACTGAAGCAGAAGTATAAGATTTCTTTACAATCAGTCTGAACGAAAAACAGTTCTATTGGGGAACTTACATGAAATGTTGTACCTTAAATTAAAAAAATCAAAGACAGCCCCAAAGAGTCCAAATCTGTGATCTGGAATCCCTAAAATTACTGACTCCAGTATTTAGAGAGCAAGCATTTCCCTGCCTACGTATCACCAAATGAACACTGTATTTTGGAATGCAATGGTCTGCTCTAAAGGTAATAGTAACATAGCACCACTCTAACAACAAATCACTGGCAGGCTTCATAATGCAGCAGAACCCAAAACTGCATGCAGCTGACACAAATGCTCCTCATCTGGCAGAGAAACAAAACTATGCTTCATTTGAGGTTTTAGTTCTAGGATTCCACCTTCTGAAAAAATTGTGTTTCTGGTAGTCTAACATTATCTACACTCTTCCTACTTTTAGGAACAGCATAAAAACTTGCCATCTGAGGGATCATTAACTACAAATAAAACTCATTAAACTGTATTTTTAATTTTCAGCTTCTAAAACAAGGAGCTGTTCTGCTGGTTTCAGCTGAGGTAGAGTTAATTTTCTTCACAGTGGCCGGTATGGGGCTGTGTTTTGGATTTGTGCTGAGCACAGGGTTGATAACACAGAGATGTTTTTGCTATTGCTGAGCAGGGCTCACACAGAGCCAAGGCCTTTTCTGCTGTTTGTGCTTCCACAAACTGGTGAGGGAGTTGGGAGTGCATGAGAGGTTGGGAGGAGACACAGCTGGGACAGGTGACCCCAGCTGACCAAAGGGATTTCCAGGCCATGTGACATCATCTCAGTACGTAAAGCTGAAGGGAAGAAAGTGAAAAGGAGTTTGGAGTGATGGAATTTGTCTTCTCAAGTAAGTGTTACACATGATGGGACCCTGATCTCCTGGAGAAGGCTGAACACCTGCCTACTCATGGGAAGTGGTGAATTAATTCCTTGTTTTGCTTTGCTTGTGTGTATGGATTTTGTTTTCCCTATTAAACTGTCTGTATCTCAAGCCACGAGTATTTTCTCCTTGGTGTCACTGGTGGGGAAGGGAGCCAGCGGCTGCCTGGGGCTTGGCTGCTGGCTGGTGTTAAACCATGACAGTAGTACACTGGAAAAAGCTATGAATCAGAGACAGTGGTAAATTAATTCACTTTGTGAAGTATTGCTTAGGCTGCTTATTATCTACAGATACCTCTGCTGTCTTCCACAACTACAAACAATTGAAACCCATCCACCCTTCCTACCCCCCCTATCAGTTTATCCCCATTGCTTACATGTTCATGTAAACTGAAGTACTTTTTTTTTAATCCTTTGCTTACAGCCTAATCCTACATAGAAGTTCAGGAAAACTGTGAGAAAGTACAGATCTGCAAAACAGTATAAACAAATACCAACAAAGACTTGTACTTTAAATTCAGAATACTGGCCATCTTTCACAGTTGCGGACTCATCTACCCAAACATCCTCCTTCAGCACCATCTACCATGTGACACTGCCAGACCAACACTTCACCTCAGTGTAGCATCTTACCTGACACACTCTGAAATCTTGTGAACATCTTAATTTCCTGGCTGTAGTTTTGTAACTTTTTCAAGAACCTCTGAATTCTGAATTTCCATAGTCCAAAACACAGCTGTGGGATTCTGCATTTTAGAAGCAAGATTGCACCACATGTTTTCACTTACTCCTTCATATATTTAGATGCATGTGAATGTACCTATTATTTCCTATCAAAGTATTCTGATTTTTTCCAGTTTTTTCAAACTGTCAACAGTTTGAAACATTTTCATATCTATGCATTCATGAGGTTTAAAATGTGTATTAAGTTCTATTTTGCAACATGAAAATCCAGTGGAAAACCACAAGACATAGTTCAAGTAATTCTGCCCCCCACCGTCACACAAACTCTAAGAATAACACCTGAAAAGCAATGTATAGTAATCTCCCACAGCAACTCTACTCAAATTGCATAGTTCTGCTCTTATACAGAGCATTGCAATTTTAAATACAATGAATTTTTTTTTTACATCTTTCATGGAACAATAGGCTTCTCTATACATGGCCCAGGAAGAGGCCTCTCTAAAAAGAACTCGTGTACAAGGACAGCAACTTCTACTGCTCTGGAGCAGAACACGCAAATGATGTGTTATCTTCCTGCTTCTAGCACAGGACACACTGTCAGCTATTTAGCACACAGCAGGGAGGAGTAGAAACTGAATGTAATACACAAGACTCTTTGAGGGGGAGGGTGACAATGTAGAATGAATCCTGGTGGATTCATTTTAAGATCAATAGCATTTTTGCCAAGCAAAACTGAGGAGGTTACCTGCAGAATCTCAGCCACTATTACAATACTTACGGCTACCAATTCTCCTCAGTTCTTCTGCCTTTCCACAGGTGACTTTCACGGTTTACAGTGCCTAGATGACTTTCAGGGTTTATAGTACTTGCTTGTTTGCTCGACCTCACCACTGCTTATTCAGTAACTTCAGAGATAAGACTTCTTTAAGATACCAAAAAGTATGCTGCTGTCCTACCAGAGGGGATTTCCACCCATTACCAACAGATAGCTATTACATACACACATCCAGTTGTACACATGCCAGTTTGAAGTATGAAATGAGTTTTAATGAGCTGAACCATATCCAATCCAATTTCTTTAATTAAGGATCATTTATCTACCTTAAGAACCTTTGCTTGTGTGCCTAGATGCACGTCACACAGAAACTAAAGGAAGTAGAAAGGAATTAAGATAATAATTGACAGCACTGAGAAAATCCTCAGTCATTTAAACAAAGACAAATAATGGTAATTCACTAATAAAGTGAATAAAAAGGACAAGTAAGGTAAAGCCTACTCCACCAACACAAAATGAGGGGGAAAAAGAGCTGCAGAATTACATCTTTTTCCCTATTAAATCAAATATTTAACAACATTGCTTGGTTCACACCTATCACATAAAGGGATAGATTTAAAATTAAACCTGTGTAAGTTTTCAGCTGCTTACACACTTTATATTTAGCTTGCTATTCCCAGAACGTTACTTAGAAAAACGACATTTTTATCCTACCACAAGTCCACGATGATTCATAAGCAACCTCAAACCCTTACAAAGGAAGATGTACTTTGCTCTGCCCACCTCCGTGACAAATCTGTAGTTTAGCTTTCTTTATGCTAAACCCACATATTTGCATGATTTGCTGAAAAAAGGCGTATTTAACCAAGCAGCTTCTCTAAAGATTACTCTCACGTTTGGTATTTACCAGTATCATACAACAATCTAGACACAAAGAATATTTTAACACTAGTAACTGGAAGGTACAGTATACAGATTCAAATGTAATTAGCCTGAAAAAGGCAGCAGAAGTATGATAATACAAAAAGAACTGCTAGCAGATTAGTTCTTATATACATGGATATATATTAAAAAACCCAAAACCTGCTGAAACATAATCCTGGCTCAGTGAGATAAATAATTAGCTGTAAATTGCAGTAACTGGTGTGCTTTTCAGGCTAATATCACAACTAAATACAAGTCTGATGTGTAATAAAAAATTTAGATGTCCAACTAATTATCATCACAGCAAAAAAAAAGCCAGAAATGCTCACTTTGGGTGGAAACACCAGAGAAATTGTAAAGAGGGGCAAATGGGTTTGAGATCTGTGAGCTACTGGAAGTCCTTCTGTTGAGATCACAGTCACCTGCACCTTCATTTCTTTAATCCTAATATGTATTTTTGTTTACTAACACTGAAAAAGGTACAAAATTACTCAGCAATTTGGAGGAAGGGGGTGAAGAGCAAAGTGGTTAATAATTTTCCAATGCAGAAAGTAATTTTTCTCCTTTATTTCCTTAGACCAGCCTTACTGGCACAGATCAGTTTTATGTACAGTATACTTGATTTGTTAAGAATTACTATGAAAACCAAAAATACATGCTCTCATGTTTTTCAGTATCTTGCTAGACCAACCTACTACACAGAGTGGTTCTCAGCAAGTTTATTAGCTTTTGACACATTCATAAATGTGACACTTTGTATGACAACAAAGTCTTTCAAGAATTAGGGATTTAAGATTAAAATGGTCAATTTAAAACAAAATTTTATAATCCACGTTAAAAAACAGTGCATTAAAAAGGAAAAGCAAAAAACATAGCTATAAATGCTTAATGAGAAGGGAGAATATTTTTTTTGTCAGACTCCTAAAGAAGTAAATTAGTAACTTTACCTCTATTTACCACAATGAAAGTGGAAAAACTAACTTACCTTTAACACTTTTTCTGTTAACATCAGCTCCTTTTTCAAGTAAATACTGAGCTATTTCTTTGTGGCCTTTGTAACATGAGATCATCAAGCATGTATGCCCGTGACGGTTCGATACTTCCAGGTCGGCTTTGTGCTCCACAAGGTATTTGACTATTTCCAGGTGACCATCAAAACAAGCAGCTCTAAGCGGCGTTGAATTGGTCAGCGTGNTAACTTACCTTTAACACTTTTTCTGTTAACATCAGCTCCTTTTTCAAGTAAATACTGAGCTATTTCTTTGTGGCCTTTGTAACATGAGATCATCAAGCATGTATGCCCGTGACGGTTCGATACTTCCAGGTCGGCTTTGTGCTCCACAAGGTATTTGACTATTTCCAGGTGACCATCAAAACAAGCAGCTCTAAGCGGCGTTGAATTGGTCAGCGTGGTGTTGTTGACAGACGCACCATGATCCAAGAGGCACTGAACAACCTTCAAGTGGCCGGCGGCTGACGCTGCCCACAACGGCGGAGCCCCCTCGATGGTCTCACCGTCGAAATTCACCGAGCCACCGACCTCTATCGAGGCAGAGCAATGGTCCAACAAGTATTCCACCATGTCCAGGTGACCATAGCGGGCTGCCATCAGAAGCGGTGTGGCACCGTTGGTTTTTTCTGACATCAGTTGGGCCACCTCTTCCCTTGTTTTGCTCGCCAGTAGCTTGGAAAGGAGCCGCAGCTTGCCATCACGAGCTGCGTTGAAGACTGCTGTCTTTAGATCCATTTAGTCTGTACCTCTCTGCTTCCCGATGGATACACACCTGAACTTTTCAGCCAAGAGTTTACTGGAAGTGCTTAGCCCAAACAGAATGTCCCCAGCTTCTTCTCAGATCAGTTTCATCCAGATAGGACAACATGGAGACTCCGAACCGGGTCCTGACGAAGCGCAGGCTATGCTTATCACAAATCTGCAAAAGGAGAATTCTCGATGTTTTCACCTCCTACTTCGCAAACAAGCAACCGCACTGTATTTTCCCACAGCTACACCCAAACAAGTCGCTGTTGCGGCGCGCCGGTGTCCAGCTGCATTCCTCGGGACTCTCGCGGGCCGCGCGGTGGCCCCTGAGGAAAGCTACGGGGAGGAGGGAGCTGATCCTACCAGCGCGTTATCCGTACCAGACACTGAACGATCCTCTTCTCCCTCGTTCCTCCGAGAGCTGCAACCCCGACTCCTTTCGGGGCGTATCCCAAGTACAGAGCCCGCGGCTCCCGCCAGGAGACCCGCAGACACGCACCTCCAAGTCAGCCGGGCGGGGAAGGCGACGGCCGCATTCCGGCCGAGCCCCGGGCGGCGGGGAGACCCCGAGCCCTCCTCTCGCCTCACGACCGGACCCGCTGCGTCCAGAGCCCGGCGGCCCCATCCCCCTCCCGCCTTTCCCTCACGGTACCCAACCCCCGCGGCCGCCGTGCTCGGAGCCGGCCGGAAAGGCCCGCCAGGCCGCGCGCTACCTTCCCGGGGCGCTCCGGGCCGTCTCCCGCCGCCGCCGCCGCCCTCAGAGAGACGCTCCCGCCGCCGCTGCCCGCGCTCCGTCCGGCGCCTCCATGACAGCCGGGCCCCGCCGCCAGGGCCGGCCCTGCGCAGGGGGCGGGGCGGCTCCGCCGCGGCCAATCAGAGCCACGCCCCGCGCGCCCGGGGGCGGGACTACGCCGCCGCCGGAGGGCGCCGTGCGGACACAGGCGGCCGCTAGGGGAAGGCGGGGAGCAGCAGCGGGGAGCCCGGGTGTGAGGGGACACGGAGGGGACACGGAGGGGACACGGAGGGGACACGGAGGGGACACGGAGGGGACACGGAGTCCCACGGAGTCCCACAGAGGTACTTCGGGAATGCGCTTCATAGACACGCCGTGGGCTTTGTACGGGCACATCTGTGCTGCGTACCGGCACTGCTGAGTCCCGTCCGCAGCACAAGGGAGACAAGGAGCTGCGGGAGCGGGTCGGTGGAGACCACAAGTATGATTTGGGATCGGGAGCATCTCCCTCAGGAATAGAGACTGCAGGACCTGGGATTGTGTAGTCCAGAGAAGACTGAGTGCTGATCTCATTACTGCATACGAATATCTCGAAGGTTGGTGCCAAGAGGATGGCGCCAGATTCTTTTCAGTAGTGCCCGGCTGTAGTATGAGGAGTAATAGCCTTGAAGTACCACACAAGAAATTCCACCTCAGCCTGAGGAAGAACTGTAAACTGAGAGTGGCAGAGCACTGGGACAGGCTGCCCAGAGAGGTTGTGGAGTCTCCCACTCTGGAGACATTCAAAATCCACCTGGATGTATTCCTGTGTAACCTGCTGGAGGTGACCCTGTGTTGGTTGGGGGATTGGACTGGATGGTCTCCAGAGATCTCGTCCATCCCTAACTATTTTATGAGTCTGTAATTCTGTACATATATGCTTCATGAATTTAAAAAATTGGATTACAAGTCCAATTTTTGCAGCATGGAGGATGATCTGGCTCCGGACAATGTTGCTGTTTGGTGCAAAATTTGCTTTTCTTGACTGAGATTGCACATGGCTTGCTACAGGCTTAAGATGTGGCATTTATTGTGTTCCTATGATAACAGAAAGAGAAAAATCCTAAAAGAGCTGCACCTGAGCAAAGGAATGTGAATTCTGTCACAACCAAGTATGTTACCTGGAAGCCTCAGAGAGGAGCCACGTGCAGAAACAAACTCAGAGAAGGCTCATAAGTATTAATGGGCAGTAATTTGGACATAAATTTGAAATGCAATCTAGTAGATGCCCCACTTCAAAAATAAAAGGGGAAAAAAAAGGAGAGAGAGAGAGAAAACAGTTCAATTTGTAATTTTATGTATAAAAGCAATGTATCAGAGACTGGGTGGCCCTTTGTCCCTTGTGCTGGCAGGATGGTGCACAGGCTGCTGGTTGTTTTGTCTGCAAGTCTCAGAAGAAGAAAGATCATAAGAAACTGAAGGGAAATTAGAGTAAAGCCATTAAAATTTTTAAGGAAGTGGTGGTAATAATTTGTGGAGAGACATTAAAAGACCTAACTGTGAAAATGCTAAATTAAAGGAAGTGGGGGAAAGAAGAAAAGAGAACATTTTCAAGAAATGTCAGTGGAATGGAGGATTTATTTGAAGAGATTTGCCAGGTGTAGTCAACAGCAATTGGAAAAAAAACAAACAGATGAAAGGGTATACTTACCATCAAAAATAATATGCTGGTAGGGAGGCTCTGCCAAGCCAGAAAAATAATTTGAAAGTTGTGGGAGCTAATTGATAGTCGTGGTGGGCTGTGCTGTGTAAATCACAGCACGTGTAAATAAGGTATTATACGGAACAGTTCTGTGCTGGAGGGCACACGGAGATGATAGCCTGGCTGACCTGCTCCCTTCCATTGCTGGAGTTTTCGGGGCAGGCAGTGAGCAGTGCAGGCAGCACCCATGGGCTTGCACACCACAGGGCAGTGGGTGCAGTAATGCATCTGGGGGTGTCAAAGACAGCCTGTCCTCACCCCTCCCAGCTCTGAATTAGGCCAAGGTCCTGGGACAGGGTCCAGGGGAGGAATATTGGTCTAGTAGGCCAGAGGGGAACAGGAATGGCTTCTGCAGAGATGTAAGGCCTGGGCCACGGCAGGAGATAAACCCTCGCATGCAACCACACGGCACACTGATGGGGATTTTAGATACTGCTTGTCAGACCTCTGGGCTTCTTCTTTATATAAAAATATCTTACTCCTGTGGCAAATAAGAAGTCTGCCTTGATATTTCTGAAATCTACCTTAGAGTAACTACGTGTAGTCATCTGTGAATTAAGCAGAGAAATTAATTATTAAAGAAAATTTTACAGGAGTTACACTTCTCCAAGTGCCCTGCTGCCATTTTTCTCTTTCATATCTCATTATACATACATCTTCAAGAATCATTTAATCATATTTATATTTTAAGAAGGCCATTCTCATGATGTAAGTGGACTTAAGGAGGTCTACAATGTGAGAGGAGGAGGCAATGCCTCCTGACTGCTGTTCTATGAGTTTCACACTTTCACACTGCCTTGTGGAGGAGGCACTCGCTTGGCAGTACATGGCCCTGGGGGCACTGAGAGCCAGCCCAGCAACAATTAATTTTTGTCTTACCTCCTCCTCTCTTTGGCCCGCTGATGGATGTAGGAAAAAGGGCCCTATGCCCATGGGGAAGAGGGGTGTTGATGTCAGGCTAGGATCTTTGGCAGGGTGCAAACACAATGCATGCCATTGAAAAGAAAAGTCAGTCTTGATGCTTGTTCAGTTTTGCAGTTTCCCTCCTCAAAACACTGTGGTTTTGAAAGCTGTGAACGGCGAATGGTGTTAAGTGAAATAATGGTGTTGCGATTACTCAGTTCTCACCTCAGGGTGCCCTTGTCCTCACAGCTGTTCACAGCAGACCTCAGCAGGGATTTGTCACATACACAAGGGACTGACTGCTGCCCACCTTGCAGACACCTCTGGTTTCGTGCGGAGCAGTTGTCCCCTCAGTGTCTGGGTCACAGCTCTGTAGCACCGTGTCTCATACACCGGTGCTTTACTGTTGCATTCACATCACTCATTCCAGGTTGAAGAATTTGTATCCATTTTGTGTACAAAATGTAATACCGTAAGGAAAATGTCACAGGTCACTAGACAGTTCTTGACAGTGTTTGGTATAAACCAGCTGAAGAGTTTTCAAGATTGGCATTGATAATATTTTGGAAGTCAGATTCTGACTTCAGCAAGAGATGTGGTTGTAAAGTGCTGTTCAGTTTCAACCCTTCAGTTCCTTATCCCTATGACACAAGGTGCAGAGGTTTCTTCATCCTCAAGGCAGACTGTGCTCAGCAATACAGCAAAGAGAAATCTAATCTAATCCAGATCTCAGTTGTTAGCTTTGGCACTAGAAGGCATATAAATGCATTAATGCAGTGACTTCTTCCAGTTCCTTAGCCCACTTTTGTTCATGCAACGGTTGGTATCCCCAGCATAACTATACTCTGTCAGGCGCCAAGCTAACTCAGAAAAATCTGTGTTACATTTTGCAAGGTGGACAAGCACTCCAGCTGCTCTGTGTTATGTCTGCAGTCTGTGTCTTCCCTAAACTGGCACCCAGTTGCCTGCACAGACCTGGCTGAGAGTCAGGGCAGGAAGGCAACATAGGATATTACATCAAGTAGGCTTCCAAAAAGAGGAGCTAGAGCAAATGGCAAGCTGAGCAGACAGATGCGTAAAGCATTTGTGCAACTTGCCTGCATGTGAGCTAAGGCTAAATTATGCAATAATTTGAAACCTGTTGAGGCATAGCCTGAATCCTAGGTCTTCCCTGAAGTCCCTTGACTACTGGGCAACAAGGGAGGGATGGCAAACTCCTGTCAACTGCTGCCAAACTTACCTTAGTGAAGCACCTTCCTTGGTTGCCAGTACTTGCCCACACCTCTGGCAGCCCCAGTGGTGTCACAGATACCACCATTGATGCTACATGCAATCACAGAAACTTGCTCTTAACCATGAATATTTATGTATTTTCATATAAAGCAGAAGAGCTTTGTGAGTGCAGAGACACCTGTGCTGGAAATGTCTGTTGCCAGGGGCTGAGACACAGGGAGGAAACCCCTGCGCTGGCTGGTCAGGGATGCAAACCTGCACCCCTGAGCCAGGGCCAGGATGAGGGCTCAAGGAACCTTCTCACCTTGCCTAAGCCTGAGCAATGTCTGTGTGTGCTGCATTGCAAAATACCCCTCTCTCCCTCAGGAAAGTAAGCACATGTGCCTTAGACACACCCTCAGGTTGGGGAGATGGTATGCATGACGTAGTTGCATATATGGGCTGAGTCTCCTAAACTGTGTTTGCTCACATTAGGTGACATCAATAATCTAGATGTTCAACTTCTGGTCTAAAAACCCAGCCCTTCATATGAAAGTGCACTCTGGACAAGCCAGATGACAAAGTTTCTTCCTTTAACTGGAAACTCTTCATTACATCATCCTTGCAATAAAATTCTGGAAGCTGAATCATTAGTTGTTACAAGCAAACAGACTTGTGCAGATTGGTGTTAAAATGGCGAGAAATTAGGAGATGGCTGGAAATGTGGGTCGGCAGGATCTGAAAAATCTTGGCATGTTTGCTGACCCCCTGCAAGCTATGAGCTTTCTTGTCCCTTGGCATTTAAGTCACAGCTGACAGCAGAAACTGTCTGCAGTCTGCCTGTGGACACAGGCTGAGACAGAGAAGTCTGGTCTTGGGAGGTGCCTCTATTCTTGTGAGGAAATAAGCATCTCTGCCTATTCACCCTGGGGTGTAAGGATGACATTTTGTTTCCAGCGGAGTCAGGGTTTTGTCCCAACTATCCATAACAGTATTTGGCTCTCTAATTTTTTCTGTACTATGAAAACAGTGAAATAAGAAGATAATGATCTAAGTTGTTTACAATATGTAAAAAAGTTTTACAGGTAATACTAATTTTATTGCTATTAAACTAAACACTTATATAGCTGTGTGCCTGTATGCATTTTCATATAATAGAAATAATTTATAGATTAACTTCCCTCAAATATACGCAGTAGTTTAGTAATGGAAATATGCTACAGGACACAGATGCTATTCCACGTGATGCAAGGATTTCTAACAGGCATAAATAAGGCAATTTTAAAGGAATTCAGAGGTTTTATACATTCTAATTAACCTACAGCTTTCCACATTATTTTGGTGTTTAATGTGCAAGTTGCAAAATTTCCTTTTCTCTCTCCATTGCCCTGGTGTTATTTCAAGAGGTTGAAAGTACATTGACAGAGATTGCAGTTTTCAGACGTTCAACATTTATATTTTTGAAATCAGAGGCATTGGTGCACCTAGCTTTTAAGGCAGTATTTGCCAAGCTTATGAAAGCTGAATTTCTCTCCCAGAAAACAAAATTTTCTTCCTCTCCTGGCAATCCCTGGCACGCATTCCCTGCATGTCTGAATTCATACACCCTAAGACATTGCTGCTAGCCAGTGCATGACCATACATTGCCTCCTCAGTATGGCATTCTGGTAGAAACTGCCCTGGCCTCCATAGCAGATCTTGAGCAGTAAGACTTGTAAATTTTCAAGGTAGGATTTAAATGTAGCAAAATCAACTACCAGAGTAAATTTCACTACCAAAACAACATTTGCAAAATACAAATTCGTCTGAGATTCACCAGAGCAGTGGTTTAAAGCTGACAATTGTCTAAGATAGAGATTAGGGGAAAAAAAAAAGGCACAAAAAATATCTTACCTTTACAAATTAGCTGGCTTAGCTATGGTACTTTATCTGTGCCATTATTTGGTAAAGCCAGGTGTTCATTTTGCTAGTCATGCTTGGACTGAACAGTGCTCTGCCATGGTGCGATCTATCATTTTGCTAGTCATGCTTGTTCATTTTGCTAGTCATGCTTGGACTGAACAGTGCTCTGCCATGGTGTGATCTATCAGAGACTTGTTGGGAATCTACTGTGATTTTGTTTACAGTTGATTGGTTTGACTAATGCTTATGCTCTGTTAAACTGCAGGTTATGCCCTTCTGACACCAGAAGCCTCGGTGTCCCTCAGTCTATACCCATTTTGTTATATTATAGATGTGAAACTTTCAGAACAGACTGCTTACAGTCTCCTTGCTGCCCTTTTTTTGAAACTACACAAATTATTTTCCTGTTATTTTCCTTTCTTAGCTCCCAGGCCAAGGAAAAGATGGGCCCAACAGTGTTGATAAACAGAATTTTAGCTATTGAATTCACAAGATTTCCACAGTGGGTGGAATAAAAAATGCATTGCATCCTCTGCTTTCCCAGTATAGAACAGACATTTCACCTACAATGAAATTAGCTACTAGGCTAATGATGATACTTGAGAATATGCATATTCAACTCCCAGGTATTTGCACAGACCTCTCTGCTAATTAATTGCAGAGAAAAACAACAGAGCTGATCAGCTAGCGAGCACTCTGGGTTGACAGAATGTTCTATAGGCTTTGGGGTGTTCAGGGAAGTTGGAAGCAAACATCCATGTGATAAAGCTACTTTTCCTCAAATAGATGGCAGCAGAAAGGGGTGCCCAGGGGTAATTGGATGCATACTCCATTTATCCCAAGTCCCAGCCAGCACAATCAGAGAGAGCAAACAAAACAGAGTATGAGTGCTAGGCAACGGTCTGGACTGCAGCACGCCACGCGCTGCGGTCTCACAGAAGCTGCTGAGTGGCTGGGAGCAGGCAGGTAGTGTTTCACTCCTTGGCTTCGGATGCGGGTGCTGTAAGCATCCCTACGTTCCAGTCAGCTGCAGCTGTAGCTGTCACTGGGAGTCTGCAGAGGCATCGAGCTGTTCATGACCTTTTACACTGCCATATATATCCTGAAAGCATGCTGTCTGTCAGAAGGAATCCCAGTTCCCGGTGGTTTCTGGCCACGTGGGTGTGTGTGTGAGTATGCGTGCACACTGTCACATGTTTACATGCTTTGGAAAGTTCTGCTCTCATTTTCGGCCTTCTAACCATTTCCATAAGCAGCTGGTCAGAGTCAAGTGTGTGGCCTTTTAGTGAAGAGTTCTCTGGAGGTGGCTTCCTACTAAACCATGACCAGGGACTCTTTCATTAGTCTATCTCTGATTGCTGACTCTAGCTTGACCCTGAAGAAAGACAGATCATGGACTAACAGGAAAACTCTTTCCAAACCTGGCATGAGTCTACGTTAGGAGGCAGAGGGCTGGTGGGTTTTTAAATGACATAGAGTTCAGCTACTGAGTTTCTCAGTTCCCTTGTGCAGAGGTGGCTCTGCCTGCCTGGTGATTTTGTGGTAAGACTAGTCTCATTTTGGCAGTAGTTCTTCTCTTTGTGGAGCTGCTGTTGATCCCAGCCATCCCCTTGGCAGTGTCCCACATCCTCCTGTCCAGACAACCAGCCTGCTTGAGGAAAGTCCACAAGCTCTTAGCACTTTCCTTTGACAATGGGTTTCACATTTCTGCGTTAGTCTACAGAGACAGTCATGTAACCAATTCCTTCCTTATCTAGGCTGCCCGTTCCACTGCTGCAGGGTATAAGCATCTGTTCCATTTTCTTCTGCAAGCTGGATGCATTTTACTGGGGCTTCTTGCAAGCATGCCTCAGAAGGTTCAGTTAGAGCAGAGTGGAGAAGTTTACTTAGCTTTTAGTGCTAACTGTGCTGACGTCATTAAAGCTGCTCTCCATAGATTGCCTTAGCTTATTTAAGAATAATAAATCTCTGGGAAATATACCACTAGTACCTTGGGTACCCCTGAACTCTGGCTATCAACCAAGGAGTGCAGGCAGACCATCCCCAGCAGTGAAATCTTAGGAGAAGCTGCCTTATCTCGGCTTTGGGTTTTGCTTTTTTCCTCCTATTTAGTGGTTACACAAAATGAGATTGATGGTTTTCTGGAATGGAAGAGCTGTTGGTTTTACTTTGCTTTTTCTCTAAGGGATAAATACAGTGCAGGACAAGGTGGCAGCTGCAAGACTTCACTGCAAGTTCAGGTTGATAGAGGAACATGTAAAATGAATGCCAGAAATTTTGCAATAGGATTGTACNAAAAAAAACCAAAACCAGAAAATAGCTTATTTCAATTAATATTATTTCAATTAATATGTCTCAGTATTTTTGCAGAAATCCTTATAGGACTTCAGGCTGAACAAGGAAAATTTTAAAATCACAAATATTCAGCTGCAAAGAAAGCCAAATAAACCATTATGCATATTGAGTGTGTTAGCTCTGCTTTCCATTGTACAATGCCTACAAGACTTTTAAATAAAATACGTGTAGCCTTCTGTGACATAAAGATCATTGTCTTAATTTAAAAGCTGAGCATAGCAAAGCATCTCTGAACACCTAACCTGCTTTGGGGAGAGGGGGCTGAGGCTGATGCCAGAGAGCACTTTTCCAGTGTCTTGCCTTGCTTGCCCAGCCCTTTTGGCCTGATCACTACCTTCCCTCATCTGTTTGGGCACTTTGGATTGCCAACCATTAATAAAGCAGCTGCCTCAAACACTGCTGTTAAACGAGGTGACCACCATGCCTTGCCTGTGCCACCCAGGCCAGAATCCTTTCACACCCTCAGCATCCCCAAGATCTCTCCCCATCTCTGACCCTTTGTTCACTCCCTCCAGGATACAAAGGGGACAGGTGTTATCAAGGTAATATTTGGAACCTCCAGAGAGAGGAGACAATGCGGAGGCTGCTGGTTGCAGAGTACTCTGAGGTGCAGAAAAGAATCTCCTTTGCAAATGCAATAGTCATGGCAACGGTTTTCTTCAGCTTTTCCTGCAGAGCAGTAATTCAGCTTTAGACGTAATTCTATATATTTGATTTGTAGTCAAACTCTGGAACTCTTTTTCTTTTACCATTCCAAATGCAGGGGAGGGTTGCTCAGCTTGCTTTTCCACCACTAGCATCCATGACTACAAGAGCAGGATCAGGTCACAGCTGGATGAAATACTCGTTTCTTAGACTTGTCTCATAGAAGATACAAATTTCCACCCTTTGCCAGAGTATCCCTGCATACCCTTTTGAGTGCTGCATTCTGCTGCAGTGCTCAGGAAACTCTGCACGTAGCATGAAGGCAGCTGCCTGGGAGAGGTACAGCAGAGCTGCAGTCAGCAGTGAGTACAGCCTCGGACAAGTAACAGGAGCTTTATTTGGCTGGAGTTGCTGCAGTAGTCAGCCAGCAGGTCAGCACACTAAGCATCCTGGTAAGTGTGGCAGGAACGTGGGCAGTGGTAGGTAGTGACAAGGAACACACCTCAGCATTGAAATGAAATGGTAATTTTTGTTTGCAGGCTCTTAGTGTTCAAGATAGCTGTCTGTGTGGTTCTTGAAAGTACTATGCAGTGATAATAGCAAACAGTAACACTTGTGGGAACACTTCTTTCTGAACTAGCTATAGAAAGGGAATGACATTGACATGTAAATGACCTGAGGACTTTAACTGCAAAACATTGGCTGAGAGCTACACAGTAGGATACTACCTGCAAGTATGGGCTTCTCACCAGCAAAGCAACTGGTACCTTCTGGGATCACACAGAAGGAATGATCTTATAGAGGTGGAAGAAATAACTAGCAACAACAATGCAACAACTCAGGAGCCCAAGACCAGAAGTCTCTGGGTTGCTGAGGTTTGGTCCAAGCCTTTTTTTCCTTTTGTAAACATTCATCTGCATCAGATTTCAGGACAGGCTGCATCTACCCCTATTTCTATTAGATATCTTCCCGTTTTATTTTCCTTCTGTTTTCTTCACATAATCCCCCTGTTGATGTAATTTATAGACTGTATGCTATAGACATATTTTCTTATATCCACCATTTTAAATATCACAGAAATAAAAGTACATTTACACTGCGGGGAAAAAATAAGAAAGGTTATAAATACTGTAGACAGCACTTCAATGAATCAGCACTGGCAGAGGAAAGCCAAAAGCCTCCCACAGCTGAAACTCTTCACCCTTGCTCACAGTGCCTGTGGCTCCCCTCAAGGAGCTTGGGTGGCTCTGGCTACTCCACTGTGGCGAAGGGAGCAGAGATGAGCAGAGAAGAGCAGAGGCCCAGCCCCAGCCTGCTCTACAGTGACCTGCACTGCTGCAGACAGCTAGCTGCCTGTTGTTGATAGATACCACTCACAGCCCTGGGACACTGGGGGTGATTAATTGAGAAACCCTCTCACTCTGCTGAGGTCTTTCTGCCATCCCAGGCACCAAGCCTGGCCGCACCGAGGGTGCTTGGCAAGGGCTGTGGACACCCAGCATCCCCTTGACTACACAAACTTACTTTCCTGCAGCACAAGGGCACAGCCTGCATGTGGCTGAAGCACTTTGTGTGTCCATAAATGATCCTTGGCCTAAATTCTTGAGACAGAGATACACGGCTGTTATTCTTTTCCTTTGCAAAAAAGAGGAACAGTCAGAGCACAAAGCATTGTATCGAAAATCGCACCACATGCAAGCACTGTCACAGCAAGCACACCAGCTACCTCCTACAAGCATGGTGCTGAACAACACGAGCAACGTTGTGGATGCTGATCCAGACACTATGCTGATCCCTTCTACTGCCTCTGCAGTGAGGAACTAATTGTTGCTCAGAGCTAACTGTCCTTAAATTTGGAACAGCCAGTATTCAGAAAATAATAAATAATCATGTTTAATTTAATTGCTACCAGAAAAAGCAAAGGTTTCCAGTACTTTTTCAGTAATTATATTTCAGATCACCAATACAAAACTATGGTGATACTTACTGCAAGCTGTCTTACTGACTCACTGCTAGTAGTCCTATCAAGTACACGAGGAGAAAAGAACACTGAAGAACTGCCTTAAATCTGTTCAAATATGCTTGAGAACTAGCATACATGAAATTAAAAAAAAAAAAAAGTATTTCAAATGGATGTTGTTTCTGTTGTTCTCCTTTTCCAGCCTCAGATCAAAACACTAGCATTGCAGACAAACACAGTCTCTCTCACTATTCTCTACAACATAATTGTTGTCTAATATTTTCCTGTAAAGAATGTGCCAAACAAAGTGTAGTCAGAATGATCCTGGAAAATGTTTCTTGATACAAGAAAACACATCAGCCAATTTTTTAATAGAAAAAAAACCTTCAAATGTAACAAAATCAAAATAGCCTTGAAAGGCCTGTTTCTCAAAGCAGAAGATATTTCACAGAATGCCTTTTATAATGCATTTATTTCACTTTGATGACAAGAGTTCCTCTTCTATTAATATTTTTCAGTATCAGCTACAAGATGTGAAAAGCCACTCTCAGCAGAGAGCAGCAGGAGGCTAATGACTTGAGTACAGGTCTGGGAGACTCCAAGCCAATTAACAAACTATGGGGTATATGTACACTGTTAATGGAAAACAGCACATGTCTGCCAGAGCTCACAAGATAAAGCCAAACGTAGCTAAGGTTTCAGTTTGGCAGCAGCCTGTGCCTCTAAGCAGACACAGTGACAGGCACGCCGTAGTCTGTGGCAAGTATTCAGCAGTACTTAATTAATATGCCTTAACAGAGAACTTTACCATTAGTTTTGTCAAGTTTCCCTTCCTTCATAAAAGAATAGCAGTGAATATCACTTCTGTTTATTCTAAACATGGTCTGCTTTAACAGTTTTCCACCATGACAATTGCTGTAGTTTCTGTTTCATCCTTTCCTCCTCTGTATTTCTCACTGTTGCCTGTATGTAGAGTCATGGAAAATTTTCTCCCCTTGTTTCGCAAGGTCAGGGCTATCCTCTTACAGTGCATTAACAGCCTGCAAAACAAAAATGTTTCTGGGTAAGCAGGCTGCTTAATGGCCTCAGAAGAGTTGTAATTTATATGGTTAAAAGCATTGACAAGGGAGGTGAAGGACTTAAACACATAACAGGATTAATTCAGAAAATTTTGTCGATAGCGTAATAGTCCATGCTGAGCCATTCACAATATTACTTAAGTTTTCCAAGACAGGTTCATTACAAGGTGGCACTGCAAAGATTATTCCAGATTTAGTACAAAATTTATTCTGCAGCAGATTCTGAATGTTGATGGCTCCATTTGCATCAATGTCAGCATGCAGAATCACAGACTTAGAGCAAACACCCATAGTCTCATTACTGCTGCAAGCTTCTGAAATGCTGCTTATAGGCTCTGTAATTTCAGCAGAGAAGCCCCATAGTTTGTTAATTGGCTTGGAGTCTCCCAGACCTGGACTCAAGTCATTAGCCTTCTGCTGCTCTCTGCTGAGTGTGGTATATCTGGGATTCCTACTGTAGTCCCACTCTGCTCTGCACTGGGGCAGCCTCACCTTGCATATTGTGTGTAGTTTTGGTCGCTGCAATAAAAGACATTGAGCTGTTAGAGAGTGTCCAAAGGAGGCCATGAGGAAGGTGAAGGGTTTGGAAGGGAAGCTGTGTGAGGAGTGGCTGAGTTCACTTGGTCTGTTCAGCCTGGAGAGGAGGAGATTGAGGGGAGACCTCACTGCAGTTACAGCTTCCTGGTGAGGGGAAGAGGAGGGGCAGGCACTGACCTCTGCTCTGTGGTGACAGTGTGGAGACAATTCAGGCCTGAATTTGTATCGGGGGAAGTTTAGGTTGGATATCAGGAGAAGGTTCTTCACCCAGAGGGTGATTGGGCACTGGGACAGGCCCAGGGATGTGGTCAAAGCACCAGACTGACAGAGCTCAAGAGGTGTTGGACAACACCCTCAGGCACGTGGTGTAATTGTTTGGGAGGGTGCTGTGCAGGGCCAGGAGTTGGATTTGATGATCCTTGTGGGTCTCTTCCAAATCAGCTTATTCTGTGTTTCTGTAATTCTGTGATTAAAAGGTTTTCATGGTGACTAATGTCTGCNTCATGGTGACTAATGTCTGCTTTTTTCAATTATTTAAAAAAAAAAAAAAAAAAAAAAGAAAGAAAAAAGCAGAAGAAGTCTGCTACTGGGACAATGTGGAAATAGGAATTCTTTGCTTGTCTTTAAACACTTTAAACAACCAGCTTGTTTGTGTGGGTGAAAGACATACAGAAATTAAAGAAAGCAGAAATGCTAAGGAAAGAAAGCAGAAATGCTGAAAGAAAAACTGCTTTTTATCTCCCAGATTGTTTCACTGGTGAACTCAACACTGAGCACTCTCTGGCCTGCAACAGGGACAAGCACTTAGCACAAAGACACACCAGCCACCACCAGTAGGCAAGTCCATCCAGGGGAGCAGAGCTCTTGTAGTTCATGGGATGCAGTGGGAGGTACTGTGTTGAAGATGTTGGCATAGAGATGGCAGGGTGTAAGCTTGCCCATCCCAGTGTGACCTGTGCTCTCACTCAAATGAAATCAGTGACACTCAGACAGAGGGTCAGTTCAACTGCTGACAACGCTGTGAAACCAATGCTCAGCTCAGAGGGGCTTGATACAAGGTGCACCACCTGCAGAAACCAAATGGTCAGCCTTTCTATCACTATCTCATTCCTGTTCTTTTCTTTAATCATTGTTTGCACAGCTCAAACTGAACTTACAGGAGTCTCCTCCCTTTCTGCAAAGAGGAGCTGAGGTTTTTACTTCTGCTAAGGCTGCTCACATACCTGAGCAAACCCCACAGGGGAGAGTGGAGCAGGAGTCCTGTACTTTCAGCAGCTGCCAAACGAATTTAGCTGTAGCATGAAAGTGCAGCCAAAGCTCACACCCTCCAGGGAATTTGTACGACTGAATTGGCCTTTAAATTAATCTGGACTCCTGTGCTCTTGTACAGGTTACAGAGGACAAGTGAGGCAGAACCAGGTTTTGTATATGTGAGTGGTGGAACCTACAAAGGGAAGAATGTTTGCCTGCCATAACACCACCAATCCCACTCCCTGTCCTTCACCTCCTCTCTTTCAATCTCTTTCCCCTTAAAATGCAGGTTTGTGCACAATATCCTAGCTGAGGAGAAATCAGCAAGGTCACTGGTGGGATCATTGTTTTTCCCCTTCACCATCCAGAGAAGTTTCTGACAGTGGAATTGTCTGAATATCTTCCCGTGGGCTTGATGCTCTCTCAGTACCTCCTGTTCTGATAAGCCTGCCAAGCTCTTCCACAACTAGGTCTTGGTCTGACCCAAGGCTTTTCTTTTTTTGTACACAAGGTTAAGCTGGCATTAATGTGTTCAAATCTAAGCATAGAACAGGTGGCAGGATTCATCCACTGCTTTGTGTTTTCCTTAGCCTTGTGCTAGAACAGTGTGCTCCAGTCCTTAAATATCAGTTTCATTTTATCAGTAGAGCTTCAGGTGCTTTCCAATTAATGGGTGAAGAGCCAGCAATGATGTTTGACCTTAGAAGAGTGAATCTCAGAGAACAACAGCAGCTTGTTCTGCAGTAACACAAAGCTCACACGGACCTTCCCTTTCTACCTCAATTTTAGGTGTCGGGCCATGACATTTGTTTCATTAAGTGAAAATCTGCTCTGAATGTTGTATTTTAACGTATACTCAAAAATATGGGCAGTAGAACTAACTGCCTCCAGAGACAGGGGTCAAAACACTGCAGGCCCTTTTGGGGTAAAAATAATTACTTGTATTGAAACCAACCAGGTTACTTTGGTTTTTAATAAAGCAGGTTCAGCCCAGATCAATTCAATAAATACTATAATAAGCATGTCTTTAAGGCTATGTGGTGATCTGTTTGTGTAGCAGTACACATGAAGAAGTTGGCTCTGGGTATTAAAATAATGATGGATTTAAAAGAAAGTGCTGCCCATTGGAGATCAGAGCCTGTGCTATTGTAATGAGGCCTGCAGCAGGGAGCTGACAGCATGAGCAATGATATGTATTACACATGGAAACAAAGATATAGTGTAGCTGTACACTTTGTTACACACATTTAGTCCTCTGCAAAACCAGGAAAAGGTGAGGGATTCATGCCTTCTACACAGAATCCCCAGAGCAGTGCGTGCTGTTTGTCCAGCCATGCTCTCCATGGTACAGGATTTATTTTCAAATGTTTCATAGAAGTTTGGGCTTATTCATTTTATTTGAAAGAAAACAGAAAGAAAAAAGTGCAATTCAGAGCCCACAATTACGGCTTTTGCAGTAATAACAAACTAACAGCAGGTTAAGTGCAGCGGGCAGTAAGGCACAGATCTCCTATCCCAGTGATTCCTTATATTCCCATGTGACCTAACAGAGGGCTAGGCGTGCAGTTTCTATGCTTGTTTGCTGCCCTCTCTTGGCAACATAACCAGTTTTCAGAGAGAAAACTGAAGCTTCTGTCAAGAAGAGGAAAGTATCAAAGCAAACTCATTCAGAGAAATGAAAGAGTCTTGTGCCAAAGAAAAAGAAAACATTTGCATATTTTTACACATAGAGAAAGAATTAATTGCATCTAAGAAATCAGATTTTCTCTCTTCTCTATGATTTATTGACTCAATGTGGGGGAGAAGGAGAACTGATTTGAGTGATGAGCCTGTTACCAAGAAACATCATCCTTTCCTATGCATTATTGTGAGGATCTACGAGCTACCTTTCCCTTCTCCCTCCACAAAAGCAAGTTTCTATAGAAGAATGATTTTTTCTTTTCAGTCCCTAGCACAACATTCGAGCAGGCTTCCAAGACCTCAACTGCTTCTATGTAGATTTCCATCTGCAGCACAGGTATATGTATCTTTTGTTATCAGTGTCAGAAAAGCTAAAGGAAACTGGATCCTGTGAATAGCAGTAATCCTCTATAGCAAATATGAAATCTGCTTTTCATGACATGTGTCTTCTTCCAGCTCTAGTTTCAAGAAGAGGAATTCATGTCATTCTGGATCCTCTTTGCAGATAAAGAAATGCAAGCCACATAACAGTTGATTATCAAATCTCAGTATGCTCACATATCTTGCTATGACCTGATGTGCTCACAGACCATGCAGGCAGGTCATTCATACCCTAGAAGGCTGTAAATAAGCCTTCTGTCTACCCAGTGAGGAATACTTCTCTGCATGCAAATCTTCGGTGGCTGTCACATTCAATATCTCACTCATGCATAAGAAAACACATTTTACCTTTCCTGATAATGAAGGTTCTCCCATGGAGGAAACATTCCTCATATTTTTTCTGGATAGTAGCGGTTTCAAGAACACTTAAGAACATTCAAGAACCTTAAGAACATTTTTCTGCCAACAAGATCATGTTGACACAAATCCTTGACCAAGCAGCACAAACAGTATGCTTCCTCGAGCATCCAGAGAGACCACCATTTGAAATAACACTTCCAAAGAGGCTTGTCAACAGATCCTGTTGGTTCGACTTCCCAGGAAAAGAATATGTATCATATTTTACACATTTCTGAAAAACAAAGAAGATGGAGAATTAGTGGTACATAACTTTTAAGGTTTCCCAGAAGGATGTTTTTAAATTCCCATTACGAAAGCCATCCAGTAGTCTCATAGTATGAAAAATATATCCATAAAATATTTCAAAGCTATGTTTAAGATAAAAATAAGAATAAAACCCTAAGAAATTTCTGATTTTGTATATTTGAAGGATGCATTCCTTCTATTTTCAGCTTGTAGTTAGGATAATATTGCTCAAGAAGCCAAAACTGACTCTTCCCCCAAGAGAGAATCAAGATCCATCTGGACTTAATCCTTTACAATGTGCTCAAGAATGACCCTGCTTGAGCAGGGAGGCTGGAGCTGGTAACCCACTGTGGTCTCTTCCAACCAACCCATTCTGTGATTCTGTGAGATGCATAGGAGGGTGTAGCCCTGCCTCTCCTTGCACCTGTTCTCAGCTGCACATGTGTGGCCCCTGGCCTCAGTTCACTCTGGTTTACTTAGGGGTGTGTTTTGATATTAATTTGCTGTTGGTTTTCACTCACTAGACCTTTCATGATTTGGGTCTCACACCCCATGTCCATGTTCTTGTGGTTCAGGTTGAGAGCACAGACACTTGAGGATGAGCCAGGAGGAAGCCCATGTGAAACCAGTGCCTCCAGTAGAAGGAAGAGCAAACTGGACAGTTCTTCATGGGGACTCCATGGCCCACAGCTCCACAAAATCCTTGGCTGTGTCCCAGGGGTGGGACCACTCTGCAAAGAGCTCTTTACCTCCAATCACTCATTGGTGTATATGCTCTCACAAGTAGGTGTCAGTGCTGAAAGAAAATCTTTGGTTTATTGCAGACATTTTCTAGGCACACAAGTAGACCTGGCGGCGGGAGCCAGGCCAAACTGTCAACAAAAGGGAGCCTGGGGTTTTCAAAGGCTCGTGGCAGTACAGACTTGGATTTGTGATGTCATCCTGCTGATATCACTTGAGAGGTATTCCATCCATACAAAACAACTGAACCTGTGCTAGAGCTGTGCTAGAGTATGCTCACTAATGCTTATCACAAGTGACCTGGGCCATCAAAAGCAGGCTACATAGCTCCTACACATGAGGATTTTCACTTCTGAAAAGAAGCAAGTCTGGAAGCTAAAAAGATCTTTCTGGGATTTATTTCTCCACAGAGCTGGGAAAGGAAGAAGCTCTCCCACAATCCATACAGACCAGTTCCACCTCATCCCTCCAAAAAATTCCTTGACCTGGGGAAGAACCTTCCCCTTTGGAAGCTTGTATCTGCTTCCCCTGAGCCATCATGTCCTTTGGAATTCCTCACTACAAAGGGTTTTTGCCCAATGGGAGCTTTCTGTGGGGAGAGCACAGAGGATCTTTGCTCCTGTACCCTGCTGAGCAGCAGCCACAGCGCTGGCACTGCCCAAGCTGTTGGCACTGGGACCTGCAGTTCTCAGAGGGAAGCCACCCCACCCCAGTCCCTGGCTCACTCTGGCACCAGATGTGACCAGATCACTCCTCCCTGCTGCTCCATGACACAAACATGTATTGCACAGCAGGGGGACACCAGGACCATTGCCAGTGAGGCCTTGTACCTGATGTCCCTTCTCTGGGAGAGACATCCCACCACAGCAAATCTCAGATCCCTGTGGAGATGACTGCTGAGTCTTATCCCATCCCTCCCCATGACAAGGCCAGCAGCAGCACCATGGAGTGCCTTGCAGAGGGGAGTCTGGGCACACGCTGGGAGCAGGAGGCCATGGACTGGGGAGGGGGCCCTCTCAGGCATGGCAGTCACAGCACGGCTGAGGAAGGAAGGCAGAAGAGTCAAACCTTTCAGTTTGGGGTTTGGAGAGGGGGTCTTCTTTCCCTTTCCCTTTCCCTTTCCCTTTCCCTTTCCCTTTCCCTTTCCCCCTCTCTTTTCTTCTTCGTTCTTCCTTCTTCCTTCTTCCTTCTTCTTCCTTCTTCCTTCTTCCTTATTTTTAAAATTTTTTTCATATATCCCCCAGTAGCAAAAGCATTCTAGAAATACATCTGGTGAGCTTCTCTGTTTTCATTTCAGGCGCCACCACGGGCATGGAGAAAACACGCAGGAGATGCAGGTGGACAGATAATGCTCTCTGCAGGGGTTGGGCGGTTCTGTAGTGCCGTGAACCTTCTGAAAACCATTTTGCAGTTGCTACAACCACACTCATCTGTTCTGGTTATGTTCCCCCGGGTGTTGGTGACACAGATCTTTGCCCTGTGAACTGCCACCAGATGGCAAAACACCCATCAGCTGTGCTCACAGGCGTGCTCACCAGCACCACAGGCTGGGATGAGGCTGCAGGAGAGGGATGCCCGAAAGACAGGCTGGAAATAAATCCCCATAGACCGGTGTCTGTAGAGCAGGTATTTGTTTACTGCAGCGCTGGTGGTGAGGAGATATCTCCACCTGCCTCACCCATCTTTGTCAAGTGCTGTGGTATATAGTGTTGTATGTACAGTGAGTATTGCTGACTGTTATTATGTACTATAACGTCATCAAATACGTGCCAGAACTAACTCACAGTTAGGTATAACTGTAGTTATAGTTTATAACCATGATCACATGGTTATAAATAGCTCTTTTGCACTGCGCCTGGGCCTCCCCAATTTGGGGGTCATCGGGGGTCTTTGATGAAGGTTTCCAAGGTCTTCTTTGCATCTGAATTTTCAGCTTTGTTTTGGAGCATGCACAGTTACAGTGTTCCTTGGTCTGTCTGGTCCTAACCAGCCTAAATTCCTTACTTTGTGGCTAATTGGCTTTACATTTGCCAATATCTCATTAGGACTATATTTATCTATCTCTGAAGCTATCCACCTGGTGAGGGTTTTTTTTGTCTATTCAGCATTAAGGAGCTGGTTAACCATATACTTGCCATTACACTGTATATAAAGTTATTTTTTTATATCAGGTTATATAGGTATAAAAAGTTATGATTCAGGTTATATAGGTATAAAAGGCTATTATTTAGGTTATATTGATATCAGGTTATTTAGATAAATCAGGTTATATTGATACCTTATAACTCAAGCTATTTAAGCACGTTGTAACTTTGACCTAAGTTGTATAGGCATTAAGAGGAGAAAGTGGCAGTCCAAGACAGAGCATGCAACTGCTCTCATCAGGTATGAATAACTCCAAAATATCCCTGCCACTCACTGGGCCTCACCTTCAAGCCTGACTTTCCACAAATCTGATTGGTTTTGGCATTCTGCTTCACGGGTCTCCCTAGAAAGTTCAGGTTTCTCAACTCTCATATAATTTAAGTACTGATCCATTAAGACTGCCTCCTGACTTCCTCAGAATTCCAAATGGAGGTGTGTTCCAGCTGCAGTAGTTCGAATTCAGCACACTGACACTGTGTATAAAACTGAGTTGCAGACAGTTCCCATTAAGTCAACTTCATTATACAGTAATCAATAATGTGGAATACATTGATCAAGGTAATGTTATATTTGCAATGTGTTTGAGTTGTTCCTGGGTGTTTTCAGTTCTATACTGGCAGCAATTTTAAGGGATTTCAGAGTTGCTATGAAAAGTTAGTTAGTCCTGGATGTCTTGCTGAGCATCAGAATGAAAAAGGACTTTGACTCATATAACTGTATAGAAGTGGATATTTTCTTTTTGACAGTATGTATATAAGAAAAAGCAAGTACTGCACAACTGAACTGCTTCAAAAAATGAGTCCTAGCAATATTTTTCTCAGCCTAGAAAGATCAATAACCACTGTACTTATACATGAGACTAGGCTTTCCAGGTCCATTTGGTCTAAGGATGCTGACTGGATCAAATACAACTCCTGCCCTGTCTAATAAGCCAGGCAGGGCTTTTTCTAGATTGGAATTAAGAATTAACACCGAACTATCACATAACAACAAGCCTAAAGCCCTTCCAGACATGCCTCATTCTGCCCCAAATCTGTAATATTTAAGGGAATGTTATCCAGAAGGAGGGAATGTTGATAGCTGCTGAGCCATGTTTCCCAGGAAGGTGATCTTTGCCCTTCAAAACCTGTGGAGCTTCACATGGAATTTGAGCTCTTGAATTCCTTTCTCTTTTGATCTTGTGCCAAGTCTCCTGAGGTTGTAGGCTTTGATTGAATTGGATATTGAAGCAGAAATCAATGTGGTTGTTGTTGTTTTGGGTTTTTTTGTGGTTTGGGTTTGTTTGTTTTGTGGGGTTTTTTTTTCTGTTTTGTTTTGTTTGTGTTTTTTGTTGTTGTTGTTTTTGGTTTTGGTTTTTTTTTTCTATCTGGGCATATTCCTGGGCTTGAACTTAAATATGTATCTCAAAGATATGATGCCTCTATAGCAGACAGGTTTTGTCAAATATCTGCTAATTTAATTCTTGTAAATTCTCTTCCCTAACTCTCTCACCCCTGTTATTCTTAATATGCAAGTTGTCATCATGAAATCCAGATTCATGTTAGCTAACATTTGGATGATCCTTTTCTTTGGTTTTGCATTTCTTAGCGTCCTTGTAGCCATTTTCTACATGTATCACAGAGAACTCAGCCTAATGCTTGTATCAGCTGCACAGCCAACCTTTCTTATCAAGCAGTGTTACTGAAAGACCAAGAAATGCAAATCTGCAAAGCCCTGAATAATTACATTCCCAGAGGGGAGGCTATTTTCACAGCAGCTTTACCACCCACATAGACACTGAGCTGCTAAGTTACACTTGAGAGAAACCTTGGCAAAAATTGTTGTGATAGCTTCACATGCACCCATTTCTTCAACTTCCTTCATAGTCAGGGTTCTATCATAAACACTACAGGAGAAGAGACACAAGTTATCAGCATGGGGAAAATGTTGAATGGGATTGCCCTGTTGCTTTCTATCCATAACTGCTAAGCAACAGGTAGATGTAATGTATGGGCCCAGCACTATTAGCAGCACAAAAGCTGGATTCTCTCTGGCTGTTTGAACTTCCAGGTAAGCCCTTTTAAACATATGGGGGTTTTTTCTGGTTTTTTTTTTCCTTTTTTTTTTTGTTTGTTTGTTTGTTTGTTTTTGGTTTTGTTTTTTTTTTAAAGTCCAACCTTTCCAAGTAATTTATGATCTGGTGTTCTGGGGTTTTTGAGGTTTCTTGAGGTTTTTTTGGTTGGGTTTTGTTGTTGTTGTTGGTTGGTTGGGTTTGGTTTTTGTTGGGGTTTTTTTTGCCTTTTTTTGATTTTTTTGTTGTTTGATGGGGTTTTTTTTGTTTGTTTTTTGTTTTTTTGGGGGGCTTTGGGGGCCCTTTTGAGGTATTTTGTGGATTTTTGTTGTTTTGGTTTTTCATTTTGTTCCGTTTTGTGTTTTTCATGTGGTAACGTGAAAATCTGCAAGTAAACCCTTTTGGAGTGCCTACTTAATATGGACAGTCTTGCCCTGTGCTAACAAAGTTGTTCAAAGATCCACATATATATATGAAACACTGCCCTTTTTTTCCCCTCCCATGTGGTCTAGTTCTCAGCATCATTCAAAATGTACCTCAAATCCATCAGAATTTTTCAAATCCATCAGGATTTGTCAAGTATGTTCCAAATTCTTTTGCACCTCTCCTTGTCCTTCTCTTCACTGCTTATATATCCATTGCTCATATATCTAGAACAACACACCCCACAAATGTCAGAGAATCATGGAAGGGACCTTGGAAAATCATAAAGTCCTTTTGTGGGAAAGGGAAGGTTATTTAGCACCTCATCTGACTGCACCTTGAGAGCCACCAGCAGTGGGAACTCTACCAAGTCCCTAGGGAGGTTGTTCCAGTGATTGTTGTTGTGAGAAATGTCTTTCTTACCGCAAGACGAAACCTCATCCAGGGCAACTTGTAGCATTGCCCTTTGTCTTCTACATGTAGCACTTTGTGAAGAGAGCCTCCATCATCTTTGTAGATGCCCCAGAAGTACTCCAATAATGTGATTAGGTCCCCTCTGAGCCTTCTCTTTTCCCTGGAGAAGAGACCAAACTCCTTCGGTCTTTCTTCATGGGGCAGGTTCTCTAGCCTTTTGCCATTGCTGCTGCTGCAGTGCACTGCTAAATGTCGGGCTTGTTGTCCAACAGGACCCTCTGGCTGTTAACAGCAAGGCTGTTCCCCCACCACATGGATCCCAGCCTGTCCTAGGCTCTTTGGTTAGCTCCTAAATGCGGGACTTTACACTTGTATTCACTCTGTCCTTTCCTGCCCACTCCTTCAGCCTGTCAGGGTTTCTCTCTGACATGGCTCTCCCTTCTGATGGATTCACCTCATCACCCAATTTGGCATCAGCTGTGAAGTTAGAGAAGGTACTTCCAATCCCATTACCCAGATAGTTAATGAAGATGTTGAACAGTGTGGAGCCCACTATCCACCCCTGGCAGAGCCCAGCTGGGGAAGGCTGCCAGCCTGAGTAAAATACATAATTGATCACCATTTATTCCACCCATCAGTGTAAAGATATACACAACTCCTGTGACAAGCCAAGTGTGCTCAAGGTGGGTTTGCTAGTCATTTTGACATTACTATGAGCCTGTTAGCTGCAAAGAAGAAAGAGCTTTTGGTACAGTTGCACTCTGTATGAGAACTCCAGAGCTGTAACACAATGGGACGCTGTTAATGATACAGTAGCAAGGCCTGAAGGCTAAATACCAGATGGAAACTTAAGTCCAAAGGAATATCCTTCATTAGTGTGTGAAACAACTTCTCTGGATTTCCATTTCCTTAGTGATGAAATGGTTCTAATGATGGTCACTTACTTTCTAAACTGCTTTGTCCAGGTGGAAAAGGTTATATTAAAAAGGTAGAGGAACTTTTTTTGGTATAGGTCATCAAGCTGCACCCAAGGATGCTTTCATTCCACATGGAATAACTGCAACTCTCTGGTTATCAGTGCATGGACAACATGGAAAGAGGACAAGCCAGAGCGCAGAGGTCGCTGCTGTACCAACTTCCTTTTCAGTCCCAGATCCCATTGAAGTGATCTTCTGATCACTTCTTGTAGTAAATCATTGCTGATTGCTGCCAGATAGTATAATGTTGCCCGTTGCACTGTCACTTGGAGCTAAATAGGCAAAGTCTGGTTTTGAGCATGCTAAATTCCTTTTTGCATTGTGCACGTGACAAGATACCTTGTTGGGTTTGTTGTTGTTGTTGTTTCCTAAAACCTCAAACCATTTTCTGTCTTTATGGGATACACAACATCTTTCTTAGGATTGAAGTGATTCCTGGCAGTTATCATTTTCAGCACAGTGTAAATAGGAAACTTTAAAATTACAAACTACAGAAGTGAAAAGCACTGATTTGAAATACCTCAGGTCAAGAGAGACATTTTATTCTTTGCTTTCCTCCCTGTAGATTTGACTGTTTTGGGAGCATGAATCACTATAGTTCTTTGAATTCCTTATGTACTACCACTGAGAAAAATACACAGTTGCTTCTGAAAATTAACTGAAATCACAGTCATGTGAAAAGGACAGAGGAGCCTGCTGCTCTGAGGCAAGGCTCTGTCATGCTGCAAAAATATATGTGAAAGGAAGCAAAATTGTAGGCATGGAAGCTTAAAATTTTTTGAAGCTTTCCTCCTTTTCCTCCCCACTTCCCTTGTTTGAATTGCTTGTACTGTGTTGAAGCTGTTCTACCTTCACAAAAGTGTAAAAGCTCTGGGACCTCCTGAACATGGACATTTGGCCTCCATCCTTATTGTGCCCAGGTAATGCTCCTTGGATATTGCTTTAACGATGCAAGGAACTTGTACCTTTTCCTACAGGCGAGAAAATAAGCACAGAGCAAAGAACTACATCTGAAGAGCCCTGTAGTGAATCCAGAACCAAAGAGCACAGTTTCACAGGATTCAAAGTCTGTCTCATGACTGGGGCATTGTTGAACTGTCTCCCTTTCCAAGCCCCTTTGACTACAATGTTTCTTTCCCTAAGCTGGAACCAAGAGGTTCTTTTACAATGCTCAGCTGACCAGATCTGGAAAGAAGGAAACTTTGATGGACAAGATGAGGATGTATTTTTACCAACTTTCACAAGCATCACTGAAATTAATCTTTTCATATCTGTTTGAAAGCTTTGTTTGAAGTGAACATTTTAGCAACTTTAATTATAACCTTACAGCAGAATGATGTTTCATGACCAGTTTTAAATATCACAAATTTCAAAATGTGCTCTCAGAGGTGGATACAACATATCTAAGTCAAGGAGAATGAAAATTGTCGTGTTAGCATAATCACAAAGCAAAGTAAGTTCACCATAGACAGATAATTTCTCTCTAAAACTCTGACTAATAAAGATTAAAACCATCAAGTTCAGGATGCCCATGTAGAACAAATAGAAAAAAACTACAAACAGCAGTGTGATAGGGGGCTTCTCCTCCCACTTCCACCTCCATGTATCTGGCTGTTGCACAGTGTTTTTATCCTGCAAACTCCCCCGTGATTAGACTCGCTCTACAGTTGTGGGACAGAGCACAGATTATGTCTGTTCTTTATTTCAGACACTGGCCTGAATTCACACTCCTGCTGTGCTTGCAACTTCTGAAGGCACACCTAGATTTAGACGTGGACCTGGACTGGACACAGCAGGAAGAAACAAAGCTTGGGTCGCACTCTAAGGTTGGATGTAGGCACACCTGCACTGCAGCGGGGGTTAATACCCATGTGGCTCGCACGGCTAGCCCTGCACCGTGATCACTGCCTGCTTGCAGACAAGCTGGCCCCAGCTCCCTCCACAAAGGACTTTGGCACCACCTGTGACAGTGATGTTTTCATCTGCTTGGATGCTCTAGAGCAAAAAATCTCAACAGAGCCAAGCCAGGTGCAGTGCCAGGGTTTCAGATTTGCTCTGTGGCTCAACCAGTGGCTACTGCACCAATAGCTGTGTGCTGTGCTGCTGGAGGAACTGCCTGCTCGTGGTGATGAGAGGAGACTGAGCTGAACATGGAACTGAAACTCACTGCCCATGCCTGAGCTACTGCGCTGAACATTTGAGAGTCCCACTTTTCGGCTAGAACACAATGCACGGGTTGCAGCTATGTGGTTGTGAAACACCTGTTTGATCATGTAAAGATATATAAGGCCAAAAAAGGTGAAGGTCTGCAGAAAGAAAACATTGCAACCTTTCTGATACAAGTTTTATAGTATCCAAATGCATTTTCCAAGTAAAAGAGACAATTTTATCTTTTGCATGCAGCTAAGCTAAAGGGAAAAAGCCAGCTCTTGAACCTTGCCAAGACATTTTTTACTGCTAATCTGTTTACATCATCCAAAAATATTTTTTGTTTGACAAAATCACTTGAACAACCGTTTCTTAAAGAGCAACTTATTATTTATAGTCAATGCAATTCACATTATGGAAAAGTGTGTAGCTGTGGAAAACCAAAAAATAAACAATGGCATTCTTGAGAGCAGTGGCATTTCTTTTCAATCCTGTAAGTATGTGCTGAGACATTTAGATCTGGTATCAAGGTTTATTCCTCATTGGTTTGGTCATTCAGAAAATATTGCATTCCTGAAAACAAACAATATTTCATCATCCCAGTGAGTCATCTAAATTTCCAAAGCCACTGAAGTGTAATTACAGTAAAAATAGGGGATAGAAATCACTTCCAGTTTTGCAAGGTGAGTGCATATCAAGTAAGTGTGTTAGTCCTGCATATGGGAAATAAAAATGTAACTTCACAAACACTGGCATGTAGATAAAGTGGCTAGCTCAGCCACTAAAGACACTGCGATTTTAAACTGAGAGTCAAGCATGGTATTGGAGAACGGGAAGAACTGTGCATACTCCCACGTAGTACTATTTGCTGCGTAAGGACAGCTATGGGTTTTTTCCCTTGTTTTGGTGTCCCCTGTTCTTATTTTCTGCAGCTATTAGAAAAACCTGACTTGGGGACTCCTCTGCCCCTGCAGCTCTTGAAGGGCACGTGGAATCATAGAATTGAAAGGAGCATAGTGGGTCATCTGCTCCAACCTGTTTAAGTGGGGTCATCCCAGGGCACATGGCACAGATTTGCATCCAGATGGTAATTTAGTATCTCCAGTGAGAAAGACTCCAACTCTCTCTGGGCAATCTGTTCCAGCACAGTTAATTCTTCTCACGTTCAAGAGGAACTTCTTGTACACCAGTTTCTGCCTGATGCCTCTCGTCCAGTTGCCTGGCACCACTGCCCCAGCGCCTGGCTCTGTCCTCTGGCCGCCCTNCAGAGTGTGGGGAGATTTCATAGAGCACAAGAGCTGGGCTGCGCAGCCGGTGTGGGGAGAGGGAGGCCCGGTCAGGGGCGCTCGGTCAGGGGGGCTCGGTCAGGGGGGCCCGGTGAAGGGGGCGCTCGGTCAGGAGCGCTCGGCCAGGCTGGGTCAGG
>VWZP01002960.1:98899-128282 GCA_013396995.1 Dicaeum eximium | reverse complement strand
GTTTTATGAGGTTTTTTTTTTTTTTTCTTTTTTTTTTTTTTTTGTTTTTGTCCATTAATTTCCTTTTCTAAATTCTTCCTGTTGTATTGGGATATGACCCTTGTCGAGTTGTCTAGTGTGTTGTTTCTTTAAGTTCTGAATAACTGGGGAAGAGCTGAATCTCTTTTAATGAAAACGTGTGTGTTGAAATCTTACTTGATGAGTAGATACATCTGACATTAGGCAGAGACAAAAAGTATTTGGGATCCAAGGGAATTTTGTAAAAAGAGTTTGTCTTACTCTGAATTTTTTCAGATCTCTTTGGAAATGGGAAAGATTTTTGTTGAGGGTGTTGGGGAAGTGCAGGAGTATGTTGATGTCTGTGACTATGCTGTTGGTTTGTCCCGAATGATTGGTGGACCTATTTTGCCTTCAGAAAGTAAGTATGTGTTATTTTTTTGGTTTTGTTTGTGGAGTTTTTTGTTTGTTGTTTGCTTGTTGGTGTCTTTTTTTAAAGAAATTAAGATATGGAGGCGTAACTTAGCTATACGGTCTTGTAGTGCATCAAGATCTCTGTTCTGTGTGTTAGTTAGGGAGCTTTAGGAATAGTTGTGGTGGGTAGTAGTGCCAGCTACTGAAGTACCTAATGAAGTGACAGATAAGCAGATCAGTTCATCTATTTTCTCTGTTCTTTGAAGCATTAGATTCTCTTTGATTTCTTTATTGATGAAAGGTGGTAGAGGAAAGTACGTAAAAAGTTTGGAAGTGTACTTAGAAAGGAGAGACCTCTTTGTCAGTTACTGATTACCACGAGTCATCACTATGTTAACTGAATAGCTAAAATAATAAAGTTTATGTTGTCAGATCTTTTGTACAGCTTTTTGCACAGTCTAGCTACCCTTGATCCAGGTAAGCTGCAGAGCACAAATAATACAGCTCTTCGCAAGCTAATCCTGTGGTGGACTGAAGAGTGATGCTAGGTTTCTTGCTCACCTATTTTCCCTTTTTAAAAAAACCCCAAACATTAAATGGATGAAAACTGCATTATGTTGTGGCTTTGCTTTCAGGACCTGGCCATGCCCTTATAGAGCAGTGGAATCCCGTTGGGCTCGTAGGAGTCATCACAGCCTTCAACTTCCCCGTGGCAGTTTATGGGTGGAACAGTGCAATTGCAATGATCTGTGGAAACGCTTGCCTCTGGTAAGATCTAGCTCTCCACCTTGCTAACAGTATTTTTAAATTAGAAAGTTATTAACTCAGGTATGAAATTACTATTGAGTGTCAGGTGTTTCTGGATATTTTATTCTATCTAAGGTAGGCTTAAATTCTCTTTATTTTTAGACAGAGCTTTTTTTTTTTGTGGTAACTTCTTTTTTGAGTTACTATGGTACAGATGCATCCAGGACTTAGCCAAATGACCTGTGAATAAAGAACCCAGGGTGAGGGCTTGCAACAGTGGTGTAGTTTATATATTCAGAGTTGGTACAGCTAAGGTTAAAAATCTAAATAAGTAGCTTTACTTTCTCTCCTATCTCTTGCTTTGCTTTCATCTACCTTCTTCACTCTAAAGTCTGGCCTAGCCCTTGTCTATATGGATTTCAGTAGAAGTTCTAAATGCACAGCTGCAGAAGGAAATGCTTGAGTTCCTGTCTTAATTTGTACCTGAAAACCAAAGTGTGCTGTAAATCAGAGACCCTAAAAATTGCTTATTTCAATTATTTCTTATTCTTAAAGAATTGAAAAGAATAGGAAGTTAATGTAATTTTTTTTTCTTTCTAGGAAGGGTGCTCCTACAACATCCCTTGTTAGTGTTGCTGTTACAAAGTGAGTTCTGGTTTCTTTGATCTTTGTCTCAATAAAAAAAAGATAACTTCTCCAAAGAATAAATTTCATAGTGCTACTTCCTTTAGGTTTATTGTAACTTTATATTAACATTTTAAATACTTATTGTGCATTACCAATAACACTTATTTTAAAATGTTAACTAAAATGAAGCCCCTTAAAACAGGTAATTACTAAGTCTTGTGGATCTAATATTAGCTCCTGAGAACAATTACCCCAAACCACTACTACCCCAAAACCCCCAGACAGTTCAAATGGTTCATTCCCTATTTGCACTTGTCAGAAATTCCTAACATTTTTATATCTTTGATTCCAGGATAATTGCAAAAGTGTTGGAGGATAACAAGTTGCCTGGAGCAATCTGCTCTCTGGTTTGTGGTGGAGCAGACATTGGGTAGGTAACATTTCTTGTGTTTTGTGAACCTTTATAAAAGGTAAAAAATACTCTTTGAGGTACTTCTCGTGAAGTTATTCTAGTCTCTAGGAGTTCCCAGTACATGCACATGTAGCCGTGATTTTTGTCAGCCGGTCTGAAACTCTGGCCCTGCACTAAATACAACATGTGTGTCTTCTTGCTGTTGTGAGATCAGCTGCAACCAAAGAACTTGTCAGATAATTAATGAAGAGACATGACTAAGTTTATATTCCACATCTGCATATGCTTACACTCAAAGAATACAGCTAATGTTAGGTTCCCCTCACCATGTTCTTGAGAGCTTTCAGTGTATAGTGCATTAGGCTTTTAAATTAGTTGTGGAAGAGAATAATTCCCTTTTCCATGCTCGTGCAGGACTCTGCACTTGCTCATAGATGTATACCTGTGCTTGGAAGCTGTACAATCCAAATCACTTTGTTTGATTTTCACAATTAGGAAATCCCCAGTACAAATGTATATTCAGATATATCTTTTGAGTATTTTAAGAGAAGGCAAAACATATGGCAAACATTTTAAAAAGTCATAGATTTGCATATTTTCTTATGGATCATAACAATTGGAACTAATCTCACAATGTACTTTAGACTGAATTTCAGTGTTACTACAGATGATGCTTTTTTGCCCTGAAAAGGTGGATGGAAACAGCCTTGTTCCTCTTTTCTGGCTAAGAAGAAGCTTTCCTGCCATTATCTCAGTCACCTGATGTTTCAAAGAAAAGCTCTGGCTTTAAAGATCTCCCTGGTTGAAGCTAGTGTATGTGGAAGGGGCAAGCTGCTTTTGTGTCTGCATGTCTTTTGTTGAGCACAGTGCTTTGTGTGCCATTGTGCAGGACAGCAATGGCGAGAGATGAGAGGATGGACCTCTTATCCTTCACTGGCAGCACGAAAGTGGGCAAGCAAGTAGCACTCATGGTTCAGGAAAGATTTGGTGAGTTGTGTGGGTTCTGCTCTATTTCTTTCCATGTTTGGTGAAGGCAGTGGTGCCCCATAAGATTTTAAAAGTTCAGCTGTGTTACCTCTTTTTTTTTTTTTTTTTTTTGTGTGTTTTGGATAAATGGGGGGTTTGAGACTGCTTGTAGATACCTACAGCATTTTTCAGTTTTTTTTCCAGTTTATCCACAAATCCATAGTCTTACAATTAGTTTGGGGAGAGATGTGGTGGTGTCCATTAGTCTTTAATTTATGGAGATGGTTAGGGTGAACAGCCAGGGCTTTTGGTCTTTTGGCAATGTGAATACAATACAGGAATACATGCCCCCTCACCTTTTACTCCTGATAAATGTAGTAGAAAAGTGATGATTTTTGGGGTGCTGTTTTTGTTGCAAATATTTAAGAGTGTACAGGCAAGAATCTCAGCTGCTGGATTTTTACTTCTTAGTTTATGAACAGCACCTTGCAAACATATTTTTTTTTGTTTTATACATTCGAAGTTCATACAAGTGTAAAAAAGCCCCCCAGAATCCAGAACAGATAGCAAATATTCACCCAGATGCAGGTTGTGATTTTTTGTCTCAGATTGTAGATAAACAGTTGCAGGAACTTAGTTAAATTTGGTGTGCATTTTGAGCTTTGTAGGACTTTATTCTTTATCTATGTTATACTGTTTATGTGCAACTTCTTCATGTTTTCATCTTTTTCTTTCCAGTGCTACTTTTTTGCCTATCTTTTTAAACTTCATTGTGCCATAACTGCTGTGCAGGTATCTTCACAACATGTGATAGATGTAGTATTTGGTGTAATTTTCTGCTTTGGCCAGAGTGATTAGTTGACTGTGATCTCTAAAACATTTTGTTTATCCATACAAACATGTTTCAAGCTTAGCTCTAGTTAGAGGTGACCTCACTGACTGAGGTGCAGTGAATACATGTGTGCATGGCAACTTATTTTGTCTTTTTCTTTAGGTCGAAGCCTGCTGGAACTGGGAGGAAACAATGCCATTATTGGTAATATGCACTGTAGAAATTCAGCCCCATAGATTATATTTGCAAGCTAGTATGCAAATATTCATAGATAATTGTCCCTTTTCTTCTGTTTCTTTTGTTTGTTTGTTTGTTTTTCTGCCCACACCAGGCTTTTAAAAATACATATAGTTTGTGTAGAATAATAGAATATATTATGTCCAATAATAATATGTCCAATTGCATGTGTCTAATTCCAGCTGCAGAGAAACAGTAGGAGTTTCAAGGCAGTTTTGTATCTTACCATGCTAGTGCAACTGTTCCTAATAATTATTGACCAGCCTGCCAGCTTTCAATATTGTTTAGCATCTTAAGTCTTGTGAACTGCCTGTTTATTCTGGCAACATGCTCATGTTTTAATTTTTTTTAAGTGTTTGAAGATGCAGATCTGAACCTAGTCATTCCGTCTGCTCTATTTGCTGCTGTGGGAACAGCAGGTCAGAGGTGCACAACTGCTAGAAGGCTGGTGAGTAAATGTGTATTGTCTGGTTTGAGTAGCTCTGAATTTTAACTTAATTCCAAATTGGCTCAGAAAATGCCTAACAATTCCTAATATTGTGCAGAGCAACAAATAATATTTGAAACACATTTTTATTTTGTCAAAAATAAGTATGGGGGAAAATAAAGAACATGGTTTCATCCAGTGCAATTCTAGCTCCAAACAGTTTCTTTGTATGTATTTCTAAATCTGCTTTAAGTCAGGAAAATAGTACTTGGCAAAGTTCTATATTTCTCTTTTCATCGCCAGAGCTTTTCTTGTGACTGCTACAAATTTTGGTGCAGTGTTTATATTGCAGCAAAGCAAGGGTGTGTGTGTTACCTACTTTGTGATTAATTCTTAACCAATAATTTTCACATTATTTATTTACAAGTTTAATGGTGTTATAGTGTCAGCCAGTGTCTGTATAGGCTTGTCAGTAAATATTAGGCAAAATGGATGTGGGTTAATTGATTTAGGTGTATTGGATGGGCAGTGATTCCTGAAACTGTAGCAATGAAATTTCTGGAGTGTTTGTTCTAGAACACTAAACTGAAATGTTTATAAAACACATCGATACACTGATCTGGGATGGGGTAAAATTAAAACAGATTTTTGTTTCTTGGTTTGTTTTAAATCTTTCTGGTGAAGGTTTTACATCTTCATTTTCTGGTGTTGATGCTGTTTCAGAGGCCTTAGCCTCTGTCTCTTTTTAATTTTGGGATTTGCTGAACATGAGCAATACTATTTCCATTCTTCATTCAGCCCCCTTCAAAGTGCAGTAGTACTTCAGGACTAGTTGCCTAGGCTGCAGTGTCTTACAACTTTCTTGTTGTAACATTTTAGTTTCTCCATGAAAGCATCCATGATGAGGTGGTGACAAAGCTTGCCAAGGCCTATGCCCAGGTCCGCATCGGTGATCCGTTGGATTGTAAGTAGCTATTTCCAACTCATGGGTTTAGAAAACAAGGTGCTGTTGGTTTCTTGCTGTTTAAATTCTGAAGTGATTATAGATCCAAAGTATCTAATTTTAGCCATTTTCCAGGGGGTGGAAATAGCTGGTTTCATTTAGAATACAAACTCTGAAAGGAAGGTGAAGAGTCTGGCTAATACTGCTCATCCTGGACAGATGAAACATCCAAGATGTTGTGATAAGAGTATTTGCAAACATACTCAGTTTTGATGAAAGTATGCTTCTGAATCTTTTTTTTAGCTGACACTCTGTATGGGCCTCTTCATACCAAAGAAGCAGTGAAAATGTTCCTTGATGCAGTAGAACAAGCAAAACAACAAGGTGGCTCTGTGGCCTGCGGTGGAAAGGTGACTTAACTTTTATTTTCCCTGCTACAGTTTGTGCTCTAGGAAAAAATACAGTGGCATGATGGCTTAGTCCAAGCTTTTCCTGTCACCCACTACAGGATGTTAGGTTAATCAGATTGAGAATTGTTTGAATTGGAATCATGTCTTCATGGTAAAGGCAGTTCTACTTGGAAGCTACTCTCGTACCACTCCACAATTGCAAGTGATAGTGAAAATAAAAACAACAATGTAAATGGTGAATGGCAAAAATGTAACAAAGGAAAATTGCAGTCCGTCTCTCACAATATCTAACTTGAGAAAATACTGGAGATACAAGAAAACCACTTGTACATCTTCTATCATACAGGATGTTTAATTCTCATTGACTTACTGTTCTGGGACTTCTTGTCTTTCACTGGCAACTTCTTTATACCTCTAAAATTCTAAGTAGCTTAAAAGTCAGAGAAAGGATGTTTCAGCTGTTAGACTTTACAATTTGATTACATCCTTATAGGACATAAGTTATGCTTTATTTTAAATGCTTAAATAAGTAAAAGTTAAGTTACTTGTACTACCTGACCTTCCATTTCTGATTTCTTAACTGTAGGAGTCAGACCATGAAGGGTTCCTTTCCTACACTAATATTAATCAACTGGATGCTGGTNTTTGTTTGTTTGTTTGTTTTGAAGGTTATAAATGGCCCTGGAAACTATGTTGAACCAACCATCGTGACTGGCCTTGCTCATGATGCGCCCATTGTCCACACTGAGACATTTGCCCCCATTTTGTATGTGCTGAAATTTAAGGTAAAATAGCAGTGGGGAAACAGGTGTTTTGACTTCTTTGTGACTGCTTTGCTTTGGATAGTCATGGCTTAACCATTGACACATACTTCTTCTAGGAGGAAGAGGAGGTTTTTGCCTGGAATAATGAAGTAAAACAAGGTCTTTCTAGCAGTATCTTTACCAAGGATTTGGGAAGGATTTTCCGCTGGCTTGGGTATAATTCAAATTATTTTTATACTTTCCTGAGATACCTAAGATCAGTCTTTCATGTCTTTTGTAAACCTATGCATAACGGTAGTTGAGCATTTTACAGCCCTCATTTTAGGGAGGGAACCTTTCCTGATCCTAAGGAGGAATTATGCCTTATCTTTGTAGGCCAAAGGGATCTGACTGTGGCATTGTGAACGTTAACATCCCAACCAGTGGAGCTGAGATTGGAGGTGCTTTTGGTATGTTACTTGTGCTTCTTAAAGTCCATTTAAATGACTAAATGTGAAGAAATCAATGAAGTTAATTTTGAATCATACTGGTTTAGCAGAAAACAGATATTGACTAGTGGTAGTTTTAAAGTTTTAAAAATAGCTGTATTTAGGTTTTTAAAAATTCCATGTGTTATTTCCTTCTCCTCCCCTCCAAAGGAATGTAACTCAGAGATGTATTATGGAGGTGTTTAAAGATATGGCCTGGTAAAAAACTGTAAAAGTTTTAATTAAAACAATCTTGAGCAATTTTGTGTATATTGGCAAGTTTATATTAAACGTATGGCATGTAGGATTTTTATGAGAAAATCTTTAAATAAAAGTTTTTGCCTTTCTCTTTTTTGTATATAATACAAGGAACTAAGGGGGTGGAAGAAGTACTAACCTTACCATTTAAACAGTACAAGAACCAGCACGTTCTTGTACTCTTGTCTTGTGTTAAGACAAAATGTTTTTAAAACAAGGTCCTCTGGTGCTACCATGGTGAAACTTTGAACTCCAGGGAGATACTTTTTTGCATCAAGCATGAGGAGAGACCTAGCTGTGTGTGTTGTGTGGGGTGGTAGTTTAGTTCAGATATGGGACAAAGGAAAGGAATAGTTTTCCCCATGTATTTTGTAAAAAATGTCTTACCTCCTGGAATTAGTTCAGATTCCCATGTTCAAAAATAGGTTTCAATTTATAATGTTTTTGCTACAGGTGGTGAAAAGCACACTGGTGGGGGAAGAGAATCTGGAAGTGATTCATGGAAACTTTATATGAGACGGTCCACTTGGTAAGACAGACCAAATAAATTTAAATTACAGATGAACTTCCAAAAATTTAAAACATATAAATCTTTGACTACAAGACTAATATCTTTATTGAATTTGAAATAGCCATCTGTAAGTGTACTTGCCTTTTCTTCACATTCATAGCAGAAGAAGATTTGAAGGGTTTTTAAAAAGACATTCTTAACTTTCTAAAGGAAAAAAATTCAGGTGGTTTTGGGCCCCCCCCCCCCCCCCGCCTTGATTGATTTTAAATTCATCTGAAAAATTACTGAAACTTGTTGGGAAGTACACTGAGTTTCATGATGAGGGGACCATGAAGGCACCACTATTGCCTCACCTATAGGTGATTGAGCTGTATGTTGTTATCTATCCAAAAATCTCCTGACAGCCCATGGTGGATGACCATTAGTATCCTCTCTCTGGATGTTCTCCTAGTGAGAGATTAAATAGATAAAGAGAAGTAAGATTCTCCATAAAGGAAGAGATAATGGCAAATGTGGTCTTTTCCTGTACGTGGTTACTATATTGAAAACTGGAGTAAAGTTAGTTCATAATTTTAGGTAGGCAAACTGTTTTAGAGAAGTCTTTTGTTTAGATGTGACAGGAATCAGAAGCTTGTTCATAGGAAGTGGGCTGCATAATCTGCCTCAGTATGTCTCACTGGTTAAGTCTGGTCTCTAAATTGTTGTTTCTCTTTCAGTACAATCAACTACAGCAAAGATTTGCCCTTGGCTCAAGGAATCAAGTTTCAGTAACAACCTTATGAATGGCTGTGTTATGAACCATCCTAGCATTTCAGAATCAAGCAGCTCCTAAGCATCATGGGGATAAAAATCAATTATATTAAACCAATTCTGTCAGAAAGTCAACTATTCTTAAATTGCTTCACTTTCTATGTATGTATTTACTAATTTAGTCTTCAAATGAGAAGTCTGTGGTCTTTGGGAAGAAGGGAGGGTGACTAAAACTAACCACCTTGGGTTCAGATGGCCTGGATAACCTGTTGCCTTAACACTGTATTTCAGTACCAATACTGCCTCTACCCTCTCCCCACCTTTTGCTGATATTTCCAGCTCTGAGGTCTATGTTTCAAACTGTGTGCCAAGTTTCCTGCAGTAACTGGTGTTGTGGGGGATATTTGGGCTGCAGTACAGGGCTATTTTTCAATGAATAAATAAAGGTACCTTTTGTGAAATGTCTTGAGTTTCTCATTTGTTTTATTCACTGTTTTTGAGCAGGAATATTCAGAGGACTATCAATTTTCACACACTGAGCTGCTAGCTGGGAGAAGAATCATGGGGCTAAAAGCACTGCTTTCGTTTTCCTGCCTCTCCTTCAGAAAGGAGACTTTCAGCACACATGTTGGGAGATGGAGGTCTACTGTAGTGTCTTGGAATCACCTTTTAATACTTGAAGGGGTTACAGCCAATTCAGGTTGTCACAGTGTTTGTGATACCCTGCAACCAAACCAGCTGGAGATGGGAACTGGAGAAGCAGTCAGAGGAAATACTTTTCTAGGGAAAGGCATATTGTTTACTTGTTTCACCTCAAATGAGAGTTTATTTTGGCCACTGGAGACTACAGGCAACAACAGCTCATTTAGAAGCCTTGCTCAGGGCTCAGGATGAGAAAAGACACAGTTACTAGACTGATTTTAGCTTTCCACAGAGGAATTTCTGAGGTTCTTAATGTATTGTTTCTGCGGATTTCTTCTCAATGTCATATACCAAATTTCCACAATCTCTGAACATCACAGAACTGTTTGTTATGGGCTCAGATTCTAGGAGTCAGGTTTGACTGTTGATTTATTTGGTTGATTTTTTGATGGCAATGCTGTGGAAACTGGGTTGAAAGTCCACCATACCACAATGATAATTGGTCTCCTTTCAGCTTTATTTCTAACTTTAAAATGCATAGTGTTCAGAATTTTACATCTGTGTTATACAAGGTATTTTGAGTGTCACATTCTGTAGATCAAACATTAGGCAGCCAAAGCTTTTTTCCCTACTGAATCTCTCACTGCCAGGAGTATTCTCTAGTTCTTTGTGTCTGGCCATTTCATTAAACAATGTTGTATGTTAGCACACACAATACACTGACATACCCTAAGCAGACAGATAATCACTAGCAGATAGGGCCCAGAAATAATTCAATCCCCAAATTTAATTGTTCAGCAAATAGCACCAGTTTATAGAAATTGTACTCTTTAATGCTATTCTGTGGCACTGAATGCTAATATGAAACTCTTCATAATGAAAAATAAGTTCAAGAATTCTCTTTTCTTGCTGCATAGTTTTTGGATAGCCTCATGTCACGTCTGTTTTTTCTTGAAAACAGAAGCTCTTTTTAGGGTAAAATACTCTTAGGGTAAAATAATCTCACAAGTCCAGTTGTTTAATTTACAGGTTGATTTAATTTAAGGTTGATTCTGCCATCTGACTTCAGATGTGGGAACTCAGCTTGTGAACAGAACAAAACTGGTATGGTGAATGTGATGTTTGGTCTTCAAACCTTAATCTGAAAACGAATATAAATGGAATAAACACACAAATGTGATCAAGTGGAGGCTGCATAGTAAACACGCTGAACTTTTGAGGTTAACTTGACATCTTGATACATAATTCCTCCTTCAATGCAAACCTTTGTAAGATCAGCCTTGTAGGGGACTCGGCATGAAGGACTTGTGTAACTGCTCCTGTGTGTTAGGAGCAAGTGTGTAGGCAGAGTATGGTCTCTCTGTAAGTAGGTTACAAATTCAGCCCCACTTCTGCTAAATTGGGGAATTACTAGTCCAAAGATCTGTTATCTGCACTCTCAGTGGACTGCTAGTGTGGCATCAGAGCCACAGGGTAATCGTAGTGCTGCCTCTCTCTCCAGACAGCTTTGAATTCCTTATATGTGGTTGTGAACAATCCTACTGGCATAGGCCTGCTGAATGACTTCCTGTGAAGTGCCTCTGGGAAGAGCATCTTTTAAAGACTGCTGCAGATTGTAACATGCTTTGGCAGGCATTTGGTGCCTAAAACTCGTTATTGTTATGATGAAGTAATGAACTAAGGAGATTTAAAGATACCATAAGCACACAGTTTCTCAATTTCTGCTTTAATTTGGAAGGTCCACTCAGGAGATTGTAAACTGCATTAGCTGTCAGTGGGTTATCTCACCCGAGGAAAGCAATTTTGAGAATTCATAAAATGTGTCTTGGAGCTACTGGTATGTGCAACATAATGGACTTGCAGTTTTAATACAAATTCTATCAGCGTCTTCCACTGTTGCATAAACTTAATTACCACTGAGTGTGTAACACCAGAGAATAACAAGTGTTAAATGACACGTGATCAATAATTCATTTGTTAGCACAGTATTGCTTACTGTGAAATGACCTTGATGGGAACAGTCTTACAAGTAACTTCCTTTTTGCTGTATTATTACCTGAAGAAAAATGAAAACTCTACTAATATTTTTGCTGATAAACAAAGAAATTGCTTTTTTAATGAAATCTGAGAATGAGCACTCTGGGCTGCTTCTCTTCTATGCTGTTGTGTCCTAACCCAGCTTCTTGCAGAGGTGATCATTTTCAGGAACCAAGAATACCACTTGCCAGTAGTAGATCTCAGCTTGGGATTTTGCAAAAAGTCATCCTGCAGTGCTGAATTTGAAGCAACTGGGAAAGTGTTCACCATTTTTTTTCAGCAGTCATACACCAGCCCATTCTTGTTATATCATGTTCTTCTCATGTGGTGTTTTCATCATTCTGTTTGTGTTGTTGCTGGATGAGTTCAAATCCACATGGCTGCCAGAACTTTTAATTTGTGGCATCTGTGTTTCTGTATGAGGAATTATGTGTATAGGTGCTGTATTCAAGGTTCATTAGGTGCACTAACCCATTTGTGTCTCTGCATTAATTTCATTAGTAACTATGTGAAAAAAGTGTAAATTACAGGAGACTTCTGTGCCTGGATTTTGAATCTCTGTTTATTTTGGTCCTGCACTAAGGTGTTGGTCATGTATTGCACAAGTGTGTCCTCTTATTTTCCTAGGTGGAAGCAGAAAAAAAATTTAAGGCTTATAATATAGGGGTAAAATTACTTAATTAGACAGGATCAAATCCTTGAGTAAAAACAGTTACTTAGTAAGGATTTTTTTTAGTGTCTTCTGTGTGGTTTCCTTATTCAGCAGCCATGCTGTCATGTGGTACATACTAGGTGTTTGAAAACTAAGGGATTAATTGCATTCAGTGTGCAAACATCTGCTGCCACTGAAGTGCTGCTGGAAATGAGACGTGTCTTGGCTCACATTTTGAACGTGGTTGCCCTATAGATAGCCGGTACTAAGGTAAATACTGGTTAGCAGCCTTTCATTTCTGCTAAATCATTAGCACTGATTTTCCGTACAGCTGATTACTCTCCTCCAAACAGTAGGAAGATGCATGTGCACTTTGGACAGGGACTTGCACAGCACAGCAGAGCCTTTTTAAAAACGTTTGTGCTCCTCCCGGTGTCGCTGTTGGCCAGGCTAAAGCCCGCCCAAGGGCAGCCTTTGCATTTGCTAGCCAGCTGTGTAGAACACAGGCCTCTTTGTCTGGGTGTTTTTATGTTCCAGTACATCTGGGACTGCTGCCTCTGAGCTAGTAATTAAATACACTCTATTCTGCAAAAGCCTCAGTTGATTAGTGCAATTGTTATATAAAACGTTAATTCCAGAAGCCAAAGGTTAAAAATAACAGTGTTTCAGCCAGGAAGAACAAATGGTTTAATACTTACTTCACCCAGTATTCTGCTGTTCTCTGGCATTATAGCTCTTTTCCAGCAGCCTGATTTCAAGGTGGACTTACGAGGAGTAAACAGCTCAAGTTAGATCTCTGAATTTCAGAAGAAGGCACATCCTTTCATTACATTAAAGCCTGAAAAGCTGGCAGTATGTGGCAATTGTGTTTCGTGCTTCCCTGACACTCTCCTTACAGGTGTCATCCCACACCTCCTTAGCTGTGATAGTGCAGCTAACATCACCTGCTCTCCGATTGAGCAGGGTGTTACAGGGGTAATGAAACGGCAGAGTGAGAGTTTAAAAATGGGAGATTCAGGAGGAACAGGACAAATATAAGCTCTCTTGTTTCTAAGGATTTTTAGCTAATCCACAAACTGTTACTAAGTGATATTGTGTCCTGTCTTCTGTGGATTTTATAAAGCTACTCATTCACTGGCCTGATTAAACTGATCTATAATACAGACTGCTCAGTCCAGTGTGGCAGCTGTACTAGAAACGTGGCTAAAAAGTGTAGCACATACCTCTCATTTGAGTTGTATTTTGTCTAACTACATTTTTTACCACAACTGTTGATACTTTCATTAACACATTTACCACAAGAAGTGCTCAGGATTCCTGTAGAATCACAGAATATAAACCTCCTCCTAGCTCCTGTTTGACTTTTAGTCCTTTTAGTTTAAAAACCCAGTATGAGGACTTTAGTCCCAATCAACACTGCCTAGGGCTCTGTTTTGTCTCCTTATTTTCTTCCCATATTTTTTAGTTTGCTGTGTTACTGATTTAGCTTTTTTTCCCCCTGCCAATTAAATGCTGAAGTGACTCCCTGCAAAGTCTGGAAAACACCTCAGTTTTGCTGGAGGATGTGTTGGAAGACACCAACCCATTGCTGGCTGCAGAAAATGAAAGGGCCTTGAAAGTAAGGATGAGGAATTTAAAATCACCAGAAAAGATTGAGATGCTGCTGATGGGGAAGCCAATGTGAAAGGCACAAGCAGGATTGCAGGCAGATAAGAGCCAGTACCAGGATTTTAACTGCTGGATAATACATTTGGAATGCTGGGAAAGATTGGACTATTGAAAGTGGGAGGGGGGGCAGAGTGCACAAAATAGGATAAATTGAAAGAGTGTGGTTTTAAATATATAAAAGGATAAGAACATTACTGTGTGAGGAAAAGGCAGAGAAAGGAGCCAGATGTAGTTTAAGCTAACACATAAGTTTGCATTTATGGCAGATGAGACATATTCACTAAGGTAGAGTATCACCCCAAACCTCCAAATCTGCTCAGAATTCATTGATTTTGAAGCATGAATCTAACAGGCTGTCAAAACTATCTATTGTAATTAAGGAAAAAATCCACCAAGAACACAAAGGAAGGCATCTCAGAACAGAAGAAACATTATACTGACGGTCGCGTTCCTCTTATTGTGTTCTTTGCTGTAAAAATTATCCCAATGTCATGAAGCATGTTTTGTGAAAAAAAAAAAAAAAAACCAAAAACCCAAGCCAAAACACCACACCAGTCTCTTTGTTCTGGGTTTTTAAAAATCATCTCTGACGTTGCAAACCACGCATTTCAAATCTCTGTGAGATTTATGTCAGCCATTGTTTGTCTAAGCTCTGGCTTGCATGCTGATCATATAATTTTCTCTTCCGGCTGTTCGCTGCCTTCTTCTTTATGAGCAAATACTGAAAGTTCACAGAAAGGGTAACTCTTCCTGGTACTTAGCCTGTGTTATTCCATGCTGTGCTATTCCTATGGGAAACAGTAAATTTGATGAATAGTTTGCACAATTATTTTTTGAGTTATTCACACCACAAATTTCCTAATTAAGTGAGAAGTTTGCAATTCCTCAGAGTATTAGCTTATTTCTTTGGGATTTTTTTTGAAACTGGGATAAGACATTGGTATTTTGGAGCCTGCTAAATATGCAAAAGATTAATGATTTTCTTGGTTTTCAATGCCTTTCAGCTACTCAGAAAACATATTTTGAATTCTGTATTTAAGCTGCTAAGAAAACTTCTTCTGCAATGTGGGTTAAAACATGGAAGTCATGGTCTTTCACGATTTGCCTGCTGGAAATGGGATCAAGTTCTGTTGTAGAAATATAGCAGACATTATCCAAGTCAAAACAATTAATTTTTCCCCTTAATACCTGTAGGCTGACATAATAGATAAAAAAATTTTTAAAAATAGCAAGTGCATGGAGATATTATAGAGAGTATTTCATCATACTGTAGCTTCTCATTCCTTGGTACTGAGGGATTAGTCAACTTCTGTTATGGTTCAGTAAATTATGAGAGCAGAGCTGAAAATATCTGTGCTCTTTCTTCTTCTGAATTTGTACTGTTTCTTTTTGTACAATTCTGTTTAATTTAGATGTGTATTTGCTGGGGATAGAGAATCTGGATCTATCAGGCCACTTAATTAAGACTCAAGATATTAATTTTTGCTCTCTTCCACCCAGGCAAGATGACTGCAGTGGGTACAGCCAACACACAGAAGTCTGGTTCATCCCAGTCTGTTCTGATAATTTCCTTTGCAGCTCTTTCCCAGGAGAGTGGGTGCAAAAAGTTGTATTTTTCTCCAATATGCTTTTCTGCTGTCCCGCTCGCCCAAGAAAAAAGCTGTCTGTGATTTCCTGCTGCGTTTCGCTGTGGAAGCCTGCATCCACCCAGCTGGGGAGCCCTCCCAGTTTCTCGTCAGCAGGGCTGACTGGCAGGGATCAGAGGTACCAAAAAAGGCCTCACAGTGCCTGAGCCACAGCTGTGATGGCTTTGGCTGCAGCGCATCCCGACTGCTGGACAGGAGCAATCCAGGAACAGCTGGGGCCGGGCAAGGTCTGCTCCTGTCTGCAGGATTTCCAGAGGAATTGTTGTTGCTGCACAGCCACACAGAGCAGTGACAGATTTCAATATGTAGAGAGTTCCTTTACACAGATGTGGTCAGAGCATTACGAAGTAAGATTTTGGCTTGTGCATTGAATCAGAGGCTGAACGGGATCTTGGTTAGACTGATGCCTCATCCTGCTGTTTCCCACACAGGGCATGTGCTCCCCCTGAAACAAGGCTGTTCTCTCTGTGGTCCACCAAAAAGTCTGCATCAGTTGCTGTCCTGAAGCATTTGTCAGCCTGATTTGGTAAGTTTTCTCTAAGCCAGGACAGCAGTCTAACAAAAGATAGTTGTAACTTCTATTTTTCGTCCAGGGATGTGTATGATGGTCCTATCCAACCTTGGCCTAAACACAGGGAAGTGCTGCTAAAAGGGAAATAGACACCTTAAACAGCATCTTCCACATCTACCCATAAGATATGAATGTGCTATTACCCCAGACTCTTATCACTTCCAGTTCCACATTCCTCCACCAAACCGATTACTCAGATGCTCTAATCTGTTTGGCACAGCTGATGCAGCAAAGGTGATGCAACATTCCTTTGCAACGTGGACTTTGCACAACACAACTCCAGCTGATTTTCCTGGAAGAAAATAGGGATACTGCATCACAGGTGTACTGGTAGGGATGGGAAGCAGCAGCACATGACCAGGAAGGTGGTGATGGTAGGGTGACAGTAATACTGGTCTGCTGGCAGGTTAGACAATGGTCACAGCTGGCTCCACTTCAGTGCTTAATGGCAGAGGGAGGGACATGTGCAAGAATCTGAAGTGATTCAGGCAGATGAATGACTAAAACCTAAAGGATCAGGCAGTGCTGATTCCTTTACATTAATTTTTAATCTCAGGAAAGACACCAGAGTTGTGTAGAAGCCGAACTTACTGTTGCTGACAGATCTGGTCCTTTGTCTGTAGCCGTGGCTCCCTGGGGAAGCACAGAGGTACAGGACAGGTGTGCAGGGAACTTGCCTCAGAATATTCTAGCAGTTTCCAATGTTGCTTCACTTTACTTTACATGGAATACATTTACAGAAACAATAGAGGAAAAAGGTTGCAATGTCAGCAAAGCTCCTAAAGCATTATTTTAGGCATTGCTCAACATGCCTGCCTTTGATACTGGGCTCTTTTACAGACTGTTATCCATATCCCTGGTGGAAAATTGACTGGTTTTAGATGGTTACTATTGAGAACATCAGCCTTTGGATCCAGGCTACATCTGGTAGAACAACAAGGGAAATAGAAGCAGAGGATGGCCTATAAGCAGAAGAAGGGAGTAGCTGAGTACTAGAGATCTCAATATTCTGCTACAAGCAGTCTCATATACTTAGTCCTAAACCTAACACAAATCTTGTACTTTCTTAGTTCAATTAGACCCCAACCCACAAACTGTTTTCGTGGTAGCATGTACTGTCAAAGAGTGATTGCAGAATCAGAAATCCATGAAAAGTCTTGGAAGAGAAGTGTGGAAGATGTGTTCATACAATCAAGAACTTGGTCTTTCACACAGAATTCTTCCTTACAGCCATTACTATTGATCAGTCTTTAGAAGTGTGACCATTTTCAAGTCAGCTAATGCAGATGATATTGTTTTCTTCATATGTGCTGTCAGTGGTATCACATAAAACAGTTTTGGGGAAAAACATAGAAGGTCATCTCTTCATGTGAGTATCATAACCCAGTGTCAGGGCATTTAAGTTTCATGATTCATTTGTGAGAGAAGGTCTGTGGTTCATTACATATGCTGTGGAAACAGCTGTTAGTACAAGCTGACCTTCTTCCCACCTTGCTCTGGAATGAGCCCACGTGTGCACATTGCCACGACAGCAAGCTCTAAGTGCAGGAAGAACTCAGAGCTGGTTTTTGCCCTGAATGCCAGATCCAGCACGTAAGGTTATAATTAGGTTACTCATCACCTTTTCTTCTTGGAGGGAGCCTTTATCCATCTACCTGTAGATAGTGTGAAGAGCTGATTTTTAATTTTGTACTTGACAGCACATTGGAATGATTTTCTTTTAATCTCCTGCTAAGCACTGCTAAAATGCCTAGTCAGTGGAAAATTACCTTATCAATACCATTAAGTGAGAATAGGAGTTGAAGAAGCCTTTATTGTACAAAGACTGCATTGCTAAAGGCTATAAAATCTTTGTTATGAAACTTAATGTAGAATGTCACACCTCCAGAATATGATGCAGCTACTACATCACCATGACATGAGCTTGCTGTTTATGTAAAGCCAGGGAAGGGTATCTTTTCAAATTTAAGAACATAATGAACATTTAAGCAGTTTCCAAATGGACTTAGTACAGAAACTGGAAAGATAAGAAGGTCACATAGACAGTAAAATACATCAGCAGAAGCTCTACCCACACTGGAGAAATTTAAAAAAAAAAACAATAAGGGGGAAATTTAAAAAAAACAATCAGCTCACAGAGGCTGGCAGCTAGTGGGAGCCTAGTCAGTATGAAATGTGTATGGAGGACAATAATTTCTACAGGAACTCTCTTCAAGAACTCAAACTAAAGTTTTTTGGCACAGGTGTTTACTTAGTAAACAGACATCCAACTCAGGGTGGACGTGTTGGCACAAATACTGCTCATTGTGGGGAAAATAGATAAAGTGATTCAAGCAAAGCATTTGTAACTTCAGTAGGGGATAGCTGGGATATTCTTGTCCATTTTGTACATGAAACACAGTCTTGGGAAAGGCTTTACTGACATCCCTTGAATTCCCACTCAAAGTCTGCTTGCTGCATCCTGACCCCTTGTTTTTAAATTATAATAGAAAAGAAACTAGGTACAGGAGAAAAGAAACTGATTATCTGATTATCATACTAACCCTGCTAGTATTCTCTCATAGCACACTTCTAATCAGTTCCTTCTTGGGATCATCCCCTTGAGGCTACTATCAATAGCAGGTGTAATCAAGCTTTTGTAAACACCAGATCTGGGCCTTGTCACCCAAGTAAATTGAGATTTAATCCAGAAGGAGTAGGCACAGTCTCACTGGCCAGTTTGGCTAAATGGAAACTTGAGGATCAGTAGGTGCCACCAGGAAGAAGACCAGAAGGCCAGAAATAACAACTGTATAAGTGAAATACCTATATTTTGGACAGGAATAGTGATAGGCATCACAATATTCCATGAAGACAGGGAATAAACTCTCCCAAATGTTGTGGATTTACTGTAGATTGTACATTGTTTTGTTGTTCACATTTGACTGATTTTTTGTTAAAATCCAGGATGGTTTGTGATAAACAGGGAGTAACTTTAGACACAATTAAATGAAATATACTGACATACATTTTTGTGGCTGTTCAGTGAACAAGAGGCTGTTATGAGGCTCTACATTCATAAAATGATGCTACACTGATTTTAAAACCCAAGAAAGCAAAAAACCCATCCCTTTTGAAAAGCCTCATTACATGCAACCATGTTTAGCAGAACGCTCCACTGGGTTCAAACCATAAACCTAGAAGTGTCAAACGAGATGAGTCAATTTTCCCTCTTGAGCAAATTTGCCTGTCAGACTCAGATAGTCTCACCAGGCAAACTGAAAAGCAGGTGCTGGTAAAAGCCTTTCAAATGACATTATTCCTCTGCTGTTTATAGAAGCATGCACACAGGCACTGAGCACAAAAAGAACTGTTTGCTCAGTGTAGCTGTTTGCTTAGTTTTCTGTCTGAATAGCCAGCTTTTCCTGATCATTACTGCACGTCACACCTGCTCTGTAAAGGCAAAATCTCCTACATATTTGGGAATAACACCTCACTAGAGCGGTTGCAACTGAACCAGTTGAGCAATAGCCTGCAAAGGCCTGGATAACACTAGCCTGGATATTTCTTTAGCATTTGTCAACTGACTCTGAGGTGGCAATGTGGAAATGAAACTGCAGGCGTAGCAGGAAGCAGAAAGCATTATCATGCACCTGTACGAAGGTCCACGTGAAAGTATTAAATTCAGATATACTCAGACAAAACCACATAAAAAACTGTGTCTTTCCTGCAAATGCTAATGGGAGCTACTACTTTTGATGTTGTGCTGAGAGGGAGGTTTTCAGCTGACAATACTTCCTGCCTGGAGTGCTAGCTGCATCCTTCACACCAACAGTACCATAAACTTGATACCTTGACAGAAAACTAATTCAACAACCCCCTCAATCCAAACAGCCAATATAAACCCTCATTACTTTTTTCACAACTACAACGTCAGAAAACACTAGTGATGTGCCCTTCCACCTGCAAACTCAGAGCATCTTCCCAGAACCTGGCAGTATTAACTACTAGGTCCTGCATGGCTGGTAGAACTCGGCTTTTTTTCTAGCCTCCATGCTGTCAAGGGCAACAGGCAGACAAAACTGGAAAAACAAACACACAAGAAATTTTAAAATTGGCTTTTTAAAGCAGATTTCCATGCAGCAAATTATGAACAATTGTTACTAGGAGTGTGTGCTAAGAATTTTGTGGGCATTTCTGACCTCCCTAAAGTCACACATCTTTCCCACCTACTTCTGCAAACGTGTGCTCCTCATAGCCTTTGTGTGCACTCCCTGCCACAGACACTGGAAGAAGTCCCGGTGCCTCACGTGGCCGCTGTGCCACAAGCCAGTCCTTTCCCTGGAGCGGAGTTCACCCTCCTGCGCTGGAAGAACGCTGATACCCCTTTGTCCAGGGTGCCTCCCCTGGAATGCTGCTGCGGCAGGCTAAAGGGCTCACATCCACCTCTGACTGCTCATTCCCTGCAGCAATTATCTTGTTCTGTAAGGCTAATGAGAAAGGCTTAGCCTGCCTGGTTGACTTAAGGCACGTATGAAATATTACCTCTCTCCCTGTGCTCCTGTAGAAAAGCAGAGATTTGACGATGTAAGGTAAGTAAAAGGCTAACTCAGTTCAGCTGCTGGATATAACCAAGTTGTCTTGTAGTTCCTTTGATAAAACTGACTCATGGCATCAAGTTTTCAACCACAGAGCTAGGGACTTCTGATACAGAATTAAAGGGAGGGAGGATGAGAAGGTAGAGGTTGAGGTGAGAGTCCAAAACACTACATAAGCTGTGCAACTGTGGAAGAAAACAGGGAAAAGAATGGAAAAAAAAAAACCCCCAAAAACTAATTTCAACAGTTTTCTTGTGAAGCTGAATAAAGTCACAACAGCTGAGGAAGCAAAAGCAGAGACCTGAACAGGGAGAACAGTCAAATCTCACACATTTCTTACATACTGCGCTCAGGTGGCAGCTTGAGCCAGGCAGGCACATTAGAGCCCTCAGGGCCCTCTGAGCTGCCTCAGCATTCCAATACTCATCCACCCTCCTCCAAGGAGGAAACCTGAGCAACCTGGGGAAACTTGAGAAAACTATTAACGTGTCCTCAAAACTCTGGGGGCCAAATTTGCTCTTACTGTTGTCACTGAGATGCAGAAAGAAGCCACACACAATGGAGTCCAAGGAAGGACTGCAGCAGGATGCAGTTCCTAACCCCTTGTGTTGGGTGCTGGGTTTTGCACAAACTTTGTACTGTGAGGTATAAGCCTCATGAATATCACATTTGACTAAAACTGATGGATGGACTTGGTTCATCCAAATTACAGTATTGAGGCACTGGTTTTAAAAAAGTTTATTTAAACAAAGTAGGTACATTTCACAGAAATGGTTACAAAATGCATAGCATATTATAAACAATACTGTTACTTCACAGATAGTAGTTATTATCCTAAATATTGCTTTTTAAAAACTAATGAGCCTGCTTGCTGAATCAGAAGGCTAAAAATCCCCATCTTAGGCACTCTAGGAAAAAAAACAGAATGTGATATAACGAAGCAGGTGTCCACTTTTTCATTCACTCTACTGATTGTTTGTATTGCTGCACCATTAATTTGCCAGTTCTCATTATGTGGAAATATCCAGTCCCTGGAGGGACATACCAAGACTAAATTTCCATTTACTGGACTACAAATTGCACTTGCTCAGCCAAGCAAAACCCCATGCAACTCCAAGGAAAGCTGACTGAGGATCTTCACACTGATTAACTTACAGGACAGAGACCATATGAGTGGACAGAAAACAAGCAGTTTTTCTAAGTTGAGCAGGTGTGTCACACCCATATTGCTATTCATAAGCAACTTGATTGCAAATTGGCAAGTCCATACAGATTTCAGGCTTGACTTCACTGGAACCTGAATGCCCAGCAGAAACAGACCTTACCCTCAGTGGTGATTCAGTGTCACAGAAAGTGGAATTGAGCCTTTTTACAGCACTGGAGAACTGAGCAGACCTCAAACAGTCATTACTTTGCATACCCAAACACAGAGGTGTCTGTTTTCTGATCTTTGGGATGTCAGGGTGCAGAGAAATAAGTAAAAATGAAGAGCACAGCACCAATCCATAATCATTGCTAAAACAGATACCTGCTCATTCACACAACACTTCAGTACATGAATCATGACTGACATTCTTCACATTTACATTTGTATGACAATAGGCATAAAGTAAATGTTGAGGTAAAAGGATATGCACCAGATTTGCCCTGGTGTAAGCAATTCTAAAATCAAGCAAGCTATAAAATCCATTAATTCACTCACAAAAGAGAAAGAAAAAATCCCCACATTTTAAAAACATAGATACATGTAGACCAAACCATATGTGTTTGCAAAATATATAGATACATGCTGAAGAATCAAACAACTTTTTTGCATGATGACATGAGCTTTACAGTAGCTTAAGCTTGGCTTGGACTGAAAATAAAGAAGCTTGAACTCTGGCCAGCAGAGCTCTTTTGGAACGGTTTGTGAAGACAGAAGAATGAGGTCTGAAGCAGTCCAAGAGCACTGATCCTTCATTCGCCATCTTCAAGTAGTTTTTGTAAGTTGTTCTGTATCTTAGAAAAAGAGAGGGAAAGAGTTGTGAGGCAAGAAGTGTTACACTGCATTTTAAATAAAAAATAAAATCAAGATATACTCTTCAATATACTCTGTGTGCATATTAATTCTGCCACACTTTTTCATACCTATGGTATTCCTGTTAAATGCTTCCCATATAATAAGTGTAATATAAGTGCATCAAATAGAACACCTAGACAATCAACTAGCAAGTTGATTTCATATGATGAATATCCCCTGAAATTTTCTCCTATAGATTTTTCTCCTCCATTAGTCATAATAAAATAAGACAGAAATAAAAATCAGAGCTAGAAGCAATAGGACAAGAAACTGAATTATTTTCACCTTGATCAAAATCCAACAAAAGCCTCAAACTTCCAAGTCATAGCTCTATGGCTAAATGGATAATTCAAATAGTTTTGTAACAGCCTCAGCAACGATGTGTGCACAGCAAAATACAGTCTTCTAACCATTAGCAGACATGTCCCATTTACCAGATTTAGAGAATTGATTGTGGGTTATCTTCCTTTAGCTGCAATGAAAGTAATGTCAGCCAGTTGCATCCTTGAGAATAATTTGAACAGACCTATTTTTACACAGCCTATTTATCCACTTTTAATCTCCTTGTCCTTAAAAGCAGAGAAGAGGGAATAGAGTGGGTCACATCCCCAGACACACATGTTCTCAATATCTCAGTATCTTGCTGGCACTTAGTCACAGCTACTTTCAGGCTTTAATGTGAGGAGCCACTGTACTTCCTGTTCAAAGATACCACTTTTCAGTCCTACCTGATGGTATCTATCCCAGATGCACACCTTTCTCAAGAAGGACATTTTGAGGAAAGAGAAACAGTAAGAAGCACCTAATGTTATGAGAGTTGCTTAACATGTAAACAGGAATTTCCTTTAGCTTGGTAAGTCAGTGTAAGGGAATGAGTAATAATAGGCCACATTTTCCCTCCCACAATTTAATGCTCTATCCTTTGATAGATACGGTGCATTTTAACAGGCTGCTAAATACAATTAAAAGCCAAATTAGCAGAAATTTGCTAAACAATAGTAGTTCCTTGGCTCCAAGTACGAAGGAGAACTTGTAAAAATCACAAGGTCACACTGAAAAAGTCATTGCAACATATTCGTGCACTAACCAGTTTTTAACTGCGGAGTAATTTTTAATTTTTCATCTAAATAATCTCAGTGCTCCTGTTTACAGTGCTTTGGTCACAGGGAAAGTAAGGGGAGGCATGACAAGTTATACTAGAACATGTTGCTACCTTTGCTGCTGCAGCCAGTTACCAGCACTTTTCACTAAGGCACATGAAATGGTTAAGCAACTGCAGTAACTTTGCTCAGAGAACAAAAAGCTATTGGATTTCTAACCACTGCTCATCTAGATTAGAACAGGATGTGGCAACATGCAGCTACAGGCAACAATTCTGATTTAGCTTGTATGCAGAGCACTTCACCACCTGAATATTTGGCAGATAAAGGTAAGCCTTTAAGGCTTCAATCTTGTAGACACTAAGCAAAGAAAACAAGACAGTAAACGAAAAACGCACGCCACTTCAGATTCTAATTCAGGACAGAAGGTCACTTCTCTGGGAACAGCTGAATGATCTAACCATCCAGTTGTCTATTACTGTCTCCAGGCAGAGACTATATAAGGGAGTGGGACAGTGCCCAGCCTTGCTGCAAAGGGCTGGCTGGCTGGCTTCCCACTGAAATGAGCTCTCCTATGAACCATCTTGCCAGCCCGTCCCAGACAGCCAGAAAGCAGTAACCTCTTAAATGACCTAATTTGGCTGAAGATTGTATCTGGTAACCATCTGGTAAGCATTTGCCCTTTGTATTCACACTGTTATTTTCCAGAAAATATAGAGGGGTTAAGTCAGCATTACGCTAGATTTCCACAGACAAGAAGGTTAAGATGTGGGGGAAGAAACCCCTTTTTGACAGTATTTCTAAAACCTATGCCACACATGTAAACAGTGATATTATATAGTCTTAGCTTTATGCTATTTGAGAAATTTGGTCTGGGGGAAAAAAGGTGATGAAAGACCTTGGCACAAGTTTAGAAACAGAGGGACAAATATCCCATGTGACTTAAGCACACAGGAATTCAGGTAACTTTTGGTTTTGTTCCACTAGTGCTTTTGTCATGCTTGGCCACACACAGCATTTCACCCAGATGTTCTGGGTGCGTTTGTCAAGGTTTGGTGGCAGGTGGGGCGAGGTCTGCAGGGCAGCAGCAGTGGGCCAGGGCCAGAGGCTGCCCTGTGCTGGACACAGCCATTCCAGCAGCATCCAGCAGACCCCCCCAGCAGGGCACAGCCCTGGGAGCAGTGGAGCCTCTGGTGAAGTGTTTTAGAAAGGGGAAAAACCCCAAATAAGGAAATAAGGTCTGCACACCCGCTCGTTTTGCATAGGTTTCCAATTTAAGTCACCAATTACATTTAGCTTTCTAATTAGAGAATGGTAAAAAGCAAGGGTCATGTATAGGGAGTTGCACAACTGGTGCAGCAGCATTTGTGTTAATGAAGTAAAAGAAGCACATCTCAGCCACCTTGTGTGAAGAAGCTGACTACATATGTAAGCAAGCACCATTTTTCTTAATCAAAAACCCAAAACTCCAACAAAAGCCCCAAACAGAAAACTTCATCAAATACCAATAAAGGTTAAGTTCAAAATCCTTAGCCCTGATGGATTAAAAAAAAAGAAAAAAAAAGTTGAGATCACTACATAATGCAATAATCACTCCTGAAGTGTTTGCCTCAGGGACACTTTTCCTGGTTATAAGCTTCAGCTCAAGGCAAAGCTTTTACACATACCAATGTTTATACTAGGGTTAATTTATAGTCCAAAAACTAGTCCTTTGTCTAGGAAAACATTCCACCTTTTAGTATTCAACCTTGGGGTAACTCAACACGTTTCAAGATAAAAGATCATAGAAACACAGCAAGAATCTGATTGGTCTATCAGCATTTGCATTATATCACATGATGTTACCTTTTCCAATTTCCTAAGATTAGCAGTTAACTCATCACAAAGGGCATCAGCATTAATTTGCAGGTGAGATCCCAAATCTTGGTGCACTTGATGTCTGTCAAATAGAATGAAACAGTAAGTGTGACAGATTCAAAGAAAGAGGAAAACAGAACTGTGTACATCTGTTTCTGAAGAGGGACACAGTATCCTGCTAATAAAAATACGCCAGAAGTGAGAAAGAAGGCTTTTGACATTGCCTACTACGCAGGGCAGGTTTACCCCACTTCTTGCATTATAAAATGGTAAAATATAAATGCAAAGCTGCATAGATAGAGCACCATTTCTTTCCTACCCCTTTTTCAATGAAGAACATGGCTCTGTCTTCTGACACATGCATACAAGTCCTAGTGCTTTCCACAGATGACAGCTGAGACCAGTTGGATCATAACAGCACAGTCATTGTTTGATATGACCACAAGTGCAATGTCAGAGTGACCTGTTTTGTCATGGATGGATAATCAAAGAAAGCTGAATTTAAAAGCACACTTATGTAAGAGCTTGCTAAATTTGAACCACTTTGAAAACAGTTCCACCATGCCTGAGTCAGCTCTGTCTTGAATTTTATTTTTCTCCTCTGTTTTTTATGTGGTGCTTCTCCAGCTGTCAGCGTATCAACTCATATTGCATGTGGCAGGTTTTGCACTGAGTTTACAAATGACTTTTGAAGCCATATTTTGCAGAGCAGCTCAGGGAAAAATCTGTTATAAGAAGGGGAGAAGAGTTAATGTAAAATCTAATGCTCAATAAACTGATTAGTATTCTCGGCAGTATCCAGTTTAACTTCCTAAGACAAGAGCAGGGAGCTAAAACAACTTATAGAGGCAAATACTGTGGAAAAAACCCACATATCTCTGCACTGCCTCTCCATTTAATGTTTGCATATTTTCTATCTATGCAACATGGAGACAAAAATAAAAAATTTCAAAGAAACAAAAAAACTAACTGCAGGGGCAGATGACAGCCATGACCCTAGCTACAGAAAGGAATCATGAATGTAACTGTGATCTTTTTTCCTCTTTCCTCTTCAAAGACACAGACACCTGTCCCTTGGTGTGTTTGGATTTTGTTTTGGTTTGGTTTTGTGGTGTGGGGTTTTTTACTTGAGAAAGACAGGATATCAGTTTCTAAATGGTATATAGACAACACAAAGCTTTATACAAGCAAGATAGATGTATTAGCTCAAAAAGCATGAAGTATGTTTCTAATATATTAATCAAATTACACTATGACTGAAGACAGAATTTACACCTTTTTCATGGAATCATTGCTCTGGAAAAAGGTTTTAAATCCCCAATATTTTTACAGAGTTTATCTTACTCCTTAATATGTGAATCAAAGGCTGTCATGGACATAAGGCGTTCCTCCAGGACACTGATTTTATATCTCATGTAGAAGGTAGAAAGTATTAAAACACAAACACTGCAAGAAAGAAAAATAAAGTGTATCAGTTAAGGAAACTTTAGCAGTACCTGACAAATTTATTGTTAAAATTTATTTAAATTGTTACTTGTACATGTTCAATAATAAAGGCATTGCCCTTAGAAACGTTTCAGGAACAGCATCAATGGCATTCAGACAGTTATGAAAATCTCAGACCTGAGTATGTGTTTGCTAAGTGACATTGAAAAGGAACCTCTGCAAATACTTAAACACTTTTAACATTTTCTCTCAAAATCAAAAGACCCTTTGCTTTTAAATGTAAATGGCCAGTTAAGTATAAGCCTGTCCTAGCAAGCTTATATAGATATATGTATATACATATATATGTATATACACATTTCTGGGAAGTGTAAAAGCCACAATTCCAAATAATTTCCTTTTTTCAAGTAAAGCTTAGATTTTATCAATCATGCTTACAGCTATCATGTAAACATAAGAAAATTTTAGTGTTTGACAATCTTGTTATTGCTAACTTACAGAATTGCATAAAATACAAGTACATGGTTCAGAGATAAGAGCTTTTGGGACTTCACTTTGTGGAGGAACCTGAAGGCTTCAGAATGGCCTGCAAGGGAAAGAACCAAGTCTTACTTTGAGCAGAGCAGACCACAGAATATGAACAGTGTTTTGAAGAACGCAATGGATAATGCAGAGGGAGAAACAAGAAAGAGATCTTCCATATTAAGTGAACTGACATAATTATGCAAACTTATCTCAAGTGATGCCAGCTGAAGATCTCTCCTTGATTTCTTACCATTTCGAGGATTGTTTCGGGCTTTTCCATCAGGCCCACGTTTACTGTGCGCATCTGAACGAACAGACTTGGCCTCGGGCTTGGAAACTTTCAAGTGAGTCTCTGTTTCAACAACATGATAATCTGTCAAAAGAAAGAATTTTAATAGAGGTGAAATATGAAGTCAAAGGAAATGGTTGATAGCTTATTTTGGTCAAGAAATAGAGGAAGAGCAGAATTTTAAAAGGTGCATTTATGTACTTTTGCGTAAAAAGCAGCAGTTGGTTTAGTATCCTTGAAGCAGTTTACATACTAATTCCACATCAACACAAAATAAAAAAGAAGCACCTGTATTGAAAGAAGATGATGTATGTTGCATTTATATTCCAGATCTTTTTAAAGATGGCAACCCATGAAAATGTTGAAAGCTACTACTGAATTTCCAGGCAGAAGATTACAGTCACAAAAGTAATCTCTCAAAAGGCCTGAATTTGCTAGAGTAATGATTCCAAATTACTTTAATAGCAACACCAAATGGGGATAGTGCATTGTTACTTTAAAAAGGACATTACAACTTCCTTTCCTGACTGTCTTTAAAAATGCCAGTGGTATCTTGAAAGAAATGGAATGGAAAAATCTAATCACACTCCGTTTTATGCTCTACCTGTTTACTCTGGACCTGCTGTAATGATGCACAAAAAACCACCATGAGTGACAGATGTGCTACCTTTCACCCTGCTTTCAATTCCTTTCCTTAGCATGTTCTTTGCCTGGATATTGGTTTTCATTTGTGGAAAAAAAATGGAATGGTTTGAAGTAGTTCCTAGCCATCAGGAAGTAAGGCAGCAAGTTAAAAGATTATTTAGAAGCACTTCTGTGGCATGTGATGACACCACAATTTAATGACCAGCACCACACAATTAAAGACAGATGCACAGTAAATATCAAATACTAATGAAAGCAAATAACTCCAATTCATTCGGCTGAACAAAAGACACAGGGCAAAAAGGAGAGTTAATAAAAAAACATGACAGAACCGCTATAAGACAGTATCTTTCAACACTTTCTTATTGTCATGGTTTGGGGCTTACCCGGAAATAGTAAGAATTTGGGCAGCTCAGTGAGATCCCAAGTGAAGAAATTCAGGAGGAAGAAGGAGGAGCTTCCTCTTTTCCAGGCAGGGAGCAAAGGAGGTAAGAGCTCTCTGCCTGGGGAAGGGGCCCAGCCCCACCCAGGCCCGGGCCAGCCGGCGGCTGTGGGGCGGCTGTGGGGGCGGCTTTTCCCCCTCCCTCACTTCATCGGAGGCAGCGGCAGGCGGCGGGGGGAAGGGTGGAAAGAGATCGGCCAGTTTGTCGCGGCCCCACTCCGTCGGCTGCGACAGGAAGGCAGGGGGAGGGGAGCTCGGATCGAGAGCCAGAAAAGGCTTTTGTAAACATGGGCCCCCCGCCCCAGCCCGGGGCCCAGCTGGGCCTGCCGGCCCCTCGCCGGGAGCGGCGCAGAGACCGAAGCTCCCGCGGCGGGAGTCACAGACCTCTGCAGGCCCTGAGCGAGAAGTTAACCCTTCAGAGCTCCGATCCTCCTTCCAATTGAGTGAGAGAGGACTGAGATGGGA